>CM042695.1:341711230-342073535 GCA_023614405.1 Avena insularis | reverse complement strand
CTATCCCATATCTTTGCTTAAAGCCTTTTGCAACTAGGCGTGCCTTGTACCTGTCAATTGTACCATCTGCATGTTTCTTGATACGATATACCCATTTACAGTCAATAAGATTTTTTGTAAAATGTGGAGGAACAAGATGCCATGTTTTGTTTTGCATTAGAGCATTATATTCTTCTTCCATTGCCTTTCTCCATTTTTCATCCTCAAGAGCCTCCAAAAGCGTGCTAGGTTCACCTGTAGATGTGAATAAACTGTATGGAACAGTACCGTCAGTATATATTTTTGGCTGTCTTATACCTTTTTGCAACCTTGTTTGTGGTCTGGTCGGAGTCAGCGTGGAAATCGGTGGTGATGTTGTGATTCCATGTGAACTGCTGTTGCTGTCGCCACGCGAGCTGTCGCTATCAACAGAGGAGGCAGGACTTGATGAAGAAGGCGAAGGCGCATGCTGTTGCGCGGGAGACGCAGGAGATTGCGCGGGAGAGGAGGGCCCCGCATTGTTGTCGTGGAGGGGTGCACGCAGGGATCGAGGCGGAGTCCGTGAAGGCGACCGACCCCGACGCGAGGCTGGCGACGTCTGATCCCGAGACGGGCTTGATGAAGTGTCGCTGTCGTGGTCGGACCCAGGCGGAGTCTGCACGGGCGACGAATCCCGGTGCGGGCCTGGTGATCGTTGATGCGAGGCTGGCGACGTCTGGTCCCGAGACGGGCTTGATGAGGTGTCGCTGTCGTGGTCGGACCCAGGCGGAGTCTGCACGGGCGATGAAATCCGGTGCGGGCCTGGTGAAAAGGCGCGGTCACGCACAGGGGCAGGTACGCCAGAGGATCTCTCGGGATTGCGCCGGATCAGGTCTTCCTCGGAGTTAGCGCCAGAAATATCTGGGGGAGAAAAACCGCCAGTTTGGTCCATTTCTGTACTGTTTTGCGCCAGAATTTTTCCTGTTTCTTGCTGCTCCACGTGGTTACCTGCTTCATCATTATTTTCTGCAGTATCTTCATTAGTGACAATCGGTACAATGGGCAAGGTCATATAATCATTAACAGATGCATCCCCACTATGTGATGTATGTTGTGGTAAAAGAAGAATGTCACTTCGAAGACGGGCACCGGCGTTGGGATGGAGCTCAGAGAAGGGAAAAACGTTTTCATCAAACACAACATCTCTAGAGATGTAAACCCGACCAGTTGATATTTCTAAGCACTTGACACCTTTATGACGAGGACTGTATCCCAGGAACACACATCGAGTAGAACGGAAAGCTAGTTTTCTTTTGTTGTAAGGACGAAGATTTGGCCAGCATGCACAACCAAAGATTCTAAGAGACTCATAGTTTGGTTTAGTGTGAAGGAGACGCTCTACTGGAGTATCATGATTGATTACCTTGCTAGGAAGAAGATTGATGAGAAAAGTGGCAGTGAGGAAAGCTTCATCCCAGAACTTGAGAGGTATGGATGCATTAGCAAGTAAAGCGAGACCCACTTCAACAATGTGACGGTGTTTCCTTTCAGCAGAGCCATATTGCTGATGAGCATGAGGACAAGAAACATGATGAGTAATTCCAATCTTTTGGAAGAAGCCATTTAATTTTTCATACTCACCTCCCCAATCAGTTTGCATAGTAATGATTTTCCTAGCAAATTTTCTTTCAACAAGTTGCTGGAAATTAAGGAATACTTGATAAACATCGAGGCTTCTTGAGCAAATAAATCCAAGTAAATTTGCTAAAATCATCAATAAAGCTTACATAATATGAATGTTTACCAGCATACTGTGTGCTGGACCCCATACATCGAGAAAACTTGTTCCAAAGGAACAGAGGAAACACTAGTAGAGACAGGATATGGCAGTTGATGGCTCTTAGCTAGTTGACAAGGATCACAAATGTATGGATTTATTTCAGGAGAATAGGAGATATTATTTTTCTTAAGTACTTGTTGAACAATAAAAGATGAAGGGTGTCCCAGACGGCGATGCCACGTAGAAGACGATGGCTTGATTGTGACGAAAACTTGCTTGTGAGACTCGGTAGAAGAAGACACTAGCGGTAGAGACCACCATGACATGGGCCCTTATGCGTAATCCTCCTTGTGGCCTGATCCTTGATCAAAAGAAATATGGGTGAAACTCAAGAAACACATTGTTGTCAAGTGTAAGTTTATGAACCGACAGAAGGTTCTTGGAAGCACTTGGAACATGGAGAATATCATTGAGATGTAAAGAACTATTGGGGGTGCATAATGTTGAATGACCAATATGACTTATTTGCATACCGCTTGCCGTTGCTGTGTGGACGCGATCTCGCCCATTGTACTTGTCATGTGTAGTGAGTTTGCTCAACTCGACGCGGACGTGGTGAGTGGCACCTGAGTCGGGTACCGCTTGGTGTCGACGCCATAAGATGCCACATGAGCACCCTTTGTATCTCGATCATCATCGGAGTCGTGGCGATCTTGGTAACGCCACCAACACTCGTTGGCGGGGTGACCATGTATCTTGCAGATTTGACATGTTACGTCAACGGCGGGTGGGGGCACGACCACGCGGCGCCTCCATCATCCCTCCGCCCTCCATCATCACGACGCCGGCCACCGCCATCGCGTGGCGTCCACCATCATCACGGCGTCGCCACCATCATCGCGGTGGCGTCGCCATCATCATCACGACGCATCACGTCCATCATCACGGCGCCAATCACGGCGCCCATCACGGCCGCTATCATCACGACGCCCAACTGCCGCCACGGCGATCACCACCACCATGATCACCACGGTCAGGTGAACGACCGCGATCACCACGAGCGTGAGTCGCGCTGTTCTCTCGAGAAGGCGAGTGGCGATGTTGGCCGAGGAGGTGAAGTTGTTGTGTTGGCCTGTTCGACAACATTTCTTGGCCAAGATCGTGAGCACAAACTTGATTAAAGAGATCATCTAGAGTGGTACCAGGATTGCTGACGGAGGAGACGAGGTCGTTGAAGCTGCCGAGGCCGTTGAGGATGTAGCCCACCATCTCGCCTTCTTCGACGACCTTTCCGCAAGAGCGAGCTCAGAGCTGAAGCCCTTCATGATGGCGAAGAACTGTGCGGCAGTCATCTCGTTTTTCTTGGTGTTGTTCAGCGCCCCTCGCAGATGGTTGATCTTCGTGCGAGAGTGGGAGGAGAACATCTTGGTTAGGACGGACCACACCTCAGCAGATGTGGCTAGGCCGACGACGTGGGGTATGATTTCCGGCGACAATGAGTTCACGAGGAACCCAAGCACCGTCTGATCCCGCGAGAGCCATGCCGCATAGGCAGGGTTGGGGATTATGATCTTCGATTCTCATCTTCAACCTCCAGCTTCTTCTCCGGCGCGGCGTCAGTTCCATCGAGGAGACCGAGGACCTGAGCACCACATAGAGGAGGATAGACAAGGGTCTTCCAAAACAGGAAGTTGGCCCGGGTCAGCTTGACGGAGGGGGGGGGGATCCGAGCGCGGTGGCGATCGACGTCGATGAAGAGGCCGAGGAGGTCATAGTCGCCAGGAGGAACGGATCTTGCAATTTGTGTTGGGGTCGTAGGTGTTTGGGTCTTTTCTCGAAGGGAGAGTCGTAGGTTTTTGTTGGGTCGTGTTTTTCTTGAGAAAGCAATAAAGGCAGCGGCGGCAGCAGGGAGTTTTGTCGAGTGTTTTTCTTGGATGGGTTTTTGGCAGCTAGGTCATGGAAAAGGAAGGCTCTGATACCATATCAAAATACTAGAGTTTTGGGGTAGAACGATGCAGCCTTTCAGCTCATCGGTTTCGTGTTTATATTAGCATGAAACAGCCTCATGCGTGGCTTACAAGATAAAGATCATGATCGGGTGCGTGGCTTACAAGATAAAGATCATGATCGGTTGTTACAAGAGATTGGATAGATATCAAACAACTTGGAGTACTACTCCATAGTTGTGTACAAGAGATATAACAGCCAAACATAAAATCTAATAGACGTTTCGTGTCGTGGTCTCGGAAGCGGCATGGAGAGCAGACTCAGGATACATCCATCCATCTGTGTGACGTTGGATTAATTGTGAAAATGCACGCATGCACACAAACTGAGTAAACTGCAGGAAGCTGCCACGAAACGAGTTAGTGCTAACATTCTTTTTTTCAGTCATTACCAAGTTTCGGACACAATGTTACAAATCGCACTAATTTTTAGTTGATAGCATTTTAACGTGTTTTCTGACAAATGGGACCCATCGAACGGAGTGGACTAGTCAATAAAAATTACCACGGTGAAGGATGAGCTGAGCTAGACGTGAGGTCCACCTGTTAGTCCTCGTCCTCTTTGTGTCACCCCCGACACCAACGAGAGGGGCTTAGCAGCCGGCTCACCCTACCCCGCCGCCGCCCCACTATTGCGTGCCCGCCAGCCGCTGGCATCTCCTGATGCGCGCCCGCTAGCCGCCGTCCTCCCCCTGCTGCACGCCCGCCTGCCAGCCTCCAGCCTCCCTTGTTGCGTACTGTCTGCCATCGTCGGGGACAGCCGGATGAAGCAGGCCGCGCCCCATGCTCCAATTCTGCGCTCGGTGTGGTGGCGCCGTGCTATTTCGGATGCCGCGGCGGCCGGCACTGGCGGCGGGCGCGCCGCTGCTGCCAGCGGCGACGGCGGGGCGAAAGAAGGAGAAGCGGAGGAAGATGGTTGTGGCGTGGCTCGGCGGCGCGTGGAGGAGCATCTTCGGTGCGGTCCGGAGGCTGCGCGTGCGGTGGGTGTCCATCGTGTACTAGCGGGCGCTGTGCCGGTTGCGCGCCTTCTACGCCAGGGCGCTCGAGGACCCCCTGGAGGGCGCGTGCGGTGGGTCGTCAGCATCGCCCGCCGCTACAACCGACCGCCCCGCCCTGGCCCTGCCCGGCGTCGTGGTACGACGACATGGAACGGCTGGCAGGACTCAGAAGATCGATCGGGATGGATGACAGGCGGGCCTACCTCCACCTGAACTCATTCGCCATGTGGGCTGTCAAGTCATATCTTACGAGTGGGCCCTAACTATCAGTTCTGGTGTCGAAATGCTCTTATCCATGAATTAGTGCGATTTGCAACTTTGTGTCCAAAACTTGGTACTAACTCGTAAAAATTAGGAATGTTGGTACCGACTCGTTCTGACAGCCTGAATTGTGGTAGCTTCCTACAATTTACTCACACAAACTCTCCATATATGCGTGATATTATATGTTCCTTGAAAAAATAAAGATTTTAGAAAAGCGTGCATTGGAGTTCTTAGCACAAAAACACCACTATAAAACTCAAATTTTCTAAAAGGACCCAAAATTTACAACCATCTGAGTACGCACCCTCGTCGGTTTATGTCCTTGCCACGTCATCCCTACAGCCTGACTAGTGGGTCCCTTTGGTCCAAAATCGTGTCAATTCATTTTGCCAAAATGTGATAGAATTTTGTCCTGCAAACGTAAACCGGTGGTCTTTCAAAATTTGAGCCGTAAAGTGATAGTTTTATGTCAAGAACTCCATGCTTTGTGTTGGTTTCGATACTCCGACTACCTCACCGTCGTGTAGGCTGATTAATTGCTCTATCGCAGATAAGCAACCTCGTTTGAGGAAACCATATTATTCACTCCCTGAATAAGCAAGATCACTTAATCTTGCCAAAACATGTTTCATGATTGATTTAGAGATAATTATTGATTTAGTATTGTAGATAGGCATCCTAGGTTTTCTTATACTTGGTTAAACTTAAATAAGTTGGACTTGAGGCAAGATTAAGTGGCCGGCCTTAAACATATATGTCAACGACATATGTGAGGAACTAAAATCAGCGAAAGATACATTGAGTTTTCTTTTGAGTTTTCATAAATTCCGGTAATTTCACAAAGATACATTGATCGATGGATGCTCGTGTGCACCCATACAAAATTAATTTGATAAACGCACGATTGTTTCCTATATGTGCCACGCAGAAAGGCTAATCATGTTGCTTAACTAGGCCACAAAGTCGCATCATATATGACCCTATTATTTTGAAATTAAGCAAATCCACACTCATGTTATAAATATTACGAAAACAAATCACATACATGTACCCATTGATAGAAAATTAACTTCCTTTCCTCAAAAAAAGAAAACTAACTTTCTACGTGTTCAGAAATAATAAGTGATATGTGAACAAAAAAAATCAGAAAATCAGCTATTGACATACCAAAAACTATTCTACATAGTACAAGTTATAGCACTTATGATGTAGAGAGTCATCTTATGATGTTCATACGGGTGGTCAATATATGCACACACTTTTTTTGAAAAAATATATTAAAAATCAGATTTTTTTTCCTAAGTTGTATCACACGGCTGGCCGTTATGTGTGAATAGTAATTCATTGACACGAAGAATGGGTATACTACCCACTGCAGGTACTATACGTGTCAAACCTAAATCTGTGGCTCTGCAGGGGGTCAACGGTTCTCAGGTCAGATGTTCAAGTCATCATGACGTGGCTGATAACTTGCAGAACACACATCATTTCAAAAAATAAAATTAAGCTTGCAGAACGCATCAATGGGCTCACGAGTTAACACATAGTAGTAGTAGGAAATTTTCATGAACCATGCCCATCCCGAAGCAAAAGAATCTCTCATAGTCATAGCACTCGACCACGCTACGCACCACTGCGCTACCCATAGCTTTGGCCGGCGATTCGGTGAAAGCTCTAGCTAGAACGCTAGATCGATCGATACGTGCGGGCGTGCATCATAGCTTGGCCTCGTCGCCGTCGCGAACACTCAAGCACCTGGAATTGGACGGTTGCTTGCTCGGTTCTCGCGGCCTGTTCCTGCCATGCCGCGCACCTTCTTCGGCGCTCTGAACAGATTCTATCGATCGGGACGACGATGATGACATCCGAGAGGACGGAGACACTTCTCCTAGTATCTACGCTAGATCTCTCGATGATGCAAGCAAGGTAAGTGGAGTGAGAAGTGGCTTTTCTTATTTGGCCTTTTGGGGCCAGACATGGTGCTAGCTCGTGTGCCTTTATTAGGGTGTAGCTAGCTAGGTAGATAGATCGGGTACGTGATGACGCAGGATCCTAGGATTTGAAAGCCCTTGGCTTGAGCCTTTTGTTTGAGCTTTTTTTTACGAAATTCCACCGATCTATCGAAAATCATCAACAACAGTACAAAGAGACCCAAAAATAATACGAGCCGAAGGCGCGCCGCCGTCCTCGCCCCTGCATTACCGGAGCCGGGCAAAGCTTGTTGTAGTAGAACTTGTTGTAGTAGACAGACGGGAAGTCGTCGTGCTAAGGTCACAATGGACCAGCGCACCAGAGCAGAAACCATCGCCAATGATGATAACCGTAGATCGGAAGAGACTGACCTGAAAACACACCAATGAACATAAAAACGGACTAGATCCCAAGAGATCCGCCGGACAAACGACTTCACGCGCTCTCCGTTGGCGCTAGATGCACCATCGGAGCGAGGATAGAGCGGGAGGATCTTATTCTGACTCCAGGACGTAGACATCGTCTCAACATCCTGAAAAAGACACTAAAAAGCAGCCTAAACAAAGATCAGAAAATCTCCCGCCAGCGAGAGGCCATGGTCCTCCACACCTCAAAGACCCTAGGGCCACCAGAGACGGAGCGGATGGGCGACGTCACCGACGAGGGGCACGAAACCCTACATGGGTTTTAGCTAGCTCCTTTCCTGTGATGGCTGCTATGTACCTGTTCGGTACCTTACAAATTATGACATGTACTTACGCCTTTTGTTTGAGCTTGTGTTCATGGTATGTCCTAGTCTAATATGTAATCTGCTGCCAAGTGTTTTTGCACCAGCTCTGTAACCTGTCTTTTTATTTAAAGATAGTGGAAGAAATATGTCGCCTAATTTCAGTGTCCAAAAGTGCGGTCCAAATTTTAGAAAAAACAGAAGATGAAGAAAAACAATAAAAAGGAGCTCCAAACACACCGATAATTCAGTTATTACAAAGCCTATTGCAAAACCGCCACCCATGTTAGTACATAAGTCGTCTGATAACTTGTTCCAAACTATTTCTACATGCCATATATCCTGCAAAGCGGAAGGGGAAAACTTCCCCTAGCTATATTGAAGCATACTTGTAATTTTTTGTTATCTATTTATTTATATCAAGTATTAGTAATAATAAGAAATCATATCTAAACTATACACACATTGGGTACTTTACACAGAAAGGAAAAATATTGTTTGTCATGTAGAATGAGAATAAAGTCATTTTTATAATGATTATAGAAAGAAGCCCATTTAAAAAACATGATTATACTGCCTGGTCCTACTAGAATCATGAACAATAAAACCATCCATATTAATCATAGACGTATTCAAACCATTTAATATAGCTTTCCTAAAATAACAAAACAATGTTGATGTAGGGAAAGGTACAATATTGACCGACAATATAAATATAAAAACAATGGCAACTTATATCATGGGAAAAATGCATTCCACTTGTATTTCGTGCATGTAAAAAAATACAATGTTTTGAATTTATTTGTGTGCATTCTCGATCTTTAGCACACCATACGTTTATGACTATGATTATTACTTTTATTTTCACAAACTTTCTACATGCAAAGCCACCCTAAATAACTTGCGTAGCTATTGCTTGGATAAAGTCATGATTCATTCCCACTTCGGATCAAAGGAATTTTGGGGAAAGACTGGAAGACTGTAAATATGAGGAGAAACGCATTAGACATGAATTTTTTCCGACAAGATTTTACGAAATGATTAACATTAGCTCAGCCTTAATGAAAAAATTCATTACTGTTTTGAATGCATCTACTCTCCCCTGTTTTCAAATTAACAAGTTCCTAATCTCAAATTCATGTCTTTCTTCTTTGCCGCTAGAAACCAAACAAGTCATTCAAGCCTTTTGCGTTTCTACACATGAGAATAGAACACATCATGGAATTAAATCTTATGCAAATAGACCCTCAAGGTTATTCTTGGATGTGGATAATACTAAAATGTGTTAACTATAAAAAATTCCAACATATATGATCATTTATGGTCCACCCAAAAAGGTATAAGAGGTAAAAATTCTGACACGCATATTCATATTTTGTATCATTTCTTGCACCTTATCGTTTAGTTTGTAGTATATCATGCATAGAGGACATGCATAAGTACCATAAAAGTAGTATTTCATACGTCTATGCTTTTTTACATTTTGTAACGCATAAAAATATGACTATTATGCATAGATTCCTTGAGGTTCAGCTTGAATAATTCTAGAAATTTTCTGTTTAGTATAGACAGTTTCATGAGTCATTGTTCAAAGTGAATCAAGCACCATAAGTGAAGGTTCAAAATAGATCTTTTGCTACAAGTTATAGTAAATTAAGATCTGAAATACATGAGTGTCTACTACATAACCATTGATTTTGTTGTTACCATGATTCATTTTGGGATCAATGATTTTGATTTATTACAAATAAATTACACCCCACCAAATAATTAAAATGTACACGTACAAAAAGGCCCTTATAAAATAAAAACTAACGCAAGGTACATTCTTTGAAGTTTTCATATCTATTTACTATGCACCTTGAAGTTCATCTAATGGTTTTATGACTAAATTGTAAAATGCAAAACCTTGACAAGCTTGAGTGACCTCAAAAGTTTAGAGCCCCTTTAGTTGGCAGAATTCTAAAAATGCCGGTATAGAAAAAACATAGGTTTGAGATGTCATGCCATGCTAAAATCTATAAGTATTGAAAACACATGAATATGTAACATAAGTTGTTTGGTTTCACCATAGGAAAAACACATGGACTTATAAAGGAAAACCTCCTATGAACCAAACAAGATCCAGAGAAATAAATATGCAATAGCATACTCAATTCTTTCAAAAAATTGCAATGGTTTCTAATCCTACAGCCAGAAAAGATCTACTATAAAAGAATCCTAAGAAATGGAATCTGCCAAATCCTATAGAATACATTTGAACAAAAACGACCTTGATGAATTGAATTAGCTGCTGGCCAAACAATCTCAGAATCAAGACCATTAATGCCATGTGGTCGGCAACACACCATTTAGGCCATTCACAATAGAGTGTACCTTAGTACTTTTTCATAGCAGAAATTAAAACCTAAGAAACAACTATCACAACAGAGTGTTTCTTAGTTATTGTTTTTAGGGAAGTTGTATTTAATGATTTTATTCTCATGCATGAATACGATTGGATTAAACAAAAAATTGCCAAAAACATTTGCTTATGTATTGGAAATTGTGGATGTTGATGTTTTTTTCTTATATTGTTGGTCAAACTAATCAAAGTTTGACTTGGACTAAATCCAGAACTCGAGGTAATTGTGAACGGAGGAAGTATCTTAGTTAAAATACAACAACCCCCTCTCTCTCTTCAATAAATGACATGTCACATAACCTAAGTATCTAGGATACCATTCTAAGAAACACCCCATTGTGAAAGGGCAGTGCTAAGTGTCCCCCGGGGATTGAAACTTTCCACCCCGTGGGTTCCAGCCGTCGGATCGGCCCAGATCTACGGTCAGATCTTCTTCCCATCGGCTCATCCCGCTTTTGCTACAAATAGTCTCACTTTTTTTTGAATCACAAATATCCTCGCTTTTGCTACAAATAGCCCAGCTTTTGCTACATGTAGCAAAAAACAGTTCGGTCTAAAAAAAGAACAGACATACTGGACCTCGCCGGAGACTTTGTAGCAAAAAAATAATCCAATGTAGCAAAACCGACTTCGTCGAAGACATCACCGGAGAACTCGTAGCAAAAAAATTACGCTATTATAGCAAAACCACAAAAAGGTTGTAGCAAAACATTTGTGCTAATATAGCAAGTACAGAGACATCGCCGGAGACTTTGTCGGAGATCTCTCGTATCAACACAACAAAACGTTTGTAGCAAAAAAATTGTAGCAAAATCTAACGTTGCACGTAGAACCACCGGAGGTATCGTAGCACTACTGAAAGAACATTTCTTAATCCCTAGTATTTTATGTGTTAGATAACAATATCAAGGATTATTTAATGTGTGTTGAAGTGTTGCAGCTCTCTCTAAGAAAAGGGTAAAAGTATCTGCCTTTGGGGGGCGGATAATCCGCCCCCACCAGGGGCGGATAATCCACCCCTCCCTCTTCCCAAGCAGGAGCTAGCCCCAGAAGGGGGCAGAGTTTTGGCCGGATTTTCCGGCCACGCCGGATAATCCGCCCCTCTGGGGGGCCGGATAGTCCGCCTCCCTTGCTCACTGCCAAGGCGCAAGCCCCAGAGAGGGGGCAGAGTTTTGGCCGGACTTTCCGGCAAGGCCGGATAATCCGCCCCAGGAGGGGGCCGGATTATCCGCCCCCCTCCCCCCAAGATCTTCACCAAGTTTTCGCAGGCGCCAGCCCCAGAGAAGGGGCGGATTTTTGTAGGGGTTCGTAGCATGGAAAACAAAAAAATTCTACCGCATGAACACACAATCAAGATCTAATCTATGATCAAGCCAAGATCTATCTACTAGATTGTAGCAACGAGTCGATAGAATACTAACCCTCGAAGATCCAAAACGGTTAACGAGAGCAGATTCTCGTGGGTGGTGTAGTCGTACACTTGCCGATCTCAAGATCGCGTAGACGATCCTTCCGCGCTGCGTTCCGGCAACGCTCCCGATGGTCACACGTTAAAGACTCGATGAAGACCTTCCTCTCCCTTGTTCCAGCAGGCAGCGGAGGTTGTAGCACTCTCCTCGTGATTCTGGCAGCACGACGGCGTGGTGTCGGAGATCTCGCAGGGCTTTGCCTTAAGCCGGAGCGAGTATGGTGGAGCAAGAGAGGGGCCTTGGCGATCTAGGGTTTAGAGGCGCCAAGGGGGTTGGTGTAGCCGGCGGCTAGGGTTTGGAGAAACCCTAGTCGGCGAGGAGCCCTTGCGGCAAAGACTTGGAGGTGGCCGGCGACTTGGGGCTAGGGTTTTTGTGTGAGGGTAGGGGGCAGCCCTACCCCTCCTTATATAGGTGGGAGGGAGGCGGTTGGGAGGAGGGAGTCCTCCGCCAACTCCTCCTCCTTGGCTGGAGGGTGGAGGGAGTGGGACTTCCTTCCCAAGTAGGTTTCCTATTCTCCCTCCACCAAGCTGTCACATCCCAAGATTTTCCAAATCTTGTAATGTGAAAAATAAATTAAACAAAATAAAATTTTGTTGAAAATCAGGGTGAAAAGAAACTTTTGTTTCTAAAAGGAAAACTTTAGCCAAAGTTTGTTAAAGATGGGATTCTAAAGTTTGAATTCAACAAAATCCAAATCAAGGGAAATGCATTCCTCAATGAATGTATCTGGAAATTTGAACATTTGGAAAGTAATCCAAAACCCTAAACCCTAATGGAAGGAAATCATTTTCCAAAGTATCTCCAAATCCATGGATTTGATCCATACCAAATTTGATCAACAAATAATCACAAAGTATCAAGAAAGACCTTGGAGATTGGTTTCACTTAGTTTGGAACTATAGGCAAAATCTTATGAGTATAATAAGATAAGGAAATTGAATTTCCAAAAGCTAATAAAGCCCTTACCAAAAGCCATACCAATTGGTGAACAAATAATCCTAAAGGGATTTATAAAGATAAACATTTATCAAAGGAAATTAAATTGTTTTGGAAACACTGTTTTAGATCTTTTAATAAAAGACTTTGGTTTCAAATGAAAAGATAAGCCAAACTAATTTTGGCCAAACTTTTGAAATAAAATATTTTGTTTTGATAAAGTGAGTAAAGGTTTATTTAAATAAAATAAAGGATTTAAATATCCAATTTTATTTAAGTAAAAGCTTTTCCCATTTTAAATGAACACCAAGTATTTTATTACTACTTTGAAATCTTTTATTAAAAGGTTTTGCTTTGATTAAAATGAGTAAAGGATTATTTAAATAAAATAATAAGGATCTAAATATCCAATTTTATTTAAGTAAAGGCTTTCCCATTTTAATTAAAACACCAAAACTTATTTATTTATTTAAATAAGTTTCCAAGTATTCTTTTATTTTTCAAATTAAACCTTCTGGTTTGGTTTTGAAAATAATTGGATTTTAAATGGAAATTTTATTAAATAAATCAAACACTATTAAACAACCAAAGATCCATTTTATTTAATTATTAAATGGATCCTAAATTAAATAAAAATAATATTTCATTTTGAGATTTGAATTATGTTGCCAAACAGAACCAAATTCAAAGTGAAGTTGAGTGATTGTTTGAATTGATTTGAGTGTTGTTTGATTGTTTGAATAATTGTTTGAAATTCAAAAACAGAAAAAGAATTAGAAAAAGGAAAAAGATTTAGACAGAAAAAAATAGTGCAACAGACTCAGCCCAACTAGGCCCAACTCCAGCCCAGCCTTTCACTGCCCGAAGAAATCTTTTCACACCCAGTTTCAGACCCACTGAGCCAATGACAACCAGGACCCACTTCTCCCTCTCACTCACTCGCTGACAACGGACCCACCTCCTCTTACTCCCCCTCGAACCGTTTTTCCTCACCGACTAAAGAACCCGCAAAGAGACTGACAAGTGGACCCCTCCCTCCTTTCTTTTCCCACTGACCAGAGGACCCCACCGACAGCTGTTCATCGTCCTCCCGCGATGACCCGTCTTCCCAGACTTCGCCGTTTTCGCCCGTTGAAAGCTCAATTCAATTCGAAATCGCGTTTATTCAGTCCAGCGATAACGCCCATTTAAACGCCAGCGTCCCCTCCTCCCTTTCCCCCAGACCACTCTTCCTCTCGGCCCCTAGGCTCTCGCCCATTCCCTCTGCACCCCCGCCGTCACCGACGAGCTCTCTCCTCAATTCCGCGAGCGAGCCCAACGCCTTGCCTCCCCGAGCACCCTAGCAGCTTCTCCACTCCCTGGCGCTTCTGTCCATACCACCCATTCATCCGCGGGTACCCCAGAGCCTCAACAACGACGACCACAGCACCACACCGTCGTCTGCCGTTTCTCCGGCGAACCTTCCAGTGAATTCCGTCTCCCAGACCTCTCGATCATGCTCACGTGAACCCCATGATCACCGTATCTACCGTGCCTTTGTTTTGCCTCGGGTGAACTACAGCGCCATGCCAACCCGGCGCCACCGTCTGTTCGCAAACTCCGGCGACTCTTCCGTAAGCACAAGACCACCCCGACCCTCTCGTTTCACGCTACGACCAGACGATCTTGCGCATCTAACCGAGCCTTCTTTTCGCTTCGGAGAGAACCGATGAACGCCCTCGACAAACCGAGCCAACCGCCGTTTCCTAACTCCGACGAGGAATTACGCGACCCGCTGCGGCGCCTCGCCGACCAACACCTCCCGAGCTTCGACGTAACCCCCGAGCCCGGTGAGCAACCCCACCTTCTCCTCACCCAGAAGGCGTCGCCTCGCTCGATCGATCGCTCCGCCCGCCAGCCACCGTAGCGCCGCCATCTGGTCAAACCAGCTGAGCCGTTCGATCTAGATCGCGGTACGATAGATCACTTAAGCCGAATGGGTATGCGCCTGTACCGCGTCGATCAAACTTGATCCAACGCTCACGTTGCCGATCCACACCGAACCGGCAGGCGAATAATATTAAGACGCGTGGCACTAGATCTGCTTAAAAGAGATTTGAAAACGAACTTTTGCCATTTTCAAACCCATGTATCTTTGGATCCACGTCCAAATTTTACAAATTTGATGTCGTTGGAATCAGCAAGACAAGCTCTAGCCAACCCTGCCCTTAGTTTAGCAAATAGTATTTGTTAGCTTGTTTGATTTGCAGATTCTTTTGTGTGCTTAACATTAGAAAAATCATTTAAAAATGATTCTTAGGTTAAAACCTTTGCAAATTGGTTTGTTGTGACCTTACTGACCCTAGGAACCAACCCATAGTTTGGAAAATGATTTTGGAAAAGAATAGGATGGATTAATTAGTTTAGTCAATTTCTAGCTAATTAAAACCATTGTTTTGTTTATGAAAATGCTTTCATAAAGAAAACTTTGAGAAAATATTTTGGACCAAACCTCTGACCCACACACCCAGTTTTGCAATAGCAACTCATTTGGTGAACCCTATAGGTTAGTGCCTTAGTAAAAATATTTCTACACCACCTAGAATGACACTTTGTTTTGAAAATGGTTTTATAGTGAAACCTTTTGCAAATGACTTAGCCCCTTCACACAATGACCAATAGGTGTGCCCAAATGTCTATGACCCACTAGGAACCCCTTTTTCAAACAAATCAAAGCTTGGCATGCTTGCATGCATTACTTGAACTTTGCCACTTTGGTAAATGACCAATTTGGATCTTACAAAGTTTAGGAATCTAATAGAGACCCTCTTTGCAAATGACTTTGCCATTTTGGTAAATGAACAATTTGGAACTTACAAAGTTAGAAGCCTAGTGAAGACCATCCTTACAATAGAACCAACCTTTGCATGCTTATGCATGACTTAGATCCCATTACTTTGTGTGTAAAAAATTGTTTGTTTGACTTTGTTATTTTATGTGTGTAGTTTTGCTTGATTGGTAGATTAAGTTTGTGCCTTGCTTGATTGAATTGTAGTGACTTGAAGAGTGTGAGTGTTGCAAGGACAAGGAGTGAACCTATACCCTCTACCAAAAAGGCAAGTGATATCATCATGAATATTCCATTCCTATATTTTATATATGCATTAGTATTATTTTTCTAAGTATAGGACTTGCATGGTTTTGCTAAGTACAAGCTATTCTTGGGAAAACCTATTAGGTGAAACCTTAGTGAAAATTACCTAAGTCAAGATTCCTATTACTATCATGCTTAGCCTAGCTATTAGAAAACAAGGGTGGTTTATATATTCACACTATGGAAGTCTTTGGACTTGTTTTTATTTAACAAAACAACTAAGTTAATGAATCACCTGGGTGGAATGGAAAGAATGGTATATGTTGAGTGGTTCACAAGGCCATGGACTTGGGTTGTGTATCTCACTTGTGGATGGCCACCCAGGAAACAAAGAGATTTGAGATGTCAAATGTTGAGAAGCTTCAAGTGCAACCACTTGGCATTATGGGCTCTGCCATGATCTTAGGATGCTAGAACTTAGTCTCTTGGACAGTGGGTGGTAGATGGGTTGATAGGTTGGAGCGTCCATTTGACTAAGGAAAGGCTCTGAAGGATCATGTCTTGGGAAACCAAGGCTTGTGGGAAAGTGCACCACCTCTGCAGTGTAAAAACCTAAGTACTTAGCCATGTCCCTGGTAAAGGACAATTTGAGCATCAAGACATGGAAACTTCAAGAATCTCATCACTCCAATTTCTAAATAAAACTTGTGGGTGAACAAGGGTTAAAAGGATCTTCAGTCATTGATTGGTAGATGCCCTGAGTGGATCTGGAGTCTTTGATTGATAGATGCCTTGGGTGTTTTTGCCAAACAAAACTTAGTATTTTAAAAAGTTAGGGAAAAATCTATTTTGAGCAAAGCAAGCCTAAGCTCCACCAGCCAAATGCATATAGTATTATAGTCCACTTAAAATATACTAAGGTATCACTTGCCAATACTATTCCAAAGTATTGACCCTTGTGGCTGTAACTTATGATGTTGCAGGTTTGATTGATTTTAGTGAAGATTGATTGATTAGGATTACAAAGTCTACAACCAACATCTGCCTGTGGCACTTTGAAGATGAAGGACCCATGACTATAGTTATTCCGCTGCAATGTAATGTAAATAGCCAATGAGCTATGTTTGATGTAATAAAATTATTTTATTCCTGGTTATAAAGTTGTATATGACCTTTGTTTCTTGATATTACATCTAAACTGTGGATGCTAGCTATTGATCCAGGGACTAGCATTGTAAACACAGGGGACTCAATCTTATTAAAGGTTGGGGACGCTACACAAGCAAACTTCAGATTTGACTTTTTCAAATTGGCGTTTGACTTTCAAACTTGGATTTGATTTCTCTCTCCATATTGCCCAGCCAAGTGACCTAGTACATGATACAACCATTCCACATTGTCATGACACATCCATGTACCCTTCCCCTCCGGAGTGCCGGACCTTCCAGACCCTTCTAGAACATTCCTGGTAAAAACACCGGAATCATTTCTGAACTCCGAAACAGGACTTTCCTTATATGAATCTTATTCTCCGGACCATTTCGGATCTCCTCATGATATCCCGTATCCCATCTGAGAATCCGAACAACATTCAGTCTCTTACTCATCATTCCATAACTACACAACAACATCAAATCCTTAAGTGTGTCTCCCTACGGTTCGTGAATTATGCGGACATAACCGAGACACTTCTCTGATCAATAACCAATAGAGGAATCTGGAAATTCATATGGCTCCTACATATTTCTACGATTACTTTGCAATCGAATGAACCACTTACATACGATACCAATTTCCCTTTGTCTCACGATAGTTTACTTATCCGAGGTTTTGATCGTCGGTATCTCTACATACCTAGTTCAACCTTGTTACCGATAAGTACTCTTTTCTCGTTCCCGTGATATGTGATCCCTTGTGAGCCAGTCACATGCTTGCAAGCTAATTGGATGACATTCCACCGAGAGGGCCCATAGTATATTTATCCGTCATATTGATGGACAAGTCCCACTCTTGATCCATGTGCCTCAACCCATACTTTCCGAACACTCAATGCCACCTTTATAGCCACCCAGTTACGGTGTGGTGTTTGATGTCATCAAATCATACTTTCGGTGATGGTGATTAACATGATCTCATGGTCGAAGGAATTAGGTTACTATGTATCAGAAAGCTTATAGCAAATGAACTATATTAAATGACTTGATCTTTATGCTACGCTTAACTATAGGAGTATGTCCATCACATCATTCTCCTAATGATATGACCCTGTTGTTAATAACATCTCTATGTTCATGATCAGGAAACTATGATCATATATTAACCAACAAGCTAGTTTAATAAGAGGCTTTACTAGGGACTCTTTTATGTTTACAAATCACACAAGTATTAATGTTTCCGGTTAATACAATTATAGCATGGTATGTAAACATTTATCATAAGTATGAAGATATGATAATAACCACTTTATTATTGCCTCTTGGGCATATCTCCAACAGTCTCCCACTTGCACTAGAGTCAATAGTCTAGTTTCAAACCTTTGTGCATTCAACAGCTATGGCTTTCCAGTGTTGTATTTACACGATTGCTAGTGGTCAACTGATCTCCGGATCGGACACTTTCAGGTCTGTGTGTAATTGCATGTCTTTGCGTCTCTACACATCACTCATTCTCTAATGAGATGGCTTTGTATAAATTTGGTCCTTCGGTGAGACCTTTAGTTCCTTGGGGTTAAAACATGTTGATAATATTGCCGTACAATATATCTTCATAGTACTATCCTGCTGTGAACTACACCTAGTTTAATAACAAACTACTTAGCTTTTTGTTGTAGTATCTGTCACAATGTCTTAACTTTGGAACTCATCCAAATCCATTATGAAACTTACTTTCCATCACATTGTTCCACCCTTAGTTTAGATTGATATAAACTTAATTTGTACTTCGTGACAAAACCAGTATCAATGTAATACTTTTACAATAAACTAACCATCTATTTGTCACTTCTACAAAATAATATATTCTTAGTTCTTTTAAAAGATCATAAGAATATCTTTACTATCGTCTAATAATCATCTTATGAATCATTCTGGTATACGCTCATAACATTTAGAGCATCGGACATTTCTGGATTTGTACACATCACAGCATGATTGATAAAATACTCTTTGTGATTGTATCTATCAAGTATCAAAAATACTTAAATATTTATTCAATCCTTCCTATGCAACAAGAACCTTTCTTGTAGTTTCTATATTGAACTCATTCAATATCTCATCTATGTACTTCTGACACAACCATATTTGCGTCACAATTTATCCATATAGATATTGATGCCAAATATTCGGGTTCTGCCTAAGCCTTTTATCGAGATGAAATTCTTATCCTGTGTTAATAGAAAGATACATCATTTTCAATCAACAATATGTATTCCACATAATGTATTAGAAACATGTCTTAGCGCTCCCACTTAATTTCTTGCAAATGCAAGCATCTTCATCGTCTCCGATGAAATTAAACTTTTTTAACAGTTTCATCATAGTGAAGATTCCAACTCCGTGATGCTTACTTCAACCATTAAAGTTTTCATATGCTTTTAGCATCCTTTGAATTAATAAAACCCTTTGGACCATGTCATGCACACATCCTAGATAACCATTCTATTAGAAGAACTTGTTTTGTTTATTCAACACATAACACAATTATATGTCATGATTGCTACATTAATCCGTCTAGACTAAATATCGCTTAATGAAAGATCAGATCTTGGCATAGTCAACTCTTTGAATATTGTTGTGAACTCTTTCCCGACATGTCGATAATTTCATAGATGTGAAACATCCATGTCTATTTCTTTATAGATCCAAATATGACTGTAAGGTCTTGTACCTTTCCAGAGGGTCTTTCAAGTTCAAAGCTTGATCTCTCGTATATGGAACTATCACGGATTTTATGGCTTCAAGCCATTTGACAGAGACAGGGCCCATCATCGCTTCTTTGCATGTAGTCGGATCATTATTGTCAAATAATGATTTAACTCTCAAATCTTGGTATTTGATTGTTTACCCGACCTACTTGTTTCAATAGGAACTTAGACATCTGTGACCCTAACCTTTGAGGCACGTGAGCCATGAGCATTGTTGCTGCCTCCGAAACACTTTTTGGCGCTGCGCAACTTTGCACATATATCTAAGGTTCTTTTAACCTTATCAAAGTTCTATTGTCCTCCCACTTAACTTTTCATGGAAAATTCCTTCTCAAAGAAACTTGACGTTCTAAGCGACAAACACTTTTGTCTTCGGTGTTATGGAGAAATACTCAACTATTATTCAAAATAACATACAAAGATATGTTCATCCGATTTTGGTTGCAAACATCTTTCTTATGCATAGCATACCAATTTTTAAGAAAGGACAATTTGGGTTTTATCCCAAACCATAACTTTATATGGTGTCAATTCAACGGATTATGATGGAGCTCTTTTCAGTGGAAAAACGGTAGTCTCTAAAACTTTTAATCTTTAAAATATAATGGCAGTTTTATGAATTACACCTTTGATCTTACCATGTCAAACAAGGTTCAATTACATATCTCGAACGTTCCATACTCTTATGGTGTTCCATGGAACGATTCCTTAAATCTTAGGTGTTTTTATGCTAAACTTGTAACTCAAATATCTTCCTTTATGATCTTATCATAAACTATTTATATTCTTGTTACAATGATTTTGCACTTCATCTTGAAAGTCTTTGAACTTTTCAAATGTTTCATACTTTATCCTTATTAAGTAAATATTCATATATTCACTCAAAATTTCGGAGAAAGCATATGAAGTTGAAATCCATCGCTCTTGACTATACATAATGGACTTCATACAACATTATGTACAAGTTTCAATAAGCTAGTCATCCGTTCCCTTTGGCCTATGAACGGAGTTTTAATTATCTCTAGGAAAGTTTCACAAGCGTCATTTGATCAAAAATCAAAAGACTCCAAAATTACATCCACATGGAGTTTCTTCATGTTTTCTTTCCAATATAATTTAAACGGCGATGTCACTTCCTAAGTGATCTTTCAATCAATTGTCTTTCGACATTTTTAGCACTTATTTTATGGATGTGATTTATCCAACGAGATTTGTAAATCATCCATCTTTTATGGATTACGGCAATTAATTGAACAACCCTTTTTTTCTCATAATACCTGATAAAACAAATCTTGAAGGCAAGCTTTGATGTTAATGAGAAACATATCAACACTTTATTTGTTCTCGATGAACATCATCACATATTCTCTTGCTAGTTACTTAGGCCATTGTAGTTCATGAATTGTGTTGTTTCGTATGACGATTCACACCAACAAATTCAGTATCAAATACTTAAGAACCACATTGTTTAATAAGCAAAGAATATAGCCATAACATGTATATCCTCTATATACCTAAGCTGAACAATTCTAGTCTTTTCTTTTCTGCCATATATTTATGAGATTCTCTTTCAGTATTTCCTTTTCTGTTTTGAAAGAATCTATCAACATCAATAGTGGAGTCACACACATGACACATAGTCTAAAGCGTGTATAATTAAATACCAATGTCTTTGGACTTGCACTTTGAAGCATATCACCATCATCAAATGTTTGGTGTTCTTTCAAATTCGATTCTTTAGTAATCTTTTAGTGCAGTAAACATTTTACTTATATTAAATATTCATCCTTATCACAGAACTATTCATGATCAAGCTAGTTTTAGCTTATAACGGTGAATCGCGAGTATAATGTTGCTCTCCAAAACCTTTTGGAGAATTAGGACGACCAGCGTCTCCAACCTTTTGCAAATTCTCATCAAATATGAGAACATGACTTTTGCCATATTATACTCTATCATGTTGCAACCAAAACTTCGTTTCAGATATCACAATATCTTCCACACATCATGGTTTCTGAAACAACTCTTTCAGATCCTAGATAACCTTGATATTAAGACAATCTTTTGAATATCAAGAATCATGGAGACAAACATGATACTTATACACTAACACTGGAATTGTCACTCTTGATTTAATACCAATTATTAAAATTTATGGAGTAACCGGAACTTACTGAAAGTTTGCAATAGGACTTTTAAACTTTAGATTAACACTTCAAAACAAAACGATACCAGTTCGTAAAGTAACTAACCAGAATTCTATAGTTCTATTATCTCAACTAAGCGCAAGGTGGTAAACGGATGCCAATGACTACAACAACTATGCAAATTCACTTTGATTTAAATTATGATAAATAGTGTTCAACTTTTAATCATATTGTTGTTGAACTCTCACTCAAAACAATATCCCTCACATTGTTTTAGTGATCACACGAACCAAATTCACTACACCAAGTCCGATCATCACATGACATGATATAGTTTCAAAGGCGAACAATCATCATGTTCATCATATCATCTATATGACTCATGCTTTACTTTTCGGTATTCCGTGTTCCGAGACCATGTCTGTACATGCTAGGCTCGTCAAGATCAAACCCTAGCTTCCGCATGAGCAAATCTGGCTTGCTCACGTTGTATACACTCGCAGAATCTAGCACAACCGATCATCACGTGGTGCTCAAAACAACGAGCTTTAGCAACGGTGCTTACTAAGGACGAACACTTTAAAACTTGAAATTGTCTGCTTGAGGGATCATCTTATAATGCTACCATCGTTAACTAAGCAATACAAGATGCATAAAAGGATTAACATCACATGCAATTCATAATATGTGATATGATATGGCCTTTCTTCTTGTGCTTCCGATCTACATCTTTAAGCACGAACATGATCTCCATCATCACCAGCATGGCATCAAGGTCAATAGCGCCGCTTCATGGTTGTCATCCACCAGCATCAACTATTACAACTACTTTGAATAATAGACACGCGGGTGTTTAACGGAATTTAAAAGACAACCATATGGCTCTTGTCGGTTGCCGACTTACAATAAGGAACATTGCATACATCATATATAATCACAATCATGGCCATATCACATCAGAGCACACCCCTGCAAAACAAAGTTAGACGCCACTAATTTTCTTTGCATATTTTACGTGGTTTGGGGCTTTCAATAAGTGTCGTTCTAACTTACAAACAAGAACCACAACGTTGATGCTTGAACTATCAAGTGCCCGTTGTAAATTGAATCTTTACTATGATGGGAGAGACAGACACCCGCAAAGCCACTTATGCAATACAAGTTGCATGTTGAGCGTGGAGCAAGTCTCATGAACGATGTCATGTAAGGTTAGCCCGGGTCGCTTCATCCCACCATACCGCAAGATGCAAAGTACACAAGAAGCAATTGATAAAAAAAGCACCACCGCCCATAATGACCATTGTGTTCTACTCGTGCAACAGATCTATATATAGACACGGCTCTGATACCACTGTAGGGGTTCGTAGCATGGAAAACAAAAAATTTCTACCGCATGAACACACAATCAAGATCTAATCTATGATCAAGCCAAGATCTACCTACTAGATTATAGCAACGAGTTGATAGAATATTAACCCTCGAAGATCCAAAGCGGTTAACGAGAGCAGATTCTCGTGGGTGATGTAGCCGTACACTTGCCGATCTCAAGATCGCGTATACGATCCTTCCGGTGCTGCGTTCCGGCAGCGCTCCCGCAGTCGATAACACGTTTGGTACTCGATGAAGACCTTCCTCTCCCTTGTTCCAGCAGTCAGCGGAGGTTATAGCACTCTCCTCATGATTCCGGCAGCACGACGGCGTGGTGTCGGAAGTAGAGGGGAGATCTCGCAGGGCTTCGCCTTAAGCCGGAGCGAGTATGGTGGAGCAAGAGAGGGGCCTTGGCGATCTAGGGTTTAGAGGCGCCAAGGAGGGTGGTGTAGCCGGTGGCTAGGGTTTGGAGAAACCCTAGTCGGCGACTTGGGAGGAGCCCTAGGCGGCGGCACGTGGAGGTGGCCGGCGACTTGGGGCTAGGGTTTTTGTGTGAGGGTAGGGGGCAGCCCTACCCCTCCTTATATAGGTGGTAGGGAGGCGGTTGGGAGGAGGGAGTCCTCCGCCAACTCCTCCTCCTTGGCCGGCGGGTGGAGGGAGTGGGACTTCCTCCCCAAGTAGGTTTCCTACTCTCCCTCCACCAAGCAAACTTCAGATTTGACTTTTTCAAATTGGCGTTTGACTTTCAAACTTGGATTTGATTTCTCTCTCCATATTGCCCAGCCAAGTGACCTAGTACATGATGCAACCATTTCACATTGTAATGACACATCCATGTACCCTTCCCCTCCGGAGTGCCGGACCTTCCAGACCCTTCTAGAACATTCCTGGTAAAAACACCGGAATCATTTCCGAACTCCGAAACAGGACTTTCCTTATATGAATCTTATTCTCCGGACCATTTCGGATCTCCTTGTGATATCCCGGATCCCATCTGAGACTCCGAACAACATTCGGTCTCTTACTCATCATTCCATAACTACACAACAACATCAAATCCTTAAGTGTGTCTCCCTACGGTTCGTGAATTATGCGGACATAACCGAGACACTTCTCTGATCAATAACCAATAGAGGAATCTGGAAATTCATATGGCTCCCACATACTTCTACGATTACTTTGCAATTGAATGAACCACTTACATACGATACCAATTTCCCTTTGTCTCACGATAGTTTACTTATCCGAGGTTTTGATCGTCGGTATTTCTGCTGTTGGAGATATGCCCTAGAGGCAATAATAAATGTAGTTATTATTATATCTTTGTGTTTATGATAAATGTTTACATTCATGCTATAATAGTATTAACAAGGAAACATTAATACTTGTGTGATTTGTAAACTTAAATTGAAGTCCCTAGTGTAGCCTCTATACATCACTAGCTTGTTGGTTAATAAATGATTGTGGTTTCCCTATCATGAACATTGAGATGTTATTAACAACAAGATCATGTCATTAGGAGAATGATATGGTGGACATACTCCTATAGATAAGCGTAGCATAAAGATCAAGTCATTTTAATAGTTCAATTGCTATATGCTTTCTGATACATAGTAACCTAATTCCTTCGACCATGAGATCATGCATATCACCTTTACCGGATGGATGCTTTGATGACATTAAACACCACACCGTAACTGGGTGGCTATAAAGGTGGCATTGAGTGTTCGGAAAGTATTGGTTGAGACACATGGATCAAGAGTGGGATTTGTCCATCCATATGACGGATAGATATACTCTGGGCCCTCTCGGTGAAATGTCATCCAATTAGCTTGCAAGCATGTGACTGGCTCACAAGGGATCACATATCACGGGAACGAGAAAAGAGTACTTATCAGTAACGAGGTTGAACTAGGTATGCAGAGATACCGACGATCATAACCTCGGACAAGTAAACTATCGTGAGACAAAGGGAAATTGGTCTCGTATGTAAGTGGTTCATTCGATCGCAAAGTAATCGTAGAAATATGTGGAACCATATGAATTTCCAGATTCCTCTATTGGTTATTGATTGGAGAAGTGTCTTGATCATGTCCGCATAATTCACGAACCGTAGGGAGACACACTTAAGGATTCGACGTTGTTTGAGTAGTTATGGAATGATGAGAAAGAGACCGAATGTTGTTCGGAGTCTCGGATGGGATCCGGGATATCACGAGGAGATCCGGAATGGTCTGGAGAATAAGATTCATATAAGGAAAGTCCCGTTTCGGAGTTGGGGAATGGTTCCGGTGTTTTCATCGGGAATATTCTAGAAGGTTCCGGAATGTACGGCACTCCGGAGGGGAAGGGTACATGAATGTGTTATATAAAGTTGGTATGATTGCATCATGTACTCGGTGTCATCGCTGAACAAAATAGAGGGTTTATTCAAATCCTAGTTTGTAAAGTCAAACGCCAAGTTTGAAAGTCAAACGGCTATTTTTGGGAAGTTGAGAGGGAGGTGGAAACCGACTTGGGGGAGGAGTTCCTCCTCCCACCGCCGGTGCACCACCAAGCCGAGTTGGGGAGGGACTCCTCCCTTGGCCGCCCCTCCACCTATATAAGGAGGGGAGGCTCCCTCCCAGACACAAGTTCCTACACCTCTAAACCCTAGCCCAAGCCGCCGCCTCCATAGCCGCCGCCCTAGGGCAATCGCCGCCGCCTAGGTGAAACCCTAGCACTGCCTAGCCCCTTCTCGGCGTGTATAAACCCTAGATCGTCGAGGCTCTCTCATAGTCCACCATACTGCTTGGCTTAAGGCGAAGCCTGCGAGATCTCCCTCTACTCCTACGCCACGTTGTCTTGGAATCGCGAGGAGAGTGCTACAACCTCCGCTGCTTTGGAACAAGGGAGAGGAAGGTCTTCGTCGAAAATCAACGTGTGACCGATTGGGAGCGCTAACGCCGGAAGGATCGTCTCACGATCTTGAGATCGGGAAGAGTACGACTACATCACCCACGAGAATCCGCTCGTTAAACACTTTGGAATCTTCGAGGTGAGTTATTCCATCGACTCGTTGCTGATATCTAGTAGATAGATCTTGGCTTGTTTGTTTGTATGCGATAGAAATTTTTGTTTTCCATGATCTGAAACCCTACAAGTGGTATCGAGCCGTGTCTATATGTAGATCTGTTGCAGAGTAGAACACAATGGTCATTGTGCGTTGATGCTTTTATTGTCGATTGCTTCTTGTGTACTTTGCATCTTGCGGGATGTTGGGATGAAGCGGCCGGGCTAACCTTACATGACATCGCTCATGAGACTTGCTCCACGCTTGACATGCAACTTGTATTGCATAAGTGGCTTTGTGGTGCCTGTTTCTCCTAGCATAGTTAAGATCCAATTTACAACGGTGATTAACAATACTAGTATCAATGTTGTGGTTCATGTTCGTAGTTAGAACGACACTTATTTAAAGCCCCAAACCACGTAAAACATGCAAAGAAAGTAGAGGCGTCTAACTTTGTTTTGCAGGTGTGCGATGTGATATGGTGATTGTGATTATATTTGATGTATGCAATGATCCTTATTGTAAGTTGGCAACCGGCGGAGCCATATGGTTGTCTTTAATTAATGTTAAGACCCGCGTGTCTATTCAAAGTAGTTGTAATAGTTGAAGCTGGTGGACGACAACCATGGAGAAGCGTCATTGACCTTGATGCAATGCCGGTGATGATGGAGATCATGTTCATGCTAGAAGATGGAGATCGGAAGCACAAAGAAGAAAGGCCATATCATATCACATATTATGAATTGCATGTGATGTTAATGCTTTTATGCATCTTGTATTGCTTAGTAGACGGTAGCATTATAAGATGATCCCTCATGCACATGAATTTCAAATCATAAAGTGTTCACCCTTAGTTAGCACCGTTGCTAAAGCTTGTTGTTTCAAGCACCACGTGATGATCGGTGTGTTAGATTCCATAAGTGTATACAACGTGAGCAAGCCAGATTTGCTCATGCGGAAACTAAGGTTTGATCTTGAGCCTAGCATGTACGGACATGGTCTCGGAACACGGATCACCGAAGGTAAAGCATGAATCATATAGTAGATATGATGAACATGTCGATTGTTCGCCATTGAAACTATATCAACTCTCGTGATGATCGGTGTTGATGTGGTGGATTTGGTTCATGTGATCACTAAAACAATGTGAGGGATGTTGTTTTGAGTGGGAGTTCACCTAGATTAATTTTATTATTAATTTGAACTCAATTTGTCATAAACTTAGTCTAAACTATTGCAAATATGTTGTAGATCAATGGCAGCCCCTACCATCAATTTTAATGCGTTCCTAGAGAAAGAAAAGTTGAAAAACAATGGAAGCAACTTCGCGGATTGGTTCCGCAATTTGAGGATTGTCCTCACAATGGTAATTTGACCTATGTCTGGATGCATCATTGGTGACCCACCTGCAGCTATCGCTACCGATGAAGTAAGAATGTTTACCTCACTCGGAAGACTCGACTCCAATTCGGTGTGCTATCTTGTATGGTTTAGAATCGGAGCTTCAGAAAAGGTTTGAGAATTCAGACCCACATGATATTGTCCGTGATCTCAAATTGATTTTTGAGACTCATGCGGCAATTGAGAGCTATGAGGCTTCTGAAAAGTTCTTTAACTGCAAGATGGAAGAGGGCAGCTCTGTCAGTGAGCATGTGCTTAAGATGTCTGGGCACGCAAACAAACTTCAAAGCTTGGGTATAGTGATTCCTAATGCTTTGGGGATTTACCGTGTCCTCCAATCACTACCACCAAGTTACAAGAACTTTGTGATGAACTACAACATGCAAAACATGAACAAGACGTTGCCAGAACTCTTTGCCATGTTAAAATCTACAGAAGTGGAGATCAAGAAAGAGCACCAAGTGTTGTTGGTCAATAAGACCACCAAATTCAAGAAAGGCAAGTATAAGCAAAAGGGACACTTCAAGAAGGGTGGTAAGAAAGTTACCACGCCGACGAAGAAGACCAAGGCTGGACCTAAGCACGATCTTGAGTGCTTTTCTTTGCAAGGGAGAAGGTCACTTTGAGCGGAATTGCCCAAAGTACTTGGCGGATTTGAAGAACGGCAACATCAAGAAGAAAGGTATATCGATATACATGTTATTGATGTGTATCTCACTAGTACCGTAGTAGTGCACAGGTATTTGATCTTGGTTCGGTTGCTCATATTTGTAACTCAAACAGGTCAGTAGAATAAACGGAAGCTAGCGAAGAACGAGGTGACGGTGCGGCGTTGGAAGCGGATCAAAGGTTGATGTGATCACGGTTGACACGCTACCCTTCATCTACCATCGGGATTAGTTTTATACTTAAATAATTGTTATTTGGTGCCTGCGTTAAGCATGAACATTATATCGGGATCTTGTTTATTGCGAGACGGTTACTTGTTTAAATCCGAGAATAATGGTTGTTCGATTTATATGAGTAATATGTTTTATGTACATGCACCTTTGATAGATGGTCTATTCTTGTTGAATCTCGATAGTGGAAATACACATATTAATAACATTGAGGCTAAACGTTTGAAATCGAGCGATAACTCGACCTATATGTGGCACTGTCGTCTTGGTCACATTGGAGTGAAGCGTGTGAAGAAACTCCATTCCGATGGACTTCTTGAATCACTTGATTTTGAATCACTTGAAAGATGCGAAGCATGTCTGATGGGTAAAATGACTAAGACTCCATTTTCAGGTATGATGGAGCGAGCTACGGACTTATTGGAAATCATACATACCGATGTGTGTGGTCCAATGAGTGTAGCATCGCGCGATGGTTATCGTTATGTTCTTACCTTCACGGATGACTTGAGTAGATATGGGTATATCTATTTCATGAAACATAAGTCCGAAACTTTCAAGAAGTTTAAGGAATTTCATAGTGAGGTAGAGAATCAACGTAACAAGAAGATTAAATTTCTACGTTCTGATCATGGAGGTGAATATCTAAGTTACGAGTTTGGCGAGCATTTGAAGAAATGCGGAATACTTTCACAATTGACACCACCGGGAACACCACATCGTAATGGTGTGTCCGAACGTCGTAATCGAACTCTCTTAGATATGGTTCGTTCTATGATGTCACTTACAGATTTACCGCTATCATTTTGGGGTTATGCATTAGAAACAGTCGCATTCACTTTAAATAGGGCACCATCTAAATCCGTGGAAACGACACCGTATGAATTATGGTTTGGGAAGAAACCTAAATTGTCGTTCCTTAAAGTTTGGGGTTGCGAAGCCTATGTAAAGAAGTTACAGCCGGACAAGCTAGAACCCAAAGCGGAAAAATGCGTCTTCATAGGATACCCGAAGGAAACTATTGGGTATACCTTCTATCATAGATCCGAAGGCAAAATCTTCCTTGCGAAGAATGGATCCTTTCTAGAGAAGGAATTTCTCTCGAAAGAAGTGACTGGAAGGAAAGTAGAACTCGACGAGGTTGTCGAACCTTCTCTCGAACTTGCGAGTAGCGCAGCACCGGAAGTAGTTCCTGTGACGCCTGCACCAGTAAGAGAGGAAGCTAATGATGATGATCATGAAACTTCGGTTGTAGTTACTCTGAGCTCGCAGGTCGCAGTCAACGACCACTCCAGATTGGTATGATCCCGTTATGAATGTCATGTTGGTAGATAACACCGATGACCCTGAGACATATGAGGAAGCGATGATGAGCCCAGATTCCAATAAATGGCAAGAAGCCATGAAATCCGAGATTGGATCCATGTACGAAAACCAAGTATGGACTTTGGTGGACTTACCGGATGGCCGGAAGGCCGTCGAGAATAAATGGATTTTCAAGAAGAAAACAGATGCTGATGGTAATGTTACTGTCTATAAAGCTCGACTTGTCGCAAAAGGGTTTCGACAAATTCAAGGAGTTGACTACGATGAGACTTTCTCACCTGTAGCGAAGCTAAAGTCTGTGAGGATTATGTTAGCAATCGCTGCATATTATGATTATGAGATATGGCAGATGGATGTCAAAACAACATTCCTCAATGGAGACATTGATGAAGAGTTGTATATGATGCAACCCAAAGGTTTTGTCGATCCTAAAGATGCTAACAAGGTATGCAAACTTCAACGGTCCATCTATGGATTGAAGCAAGCATCCCGAAGTTGGAATCAACGTTTTGATAAGGTAATCAAAAGTTTTGGTTTTATACAAACTTATGGAGAAGCTTGTATTTACAAGAAAGTGAGTGGGAGCTCTGTAGCATTCTTAATACTATATGTAGATGACATATTGTTGATTGGGAATGATGTAGACCTTCTTAATAGTGTCAAGGAATATTTGAATAATAGTTTTTTAATGAAGGATCTTGGCGAAGCAGCTTACATATTAGGCATAAAGATTTACAGAGATAGATCGAGAGACCTAATATCATTATCACAAAGTACATATTTGGACAAAGTTCTAAAGAGGTTTGGAATGGAAGATAGCAAGAAAGGGTTCTTGCCCATGTTGCCCAATACGACCTTGAGTAAAACTCAAAGTCCGACAACGGCAGAAGATAGAGAAAGGATGAGTAAGATTTCCTATGCCTCAGCCATAGGATCTCTAATGTATGCCATGCTATGTACTAGACCCGACATTGCATATGCTGTTAGTTTAACTAGTAGATATCAAAGTGATCCAGGAGTGGATCATTGGACAGCGGTCAAAAACATCCTTAAGTACTTGAGAAGAACTAAGGATATGGTTCTTTCTTATGGAGGTGATGAACAACTCGTTGTTAATGGTTACACCGATGCTAGTTGGAACACCGATCCGGATGATTCTAAATCACAATCTGGATACGTATTTACTTTGAATGGTGCAGCAGTTAGCTGGAGGAGTGCAAAGCAAAGCGTTGTGGCGAGATCTTCAACTGAATCGGAATACATGGTCGCTTCAAGGCTTCACAAGAAGCGATATGGATGAAAGAGTTCATTACAGAGCTGGGTGTGGTTCCTAGTGCGCTGGACCCAATGTCTATCTACTGTGATAACATGGGCGCCATAGCCAATGCGCAAGAACCAAGGTCACACAAGAAGCTGAAGCATATCAAGCTATGTTTTCACGCTATTCGAGAGCATGTACAAGATGGGGACATAAAGATTTGCAAAGTACACACAGATCTGAATGTGGCAGATCCATTGACTAAACCTCTCCCGAGGGCAAAACATGACCAACACCAAACTGCCATGGGTGTTCGGTATATTACCATGTAATCTAGATTAGATGACTCTAGTGCAAGTGGGAGACTGTTGGAGATATGCCCTAGAGGCAATAATAAATGTAGTTATTATTATATCTTTGTGTTTATGATAAATGTTTACATTCATGCTATAATAGTATTAACAAGGAAACATTAATACTTGTGTGATTTGTAAACTTAAATTGAAGTCCCTAGTGTAGCCTCTATACATCACTAGCTTGTTGGTTAATAAATGATTGTGGTTTCCCTATCATGAACATTGAGATGTTATTAACAACAAGATCATGTCATTAGGAGAATGATATGGTGGACATACTCCTATAGATAAGCGTAGCATAAAGATCAAGTCATTTTAATAGTTCAATTGCTATATGCTTTCTGATACATAGTAACCTAATTCCTTCGACCATGAGATCATGCATATCACCTTTACCGGATGGATGCTTTGATGACATCAAACACCACACCGTAACTGGGTGGCTATAAAGGTGGCATTGAGTGTTCGGAAAGTATTGGTTGAGACACATGGATCAAGAGTGGGATTTGTCCATCCATATGACGGATAGATACACTCTGGGCCCTCTCGGTGAAATGTCATCCAATTAGCTTGCAAGCATGTGACTGGCTCACAAGGGATCACATATAACGGGAACGAGAAAAGAGTACTTATCAGTAACGAGGTTGAACTAGGTATGCAGAGATACCGACGATCATAACCTCGGATAAGTAAACTATCGTGAGACAAAGGGAAATTGGTATCGTATGTAAGTGTTTCATTCGATCGCAAAGTAATCGTAGAAATATGTGGGAGCCATATGAATTTCCAGATTCCTCTATTGGTTATTGATTGGAGAAGTGTCTCGATCATGTCCGAATAATTCACGAACCGTAGGGAGACACACTTAAGGATTCAACGTTGTTTGAGTAGTTATGGAATGATGAGAAAGAGACCGAATGTTGTTCGAAGTCTCGAATGGGATCCGGGATATCACGAGGAGATCCGGAATGGTCCGGAGAATAAGATTCATATAAGGAAAGTCCCGTTTCGGAGTTGGGGAATGGTTCCGGTGTTTTCATCGGGAATGTTCTAGAAGGTTCCGGAATGTCCGGCACTCCGGAGGGGAAGGGTACATGAATGTGCTATATCAAGTTGGTATGATTGCATCATGTACTCGGTGTCATCGCTGAACAAAATAGAGGGTTTATTCAAATCTTAGTTTGAAAAGTCAAACGCCAAGTTTGAAAGTCAAACAGCTATTTTTGGGAAGTGGAGAGGGAGGTGGAAACCGACTTGGGGGAGGAGTTCCTCCTCCCACCGTCGGGGCACCACCAAGCCAAGTTGGGGAGGGACTCCCCTCCCCTTGGCCGGCCCCCTCCACCTATATAAGGAGGGGCAGGGCTCCCCTCCTAGACACAAGTTCCTACACCTCTAAACCCTAGCCCCAAGCCGCCGCCGCCTCCATAGCCCTCGCCGGCCCTAGGGCAATCGCCGCCGCCTAGGTGAAACCCTAGCCGCCGGCCTAGCCCCCTCCTCGGCGTGTCTAAACCCTAGATCGTCGAGGGCTCTCTCATAGTCCACCATACTCGCTCCGGCTTAAGGCGAAGCCCTGCGAGATCTCCCCTCTACTTCCGGTACCATGCCGTTGTGTTGCCGGAATCGCGAGGAGAGTGCTACAACCTCCGATGCCTGCTGGAACAAGGGAGAGGAAGGTCTTCGTCGAGTACCGAACGTGTGACCGACTGCGGGAGCGCTGCCGGAACGCAGCGCCGGAAGGATCGTCTACGCGATCTTGAGATCGGGAAGAGTACGACTACATCACCCACAAGAATCCGCTCTCGTTAAACACTTTGGAATCTTTGAGGGTGAGTTATTCCATCGACTCGTTGCTGCTATCTAGTAGATAGATCTTGGCTTGTTTGTTTGTATGCTATAGAATTTTTTTGTTTTCCATGCTACGAAACCCTACATCTGCATACCTAGTTTAACCTCGTTACCGATAAGTACTCTTTTCTCGTTCTCGTGATATGTGATCCCTTGTGAGCCAGTCACATGCTTTCAAGCTAATTGGATGACATTCCACCAAGAGGGCCCAGAGTATATCTATCCGTCATATGGATGGACAAATCCCACTCTTGATCCATGTGCCTCAACCCATACTTTCCGAACACTCAATGCCACATTTATAGCCACCCAGTTACTCACGTGGTGTTTGATGTCATCAAAGCATCCTTCCGGTGATGGTGATTAACATGATCTCATGGTCGAAGGAATTAGGTTACTATGTATCAGAAAGCTTATAGCAAATGAACTATATTAAATGACTTGATCTTTATGCTACGCTTAACTATAGGAGTATGTCCATCACATCATTTTCCTAATGATATGACCATGTTGTTAATAACATCTCTATGTTCATGATCAGGAAACTATGGTCATATATTAACCAATAAGCTAGTTTAACAAGAGGCTTTACTAGGGACTCTTTTATGTTTACAAATCACACAAGTATTAATGTCCGGTTAATACAATTATAGCATGGTATGTAAACATTTATCATAAGTATGAAGATATGATAATAACCACTTTATTATTGCCTCTTGGGCATATCCCCAACAATTTTCTCCCGGAATATCCGCCCTTGGGGCGGAGTTTTCCCAGGGGTGGATAATTCGTCCCTAGTGGGGGGCGGATTATCTGCCCCCAAAGTTGCTCAATGGCCAGATTTAGGGAGGGGTATTTAAGCCAGCCTTCGCCCTCCTGCCAGATCTCTTGATTCATTCGAAAAAGACAAGATCTGATATGCAACCTTCATCCAAGAGAGCTCCACCTAGATCCACCCAAAGGCTCCGTCCCTTGGGGAATCGAAGGAGGAGAAATCGATCTTCATCATCAGCAATCAAGTGCTTCATCTCCTCTCCATTCATTTGGAGAATCACTGATCTAGTATCTCTTGCAAATACCTAGATCCTTGTTTTGTTTATATTGATAAACCTTGTTCTTGTGACAGCTTGTTGTCATCTCGGGAGCCCCCAATTCAGTTGTGGGTGTGTGCCCCGGTAGCGTTGTAAAAGGCACCGGTTCCCGCCTCGAAGGGATCCAATAGTGGAGAAGGTGGATCAGGCCTCTCGTGGCGAGATCCATCGGAGAATAGGGTGAGGCCTATTGTGGCATGGTGGTCTTAGAACCGCCCACCCCTCCAACGCAGATGTACTTCCTTAAAAAGGAAGGAACTGCGGTAAAACAAATCCATGTGTCTTCGCGTGCTCCACTACGGTTCCTTCGCTCCTCTCTTTACGTGCTTAGTAGCTAGGGTTGCATATAGGGAAATTCTTGTAGTTACATATCTAGAGAATTTACTTTGTGTCAAGCCTAAAATTGAAAAAGTATTAAAAATTGGTTAGCACCTATTCACCCCCCTCCCTCTAGGTGCCCATACGATCCATATCAATTGGTATCATAGCCCTGACTCTTATTTCAGGCTTAACCGCCTAAGAGAAGTATGGGTTCCAAGGTAGATGGGAGTGATGCTCCGGATGTAGTCACCATGAACGATCTCAAGACGTTGGAAACAACCTTGGTGAGTTCAATGGAGGCTAAGATGGAAGAGATGCGTCAATTGATAATGCGTCTCTCCACATCCACAGCATCACCTCCATCTAACTCTGAGGCTACCACTCCGCAATCCAAGGAAACAGGTAAAACTGATTCCAAAGAGAACGAAGTGGTTGGTGATGACACTAGCAAGAGCTCCTCCTCGAAAAAGGATAGTGATAAGGATGGATACAATGAGGTTTCTCATGTGTATTCTCCTGTTCCACCTATCCCTCACCCACATATACATAATAGGGGTGATCCACCCAAACTTTCTGCATCTACTTTTTCTCAATGGAAATTTTTTATGAAGTCTCATGTGTGCAGTTCCTCCATTGAGTTGTGGAAAATCATAGAAAATGGTCTTCATTTTGGAAACCCCAACAATCTCACAAGAAGAGAAGTTGTTGATAGCCAACTCAACGCTACAGCTCTACACATGATACAGCTTGGTGTGGGTGACAAAGACATGCCACACATTCAGCATCTTAGCACAGCTAAGGAAGCTTGGGATGCCCTCACCGAGCTCTTCATCGGAAATGAAAGTATGAGAAGGAATAGATATGATGCTTTGAGCAACGAAGCTAAAGGATTCTATATGTTGGATGGAGAATACCACGAGGACATGTATATGAGGCTCAAGGAAATAGCTACAACTTTCAGAAACCACGGTGCAGCTCATGTTGATGATGCATGGATCAAGCGCAAGTATGTCAGTGCTCTTATGCCATTTGAGCCCATAGATTTGAAAAGTCTCCAAGGTAGGCATAACTATCACCTCATGACATCCAATGAGGTAATGCAAGAAATGGCCGCTTTCAAAGTGGCTGCCAAGAATGCCAAAGATGCTCGTGCTCGAGCTATGGGGATGCAAAAGGGGGTCAACATGGCCTTGAATACTAGTGTGATTGATCATGATGAATATGTCGTAGAAGGTTTGGACTGTCCCGAGGATATAAAAAGGATCCACGGACAATACTTGGCTCTTTATGCTAGAAACTTTTGGAAAGATCCAGCCAAGGCTAAAGCTGAATTAGAACGCAAGAGTGGAGCCTATGGAAGAAAAGAAAATGGTCCCAAGCTGAGAACATGTTTCAACTGTGGTGACCGGCTGCACTTTGTAGCTGAGTGTCCATATCAAAGTAGGGAAGATAATGGAGGAAGACTTATTTTCAAGGACAAGTCAAAGGCTCCACGCAAGAAACAGTTTGTAAATAAGAATGCTCCCTTCAAGAAGCAACCGAAGATTGTTCTAGTGGCTCAAGAAGAATATTCATCGGGAAGTGAAGATGAGGACAAGAACGATAGCTCTCAAGAGGTGGTTGCTATAGCCACCACATCTACATCAACATCTCTCTTCGACTCTCCGAACGAAAACATCATCAACAAGAATGCTACTTGTCTCATGGCAAGAAGCTCTGAGGTAACGACTTCTAACTCTTCTTTTCCTAAGGCTATGATTGACATGGATGATCCTACTAGTCTTAAGGTTAAAGAAGAGATTATTGCTTTGGATTACTTCTACACTAACTTGCAAGGTGAGCACAAAGTTCGTTTTGAAGCTCTTATGGATCAGCTGGCCCAAAACGAAGCTCTCCTCGAAGAAAAGGGCAGAATTGAAAGGGAGGATGCAATGGAAATTGCGTCCTTAAAAAATGCTCTTGAGGAAGAAGAAGAAGCTCGGGTCTCTCTTGAAGAGAAGCTTGAGTCCATTGAAGAGTCACATGAAGAAATTGTGGCTAAACTTGTTAAGGAATATGACAATGCAGTCACCAAAGCAAAGAAGTTAAAGAAGGAAAAGATTGACTTTGGGGCTGCTCATGATAGACTCTCTAAGGAATTGGAGAAACTTGACAATGCTCATAAGGCGTTGAAAAATGATTTCTCCATCCTCAATGAGTCACATGATCTGCTTCAAAGTCGATTGGCCAAATATGATGGTCCTAGCTCATCCATCTCAACATATAGTCACAAAGAAAATGTTAGTGTGGAAAAAGAAGTTGTTAAGGACATCACTCCCAATAAGGGTGTGCTTGATGAAGTTCTTGGCAAGCAAAGGTCAAATCATGGTGAAGAGGTACTTGGGTATGTCACCAAGTCCAAGAAGAAGAAAAACAAGAAGAACAAGACCAAGAATGTGCAATCAAAGACAAGCACCGCTGAGAAGAACGTCACAAAAGACAAGACTAACAATATTGGTTTTGCAGGGTCTCACAATCCAAATTATGAACTCTTTTTGATGATTATGGCGATGTTTATGCTTATTATGTCGGTCCCTTTGATGAATATATTTCTTGGTCTATTTGGGTCCCAAAGACCCTTGTTACTAACATGAAAGGACCCATTGAAAAATGGGTACCTAAAACCAAGAAGTAATTCTCTTGCAGGGCTATGCTTCCGGTGGGTCGAAATGGGTGCTGGATAGTGGATGCACTAGTCATATGACCGGAAGCAAGGATATCATCACGGAGATGCGTCCAAATCATGATAATATTACAGTCTCCTACGGTGATAAGTCTAAATCACAGGTACTGGGTCTTGGCAAGGTTGTGGTTGCCTACGATATCTCTCTCGTGGACGTCATGCTTGTTGAGACCCTCTGTTACAACCTTCTTTCTATTCGTGATCTTGGCAAGATGGGTTTTGCTGTTTTTATCGATGATGATTTGGTGGTACTCTTGTGGAGCAAGTCTCTAAAGGTCGCTTTCATTGGGTACGTCAAAAATGACCCGTATGTGGTGGACTTTTCGGGGAAAACCACTTCGGGTCCGATGTGTCTATTCGGAAAGGCCGACGTGGGCTGGTTGTGGCATCACCGTTTAGCCCATGTCAACATGAGAACTTTGCAAAGTCTCCACAAGGGTGGCCACATCCTTGGACTAAAAGACAATGTCTCCTTTGCCAAAGATCGTGTTTGCAGGGCTTGTGTTGAAGGCAAAATGCATGACTCTCCCCACAAGAGGAAGACTATTATGTCTTCAAAGAGGATCTTGGAATTACTTCATGTGGATTTATTTGGTCCTCCTTCTCATGCAAGTCTTGGTGGGAAGAAATATTGTTTGGTCATTGTCGATGAATACTCAAGATATACATGGGTCTATTTCTTCAAGCTAAAGAGTGAGACTCAACAAACAGTCATTGACTTTGCCAATGAAGTTCAACGTCAACACAATGTTCCTATCTTGGCAATAAGAAGTGACAACGGCTCCGAATTCAAAAACTACACTTTGAATGAGTTTCTTAGCGAAGAGGGGATTAGACATCAATGTTCCGCTGCGTACACCCCTCAACAAAATGGTGTAGCTGAGAGGAAGAACCGGACTTTGATGGATATGGCCAGATCAATGTTGGCTGAATTCAAGTCTCCTTACAATTTTTGGGCTGAAGCCATATCCACTGCTTGTCACTCATTGAACCATCTCTACCTCCAAAAGATTTTGGACAAGACTCCTTATGAAATACTTACCGGTAATAAGCCCAACATTTCATACTTCAGAGTATTTGGGTGTAAGTGTTTCTTTCTTATTAAAGGTGTTCGCTTGTCTAAATTTGAGTCCAAGGCTTTAGAATGTATTTTTGTTGGTTACGGTGCCGAATCCCACACTTATAGAGTCTACAACAAGCTCACTGGGATAGTTGTAGAATCTTGTAGTGTGGAATTCGATGAAAATAACGGCTCCTTTGTAGGGCAAGTTGATGTTTGTGATGCAGATGTTGAAATACCCCAAGATGCCATAAGAAGAATGGGCGTGGGATTTTTCCGCCCCATTGAGGAACCCCTTGTGGCGGATCGGAAAGGACAATGCTCCACTCAAGTGGAGCCCTCATCTTCACAAGATCAACAAGCTCCTACTGTTGGAGAAAACTCTACACTGACACCACAACCTGCTGAAGATCATCAGTCTCCTAGACGAGATGGTAGTCCCAGGCCAGACTATCCGCCCCCTCCAAGGGGCGGAGAATCCGCCCCTGGCACTCCAACTTGTTCCAGGGGATCCGAAGAAGAAGACAGCAGACAAGAAGTTCCCAGGCCGGAATCTTCGGCCCCCGAGGGCAGATTATCCGTCTCTGGTTCTCCCAGTTCTGTCAGGCATACTCAGGAAGAAGGCACTGGTGCGTCATCTCCCAGGCCGGATAGTACGGCCCCTCCAAGGGGCGGATTATCCAGCCCTGAAGACCAAATTCTGTAGCAACCTTTTGTTGTTAACTCCGATCAAGATCAAGGGCAAGGCAGTGGTCAAGACAAGGATACAAATACTGAATCAACTACTTCTAGAAACAATAAGGACATTGAGGCTCGTCGCAAGGCTCGTGCTGATCGGAACCTTGAACTAAGGGGTCACACTCTTGACAAGGTTGTTGGTGATCTACGAAGAAGGGTGTCTACTAGAAGAGAACTTGCAAGCTTTTGTGATCATCAAGCTCACATTTCCATGGTTGAACCGAAGAAGGTCTTTGATGCTCTTGAAGATCCCGATTGGGTTGTTGCAATGCATGAATTCTTAAATAACTTCGAACGCAACAAAGTTTGGAAGCTCGTAGAGAAACCCAAGGATTGCCGCAATGTTATCGGCACCAAGTGGATCTTCAAGAACAAACAAGATGAAAATGGCATTGTTGTGAGGAATAAAGCAAGACTCGTGGCTCAAGGATTCTCTCAAGTGGAAGGAATTGATTTTGGCGAGACTTATGCTCCTGTGGCTCGTCTTGAGTCCATTCGTATTCTTCTTGCATATGCAACCCATCATAATTTTAAATTACAGCAAATGGATGTTAAGAGTGCGTTTCTTAATGGTCCTCTACATGAGTTAGTATACGTCAAGCAGCCCCCGGGTTTTGAGGACCCCAAATTTCCGAACCATGTCTACAAACTCGATAAGGCGCTCTATGGCCTTAAACAAGCCCCACATGCGTGGTATGAGCACCTTAAAGAGCTTTTGTTAGACCGTGGATTCGAAGTTGGGCAAATCGATCTCACTCTTTTTACTAAGAAGGTTAATGGGGAGCTTTTTGTATGCCAACTTTATGTAGATGACATTTTTTTTGGCTCTACTAACCAAGCTTTTAACGATGAATTTTCAAAGCTTATGACCGCTGTGTTTGAGATGTCAATGATGGGTGAGTTGAGGTTCTTTCTTGGATTCGAGATCAAACAACTTAGAGAGGGAACCTTTATTAATCAAGATAAGTACATCCAAGACATGCTCAAAAGGTTCAAGATGACGGATCTCAATGGGGTTGCTACTCCAATGCAAACAAAGTGTCATCTTGAGCTCAATCCCAAGGGTAAAGACGTGGACCAAAAGGTATACCGATCCATGATCGGCTCTCTCCTTTACCTTTGCGCATCTAGGCCCGATATCGTGTTAAGTGTAGGAGTGTGTGCAAGGTACCAAGCCGCTCCTAAAGAAAGCCACTTAGTGGCGGTCAAACGAATCTTCAGATATTTGGTTCATTCCCCGAATTTTGGGTTATGGTATCCCAAGGGTTCAAGTTTCTCTCTATGTGGTTACACTGATTCAGATTGGGCTGGTGACAAAGATGATAGAAAGTCAACTTCTGGTGCATGTCAAATCTTGGGCAGATCTCTAGTGTGTTGGTCTTCAAAGAAACATAATTGTATTTCACTCTCAACCGTCGAAGTTGAATATGTTGCTGTTGCAAGTGCTTGTACACAACTATTATGGATGAGGCAAACTTTAAAGGAATATGGTGTCAATTGTGACAAAGTGCCTCTATTATGTGACAATGAAAGTGCTATCAAAATTTCTTACAATCCCGTGCAGCATACAAGAACAAAACATATTGAGATTCGCAACCACTTCATTCGGGATCATGTTGCTCATGGTGATATTGCCCTATCCTTCATGAACACGAAGAACCAACTTGCTGATATTTTCACGAAGCCCCTTGATGAAGCAAGATTTTGTTATTTGAGAAATGAGCTAAATATCATAGATTCAAGGAGCTTGGCTTGACTACCCTTGCACACTCACTTGCTCTTATTCATGTATTTGGTTTAGATGCGGGCATAGACATAGGGGGAGTGTGGTCCTAATTGATTGGGCTAACCCTCCCCCCATAATGCCGAAAGCAAGTAAAATCATTTCCCTTAATATCATTTTGTGATATGTGGGTCATCGATGAGCATTGGTTTTGAACTCAAGATACATCTTCGTGGTGTCATGCCATGCGCTCCAACATGGTGGCTTCGGCCACCGCCCTCTTCCTTGAGAAGAGTTGGTTTCTAATGGTTATCTTTGGATTTTCTTGCATATCTCTTGTTCTTATGGAAAACACACTCAACTTTGGCTTTTGTTTGATTTGATTCTTGCAAATTTGGGTGTGTAATACCATCTCAGTTTGTTGATCAAATTTGAGTGATCTTCAGGGGCATTCGCATCGCTCTTCTTCCTTTTTGGCGTTTCGATGCCAAAGGGGGAGAAGTAGTTCTATTAGGTCTCGTGGATTTGCAAGGGTCGGGCGCAAGCACTTGTCTTTCCGTTGTTTTTATTTGCTTGCTTGTGCTCGTTTTAGCGTGAACTTATTTGCTATTTGTGCTTGGATTATGTAAGACTATGTCGTGCTCCACTATGTTTGGTACTATGTTTGGTATTTATGGAATTCTGGATTTATCTATGGAGCATATTTGATGGCATATAGAATCATGAGATTATCTAATGTATGCATCAAGATTGTTGGGATGTGCTTGGAGGCTATCAAGCTAATTATTTTCTCTGGCTATAATCACATCCCGGTGGTATGACCTTGTTTCCCAACCCAGCTTGTTTCAATTAGTAGCTATGAAAGTTGTGTTCTCTCTAGTGTGTGTATTTGTATTCAAATGCAAATTTTAAATATGCACACATCTAGGGGGAGCGTCTTTCATTTTTAAGGTGGCTTTAGCCGGTTTCATTGCAAATCCTAATATTGTCATCTAACAACAAAAAGGGGGAGATTGAAAGAACATTTCTTAATCCCTAGTGTTCTGTGTGTTAGATAACAATATCAAGGATTATTTAATATGTGTTGAAGTGTTGCAGCTCTCTCTAAGAAAAGGGTAAAAGTATCTGCCTTTGGGGGCGGATAATCCGCCCCCACCAGGGGCGGATTATCCGCCCCTCTTCAAGCGCTAGCCCGGAAGAGGCGGAGTTTTGGCCGGATTTTCCGGCCACGCCGGATAATCCGCCCCTCTGGGGGGCCGGATAGTCCGCCCCCCTTGCTCACCGCCAAGGCGCCAGCCCTAGAGAGGGGGCGGAGTTTTGGCCGGACTTTCCGGCAAGGCCGGATAATCCGCCCCAGGAGGGGGCCGAATTATCCGCCCCCCCCCAAGATCTTCACCAAGTTTTCGCAGGCGCCAGCCCCAGAGAGGGGGCGGATTTTCTCCCGGAATATCCGTCCTTGCGGCAGAGTTTTCCCAGGGGGCGGATAATCCGCCCCTAGTGGGGGGTGGATTATCCGCCCCCAAAGTTGCTCAACGGCCAGATCTGGGGAGGAGGTATTTAAGCCAGCCTTCCCCCTCCTGCAGATCTCTTGATTCATTCGAAAAAGACAAGATCTGATCTGCAACCTTCATCCAAGAGAGCTCCACCTAGATCCACCCAAAGGCTCCGTCCCTTGGGGAATCGAAGGAGGAGAACTCGATCTTCATCATCAGCAATCAAGCGCTTCATCTCCTCTCCATTCATTTGGAGAATCACCGATCTAGTATTTCTTGCAAATTCCTAGATCCTTGTTTTGTTTATATTGATAAACCTTGTTCTTGTGACAGCTTGTTGTCATCTCGGGAGCCCCCAATTCAGTTATGGGTGTGTGCCCCGGTAGCGTTATAAAAGGCACCGGTTCCCGCCTCGAAGGGATCCAATAGTGGAGAAGGTGGATCAGGCCTCTCGTGGCGAGATCCATCAGAGAATAGGGTGAGGCCTATTGTGGCGTGGTGGTCTTAGAACCGCCCACCCCTCCAACGCAGATGTACTTCCCTTAACAAGAAAGGGACTGCGGTAAAACAAATCCATGTGTCTCTGCGTGCTCCATTACGGTTCCTTCACTCCTCTCTTTACATGCTTAGTAGCTAGGATTGCATATAGGGAAATTCTCGTAGTTACATATCTAGAGAATTTACTTTGTGTCAAGCCTAAAATTGAAAACGTATTAAAAATTGGTTAGCACCTATTCACCCCCTCTCTAGGTGCCCATACGATCCATATCAGCTACTGCTGGCCGCATATAGCAAATCCAACGTCTGCTTGTAGCACCAACACCAGTCGCATGTAGCAAACCCTGACACGGCTTGTAGCACCGCTATCGGGCACACGTAGCATCACCATTGGCCCCATGTAGCAACCTTCGACGTCGTACGTAGAAACGTTGTCGGCTACATGTAGTAAATCCTGGCTGAGAGTTGTAGCAGCTCTGTCCCTATCATCAAGGAGGGAGCTCCGACATTGGAGCCTCGCAATACCATCCCCTGTCTCACTAGAGAAGCTCGTTGGTCACTGAGAGGGGCCATGGACACCACGATAGGTAACTCTGGGTAGAGAATGCCATGGACACACCGGCCTCCGACGACCTAGCAAGAGATTTTTCACCACATCGGCGACGAGTGGCCATGGCAGCAACTGCACGGTCAGGTCCAGGACGAGTCGGTGGCGGAAGCTATCCTCTGCCGCAGAGCACCGGCCACGCGGCCAGGGGGTGGGCAGCACAAAGCAAGAGCCAGTCGTGGCCAGGACGCGACGGCGCACAGCAGGGACAACGCATGCGCGGATGTCTCTAAGGGCGCGCGGCAGATGAACAAGGCGATGAAGATAAGGTTGAAACTGCGGATGTCTCTATGGGTGCGCGGCAGATGAACAAGACGATGAAGATAAGGTTGAAACTGAACCGTACGTGGGCCCCCACTTACTCCTATAGTTCTGTTGAGAAGGGACATCGCCACGTCGATCCGGGGCATACGAACGCACGATCCACCAGGAAGTGTATCGTTTTCCATTGTGAAAACCCTTACAAGAGGAGATCCAACCACTCACTAGTCCAAGAGAAACTAGTAATAAATCACTTTTTTAATCTAATAATAAATTATTTTTTAATCTAGTACTCGCTCTATCCGAAAATAACTGACTTGTATTTGTCTAAATTAAAATTTATTTATGTATAAAATACAGATAGATACATACGAATCTAGATAAATTCGATAAATTCAAATCACTGGACGAGTGGGTAATAGATCACATGAATTCGAAGGAAAGTAAGAGTTCCATTCGGTTTTCAAAGCTGAAAGCTCAACTACAGTCTTGTTTCGAACGAACTAGGTTGAGCTATTGGGCTATCACCTCAACCACGATTGAGGCCCAAAAATGCCCTACATGCCCACACGTGGCTATTTTGCTCCCGTCATAAAAGATTGACACGCGATTCTCAAAAAGATTTGTTTTGTTTCAAAAAAAAAAAGATTTGTTTTGACACGCCGCACGCCTCCTCTCGCTAGCTGCAAATGCCTGTCGCGGATTCTTCAGATCGCACTCTGGTCCTCTCCTTCGCCCCACCGCCTCCATTTCACGTTGTCGGCAGTCGGTAGTTAAAAAACCCCTAGATTCGAGTTATTCAACATTTCTGTTTTCCCAAGTTGACAAAATTTCACTACTCTCTTCCTCCGATTTGGACTTGTCTAGACACGGATGTATCTAAACACATGTTAGAGATAGATACATCCATGTTTAAAGTAATCTAAGTCAATTAATTTAAATCGGAGGTAATAGTTGTTACGATAAAATGAAGAGAGTTGCTAGTACTACCATAACTTTGTTTTTCAAAAATAGGCTCCAACTAATGGCAGATTGAGAGGCTGTCGATCTTCCTCCGCTTTCGCCTCCGACATGTTCTAACCACCACCCATCCTCATTGCTCCTTGTTTAGCTCCTTCCCGTATGAACATGCATGCCCTCTACTCTCTCTTTCTTCCAACAAAAAGCAAAGCAAAGCCATTGTAAAGAACACAGAGAGAAAAGAAAGACTAGAATTCATCTCCATTCGACCGATCCTGATCAGATGGCACGCGTTGTCTCGAGCTGCGCCGCCCTCATGGCACAAAGGTCGTCACCTACATTATTCTGAAAACATTTTGATCCTCTTTTCTGATCCAACATTGAACTCAAGCTTTTGGATGTATGGCGCAGGAGGGGAATCTCCGTCGCGATAACCGCCATCGAAGTTTCCACGAAGAAAGTCGAGGAGAAAGCGGTGAAGCTTGGCGCGGCAGCAACGGCCACCACCACGGAGGACAAGACGGCCTTCTGGGAGCCAGACCCCGAGACGGGGGACTACCGGCCGGTGACCGGCACCAAGGAGGTTGACCCGGCCGACATGCGCGCCGAGATAAGGAGACAGAGGCTGCTGCAGCAGCAGTGATGCCGCTTGCTATGCCTCCTCCAGGTTACTGCCTCGATGTACACATACCGTCTATGTATGTATTAACAACTCTTGGTGTTCTGCACACCACTACAAGATTTCAGCTGTTGAATTGCTGGAATTGCAATTTTGACAACTTACTGATCGCACATCTATGTACCTTAGCCAGACCAACTCACAGGTTCGTTGTCATGGCAATAAAATGGTTCCGAGTTGAACTAGGAATCTCCAGACCTTTAAGATACAAAATTAGGCGCTTCTTATTCTTAGGACTCTAAAAACGAGAATAGAGAGTAACCCAGGATTGAAATATCATACAGTATTGAAATCTACAAAAAGCCAATCAACTTTTCCAGGAGTATATAGTAGAACGGAAATAACATATTCATTTATTGGGAGTATGAATTAAAGAGTACCCGTTCTATTATTGGGAGAACATAGAAGTCCCAATCTAAAAAAAAAAATCAAGGAACAGCTATGCATGTGTGCCCTCCCTGTTTTTCACCGTCATCTGGTGCGCACATACAACAAACACAACAATAAGAGCAGCGCAAGGACCGCACTAATGACAACCTACTGCCCTGACTGTACCACAATCACAACTGCGAGGGCGCTGGCTCCAGGTTTCTTCTCTCCTTAAAGGCTCAAGAGATATATCGAGTGCCAAATCTTTCTTTACTAGATATAACAAAATCTAAGAATCTGGCTCTTATCCCTACATCGTAAATCTACATGTTACCTCAGTGGTACTTGATCGTTTTCTACTCTATCAAACTTTAGTGTATATCTTTAGAAGTAGCATATACAAAGATAACATAACAAAACACTGATTATCACAAAAAGCTCTCTTCACATTTGAGCACCGTAACAACTTATTCATTCTAGGTCGGTCAGCTATCATAATATATAAGGTGATGATATCTACATATATATACTTCACTAGATTTGTTCGTACTATGCTCATAAACCTCCAGCTGTGTTATAGTACGACCACTTATCTCAACCATATTAAGTGGTAACTGCATACACTGTCTGCATTACGAGTTTTCACTTGGCTTATATATTTTGTTTTATTCAAAACCAGTGTCGTCCCACTGTAAAAACAGTGCAACTTAAGTCAATACTTTATAGCCAATAACGAGAAGCAAAATTGGGCAAGGGGCCTGGATTCTAAATTATGATCCAGATGATCATTATATGTCACTGGTGTGAAAAACTATTATCAGAGTTCAATGGTTTGTTATGTTTACTGAGTCTGATATATGTTGCATTTCAGGGTTACTGGGCTTACTCAAATGTTTTCTGAATTAACTTTTTCCTGGGATATATTCTGCTCAATTTTGCGATCTCAAGTACTCAGATGATTTTCTTCCAGTTCCAAGAGGTTGTTGGAAGAGTGATAATTTTTCTTCTGTGCAACCTCAGCACCCTTAGAGCTCTTCATTTTCTATTGATCCTAAATAGGATACTGAATGCTTGTAGATAAAAAACATGCTCTTCCCTCAAGATTAAATTAAGAAAATCATGCAAAAAAACAGAACGCAATACCAAAAGTTAGAACTTCATGACTAATCTCATTGCTTGGTTTGATATATCTTGAAGAATGAACACATGTATCATATGCCTTTTCAGGAAGGAAGGTGTAGTAGGGTCAACTAGGAGTGGAGATGACGGGACATGACATGTTCCTAATTCCCATCTGATTATCATCTAGGTTAATAACTCATCATCATAATGAGAAGGAGCAACGGCTTCACAACTCCCTTGTGATGATATCCATTTTGGATTTATGCTTTTATGTATAGAATATAAGTTGAAGAGAAGATCATACAGACCTCAAAAGTACCATACTCCCTTCAAACGACAAGAACTATCTAGTATCTACACCTAACAAAAAATTCAGCATTACTATTAGTAACACACAACTCCTTTATTTATGTCTAGAAAGAAAACGAACTAGGACCTGGAAGAATTAACTAGCTAGCATAATCAACTACTCCAGTTTCATAACAAAAAAAGGTAATCATTGTGCTAAAGGCACATTTGCGGATTATTTTATACTTGTAATAAACAGTTAGGGTAGGAAAGGCAGAACTACCAAGAGTTGGGTAAGCAAAATTTAAATAGGAATCTCCTTCTCGGTTATAATTAACTCAGTTTTCTATACAATAATAATAATAATAATAATAATAGTTCTTGGGGGGCTTAAATTGATTCTGGACCACGTCTAACAACCAGCGAAATCTGTGTCTGGCCCTGGTTTCTGAAACCAATCTCCATCACAGCTCTACAGTACAAGCAGAAACAAAATAAATACTCTGCAAACCTAACATTAAATGCAGTCTCTTGGAAGAAAAACGTCAATTCTTTCTATCAGAAATGTCAGTTCTCTGACATATATGTCACTGGAAATGAAATATTATTGAACCATTAGTAATCACAAGCTTAAGCTGCTACCTTACTCCCTGTAGAGAACACCAAAGTGCTAGACCAAATAGACAGCGGAAATGAAATATTATTGAACCATTAGATAAGCTTTATTCTGCTATACCTTACTACATGTAGAACACCTAAGTGTTATACCAGATAGTTAGCATACTATTCATATATATAGATCCAAGAAACAGCTTCAACCCGCTAACCTGCCTGATTCATCAGCATGCCACGAAAATGACAAGGCACAGAACATGAATAAATCAGAGGTACTTAGAAATCTGAAACTTTTATTGATCTTAAGTGTTCTTCTCTAAACTTTCAGAAAACAGTACACAACTCATACACCCATCGAAATCGAGTTCTGAACTTGTTGGCCCATCTACTAAAACAACACTACAACAAAGTACTAGTAACTCCTTGGTTTCTTGCATCAACAATAAGCAAGATTTCCCATCCAAGAGGTAGTCGAATTTTAAAGGGGGTTCTTCTCGGAGAACGACAGGGTGGGGAACTCTAGAACGCACCTCGCAGGCGCAGGCTGGACCGCGCGGGCTTCTGCAGCAGGAGGTCGTCGCAGTCGAATCCGCATCCGCAGGTGGGGCTCTCGAGGAAATTGTCGAGGCCGAACTCCGCGGAGGCGATGCCGACGGAGAACCCGAGGTTGTCGCCGTCGCGGGTGACCTCGATGATGTTCACGTAGAGGAAGAGGATCTTGACCGAGACGCCCTTGAGGTTGGTGAGCCGGTCGACGGAGATGCGGCCGCTGATGGTGGGCTTGTAGCGGAGCGTGTAGGAGCCCTGGATGGAGAACTCGCAGGTGGAGGAGGAGTCGAGGTGGGCCGTGAAGTCGCCCGTGGCGTTGTCGAGCGTGTAGGAGACGACCCCCTTGGGGATGATGCCCGGGGGGAAGTCGAAGTCCGCGAGCGCCTCGTACGCCGTCTTCTTCGCGGCGGCCGTGCCGAGGCCGGCGCCGGCGAGCAGGGGGAGGAGCAGGATGAGGGGAAGCATGGCGGATTCGAGTGGTTTGGTATTTTTTTTTCAGCTGTGGTTTCGGGGGATATGCTTGAGTAGTTTGCTGCTTGGGCATTTCAGAAGAGATCTGTAGATGCACCGGTTTTATGGCAACGGTCCCACATGCCAGCTAATCTGCTAGTGCCTCTGCTAACAGCGCAAATATAATTTATTTTTTTGCGAATAACGAAAATATGATTTGATTGTGACATAAAAAATTGTACTTTCTTAGTCTAAAGAAAAGGTTGTCTTTAGTTACTAAGATTTTTTGTCTTTTGTATGGTGCACATATAGCCGTACTTTGCACATAATTAACATGTGCATGCATTTCATAGGCTTTGTGATTCACAAGTTCTGAAAACATAGATATAACAAAAGCACATGAATATGGTAGAAATGCATATGAGAATCAGGGATTAAAAAAAATGTGCTTGCATGCCAAGTTCTAGTAGGAAAACACTAGACTCCTACGGCTAGTACAAAAAAGACTCTTAGCAAAAAAATTCACAACCACGTCAAATGGTACAATTAGTCTCGTGCTTTGTGCGTAAGAATTGTAAAAACAGATCCAAGTGGATCCTCCGTTCTCCCAAAACGTTGACCGGTTCTTTATACTCGCTCCGTTCCGGTTTAAAAGACATAATTCTAAACCATGCAATTTTAAAATACTTAGCCACAAAATGTCGTGGTGTGGAACACGACAGTGCCATCGGGAATGGTAAAGAAGGGGCACTCGGATGCATTCAGTGGCTCACGCAACGGATTGGGCACGGTGGACTGCAAACACAGCGACGTATCCAGGTTCGGGGCCCTCTTGGCGAGATAACGCTCCTACTCCTGCAAGATGAACTATATGTGGGAGCTGATGCTCAGTACAAATGCTTCTAGAGTTGTTTCCTTAGCGACTATGGAGAGCTAAAGGAAAATGGGAACTTTATGCTAACACTTATATCCTTCTATCGTTTCCTACCTAGAACCCTAGCTCTGCCCTCCTTTATATACTGGTCTGGAGGGCAGATTACAGATCGGGCCTTAGGGTTTACTCTTTGGATATGGGTTTACAGGACGGGGCCGGCTGCAGGGCCCAAGCGGGCGAGACCCAATCGCCTTCTTTTAGCGCCATCCTTCTCTTTAGTGGTCACCCGGGCTTCCTTTGGGCGTCATCCTTGCTTTAACGGTCACCCAGATCGCTTTCATCCACCGACCACCTTGCTTTATCTTCGTCGAAGGCTGGCATGACGGCATGCCACTGCCGATGACGAGGAGAGCGAGGCGTACCCGCGACGGGCGTCAAATTCCTTCCGCTCGAATCCGAGGTGAGCCGGGTGAAAGCGGTCACCCGGCCGGTTCTTCTGGCCGCCGGCTAGACGGGCTAGCCGGGAAGGTTATAAGCCTAGCCGGGCGTGTACGCCGGTCAGCTAGAGTTGTCCTTCTTGAAGGCCAGGCGGCCTGCATCTTCTAGAGCCGGCCTACTTGTGCCTGGCTTTCCCTACCCGGGGGTTATCTCCCCGACACAAAAGCATTTAATCTCGTAATTACTTTGGTGTGAAAAGAACAAAATGTTTGCACGCACATGCGTGAACAAATGTGAATGCTTTGAATGGGATGTTAAACGATTTTGTTGCCTCTTCTTCTCCCTATGCATGTTCTTCTCCACACTATAAAACGTACCAATTAGAGCACACCTAGGACCAAGAGAATTGCAAATTATATCCTTTAAACCGGGATGGAGGGAGTATTGTCCTTTGAAACTAAGATTAAAAAAATCCTGCATTTTTCATTTGTTCAGTTTCTTTGAACCAAAAGGTGAATATTATCTTTCAGCAAAGGAGACTTTCCTATGAATCTTATGCTTGAGGTCGTTGAATATTCATATCTATAGGGTTTTTTGGAATTTTTGGAAGTACATAACTATAAAAATATAGGGCGTGTTTGATAGCCTCTATAGCCATCCCCGTGGGCGACGAAAACAGGTCGATTGGTTGTACGGGATCCTCTTTTAGGCCGCATCGGTCCGAACCACAAAGCACCTAGTAGCCAGCCCGTTGACAACGCTCGATTTGGGTGTTTCCCCACAGCCAGCACCGCCGCGTACAAATGGGGAATGCGGCGGCCGAGCTAGTGCAGGCAGCGAGATGGAAGGAGCTCACGCATGGCCGTGAATTTTTGGCGGGATAAACTCGATCACAACCCGTGTACTCTGCTCGCTATTTAGAGAGGGTCGTGTTCTGCCCCAAATCCGAATCCATCATCCCCCCATTCGAGTTTTTCTACCACAAGATGAAAGGGAAAATAGCCCTTATCTTGTATTTTGATTAACTATGACATCGGAGCTAGAGGATGGACTAATGTTTCTATTAGCTCTCTACAGGTGAGAATCCGCAGGTTGTTGGTGATAGGTGATGGTTTACCCCCCCTCCCCCCAGTTTCTCTATGGAGAGCTGGTGTCATTGTTTATTATTCTCTCTTATTTACTCTTGAGTCAAATAGGAAACACCGCACTATTAAGAGGGGTTATATCGATGTGCTCTTTGGGGATGTTCTACACCATATAAGCCTCTCATCATCCACCCACACACACCCGTTCGAATAAAGAGAGAAATCTGCCTTGAAAAATGAGTCTAAAGAAGTTACTGTGAAATCGGCAAAAGCGCCGGCGGCGCCGGTGCTGTCGCCGGAATTTCCGGTCGCCACCGGAAATTCCCGGTGCACACCGAAATGGCTTACAGAACAGCGTTTCGGTTGTTCGCCGGGAATTCCGGTCTCCGCCGAGAATTCCGGCGTGGGGTCCGGTCGACCGGAGCTATCGCCGGAAATTCCGGCGAGCAACTCGGTCCGACCGGACTTATTGCCGGTTCTGTCGCAGTAACCTCCAAACGGCTCTTTTTCCCCTCACACTATATATACCCCTTTCTTCTCCACTGTGAGGTTAGGCATTTGAGCTAACATTTCATTTCTTGAAGCGCTATCTCTCTCCTCCATTGTTGAAACACAAAAGCTTGGGGATCTCCCATTCTACCCAACCAAATCCAAATCCCTTTGGTAGAAAGAAAGAGGAGGTCCCGATCTACGTTTCCACCAAGCCAAAGTTCATTCCCCCTTGAGTTCATCGAGTTAGCTTGTTATTGTTACTCTTGGGTTTGTGGGAAACCCTGGGTGGCTAGGGTCGCCCGGAGGCATTCGGCTTGTGATTTGCTCCGTGGAAAGTTTGTGAGGGTTTGGAGACTACCTTAAAGTCTACCACGAGTAAGTGAGCTATTCCTTCGTGGGATAGGATCGGAGAAGAAGGTGAGCCTTCGTGGCGCGTGAGGAATCCTTCGTGGAACCTCACACCTCTCCAACGTGAAAGGTGGTGAACACGGGAATACATCTTCGTCTCCGTGTGCTTCGGTTATTCCTTAACCGACCTCTTACTTGTGTTGTTTACCTTGTGATAGCCTTCGAGCTTAAAGTACCTTGTACATCTTCTAGGTTGCCTCACCTAGTTTGCATTTAGGCTCACTTATATTCCGCAAAGCCTAAAACTTTCAAAAGATTATATAGAATTTTGTAGAAACCTATTCACCCCCCCCTTTAGGTTAACCATCTTACACTTTCGAGCAAGACCAAGTAGAAGATCAATCTCCATCTCAAGGCCAAGCTCAAGATGGTGCCAATGATCAAGGTCCCTCAAAAGATGAATTTGTTGATCATGAAGGCACAATTCGGAAGATTAAGGCTGCCTCCATTGCAAGTGGTCTTCAAGTCAACAATATCCTTGGAAGCATATCGAGAGGGATCGAGACCCATGCCAGGAAGAAGAACCTCACAACCTTTTGTGGGCATCATGCTTTTGTGTCCAACTTTGAGCCCCTTAAGGTTCATGAGGCTTTGGAGGATCCGGATTGGGTCATTGCCATGCAAGAAGAACTCGAGTGTTTCACCCGCAATGAAGTATGGTCTCTAGTGGAGAGGCCTAAAGATCATCGCATCAATGTCATTGGGACCAAGTGGGTGTTCAAGAACAAGCAAGATGAGAACGGGGTCGTCACAAGAAACAAAGCAAGGTTAGTGGTGCAAGGGTATGCCCAAATAGAAGGTATTGACTATGAGGACACCTTTGCGCCTGTTGCTCGTCTTGAAGCTATTCGTCTCTTGCTTGCTTATGCATCTTTCCATAACTTCAAGCTTTATCAAATGGATGTGAAAAGTGCATTTCTTAATGGTACCTTGAAAGAGGTTGCATATGTAGCTCAACCCCCGGGTTTCGAAAACACACGCTATCCCAACCATGTGTATCTACTCCATAAGGCTCTCTACGGACTAAAGCAAGCTCCTCGTGCTTGGTATGAGCACCTTAGGGATTTTCTACTCATGGATGGGTTTAGCGTGGGTAAGGTCGATTCCACCATTTTCACCAAACGGGTTAAAGGGGGTGGCTTATTTATTGTTCAAATATATGTTGATGATATTATCTTTGGTGGAACTAACGAATCTCATAACAAAGCGTTTGCCGAGTTGATGACTATGAAATTTAGGATGTCCATGATGGGGGAGTTGAAGTTCTTTCTAGGCTTCATCATAAAGCAACTTCCTCATGGCACTTTCATCTCTCAAGATAAGTACATTAAGGATATGCTCAATAAGTTAGAAATGGCAAAGGCTAATCCCATGAAGACACCCATGCCACTAAATGGTCAACTTGGACTTGGAGTAGGTGAGAAGGACGTGGATCAAAAGGTATATCGTTCTATGATTGGTTCCTTGCTCTGCCTTTGTGCTTCTAGGCCGGATATCATGTTAAGTGTTGGAATGTGTGCTCACTTTCAATCCGCTCCCAAGGAGTGCCACTTGATGGTGGTCAAACGGATTTTTAGGTACCTTGTTCTCACTCCTACTCTCGGGCTTTGGTATCCAAAGGGGTCAACCTTTGAGCTTGTTGGCTATTCGGATGCCGATTGGGCAGGTGATAAGGTTGACCGGAAATCAACCTCCGGGGCTTGCCAATTCATTGGCAGGTCGTTGGTGAGTTGGTATTCCAAGAAACAAAACTCCACAGCCATATCCACCGTCGAAGCCGAATACATATCTGCGGCATCTTGTTGTGCTCAATTGTTATGGATGAGGCAAACCTTGAAAGACTATGGTGTGTCTCTTGGTACGGTGCCTCTTCTATGTGACAATGAAAGCGCAATAAACATCGCCAACAACCCTGTCCAACATTGCCGCACCAAACATATTGACATTCGCCACCACTTCCTACGTGACCATGTCGCAAACAGTGATATCAACCTCATTCATGTGGGTACGATGTTCCAATTGGCCGATATCTTCACGAAGCCTTTAGATGAAGCCCGGTTTGTCATGTTCAGGCGATAACTCGGTATCCTAGATCCCCAAAACTTAGATTGATTTGCTTCTTGCACTATATTCTTGCTCTTAACATGATATGTAGCTTAGTTGTGCAGCACATGTAGGGATGGTCATTTTACCATATCTTAGTTTGATGCTTACCTATGTGTGCAACATAAATTGATCTCGTGTCATGATATGTGTCCAAGCATCTATCTTTGAGGCGCCATGACATGTGTGCTTAAACATAGGGGAGAAATCCTCCGCCAAATGGTTGGCTTTTGTGTATTGGATACATTGTTGCTTCAAGCTAAATCCTTTGTCCATGGTCGCTCTTCGTTTTTGATTTGTTTTTTATGACCTTGCCTTGTGGACAGTGCTCTTTCTAGTTTTCATTTGAATCTTGTGTATATGCTCATATGATACCTCACAATTTTTCCTCTCCAAATCATCAAACACACTCTTTCGCTGCTTTCAAAACAAAATCGGCAAAATTTCCAGTTCGCCGACCTGGGGACCGAAATTTCCGGCAGCCAACCGAAAACCCTTACAGAACATGTTTTCGGTTCGCTGCCGAAAATTTCGATCGTCACCGGTATTTCCGGTCGCCCGGTCGGTTCGCCGATTCGCTTGCCGGAATTTCTGGCGTAGGAACCGGTCGGACCGGACTTATTGCCGTTTTTTTTGGAGTGGGTATTTAAAGCCTGCGCGTGGGGTGGTTCCTTACTCTTCCTTTCTTTCTTCCCCACGCCCCTCCCTCCTCCATGGACGCCGCCTCAAGCTTCCCCACCTCCCCATAGGCCCTTCCCTCCACCCAAAACCCTCCCCACTCCACCAAGTTGTAGATCGGGCCTCTACAAGACTTTTCACCGAAGTTTTTGCTCTCTCCTTGCACGCATTGGGAGATCGGGGAGTGCTTCCCGACCTTCTTGTGTGGAGCTTTCTCTGTGACTCTCCTTGGCAAGGGAAGGGGCATGACTTCGTCTTCGCCATCCCATGGTATCTTTGCCCTTTCCTCTCTCCTTTCCCGTGTTTTTGTTTGTTATTTATGGTGAAACCCTAGCCTTCATGTCTTATGCTCCCTTAGTTCTCTCTACCCCCCAGTAGAGTAACTCGGCTCGCATCACCCTTGTTTCACCCACTATTCCCTCTCGTAATGTTGTTTGTGCAAGTACTAAGTCATGGCTAGTTTCACGGTCGCTTGCCCAAAATTTTCGGTCCCAGGCCCAGTCACGCCGACCCTGCCGCCGGAATTTCCGGTCACCGTTCCGGTCGACCGACCTGCTCTCCGGAATTTCCAGTCGAGCATTCGGTCCGCCGGACCCATCGCGGATAATTCCGGCGACAGGGCCGGTTCCGCCGGACCTGGCGCCGAAATTTTTCTTTCGCCCTTTTCTCTGTCCATGCGCTTGCTCAACCGTCCTTATGTGTTCTTGTGAGCTCCTCTATGGCATATACACTCATTTATTCTTATTTGCCTTCCGTTCTTGTGTGCTTTCTGTGCAGAGTCTGAACACAGCGACTTTGAGCCCGACATCAGCAAAAAGAGGAAGCTCACTATTCAACGGCCTCTTCCTCCTCCTCCTCGCCTCACTCAGCATCAGCTAGAGAAAGCTGCTCTCATAGGGGGTTCTGGATCTGCTAGTGGCCAGAAGAAGAAAGCCTTTGCTGGACGGTCCGCTATGAAAGGCAAGTCCAATCTTGGTCCTACTAAAGAAGAAAATCCTCCCAACTACAATAATGTCTGGGATATCACTGTGAATCAATGGCGGGACTTGAGGAGGCAGAATCCATATCGCTTTACCAACCGCACTTATCAAGGGGCTGACAAGATGTTCTGGACTGACACCCAGAAGTGCTTTTGGGATGACTTTTACAATGAGCCATCTCGTATGTGGCGGGGTTTCTTTGTTCCTCCCAGGTATCTCAATGAGGACCACTATGCTCATTACCTCTCCTCCAATTTCGAGCATGTGGATGTGGCCCTGAAGCAGATGGATGTCTTTGCTATTGCTACAATCAAGGTCAAGCTAATGCCTGATATCATTTGCCAGTTCTTCTGCACAGCTTACTTTCACACTGATGATGCTCGCACTGTCACTTGGATGACCGGCACCAAGCCATACTTGGCTTCTTTTGACGCCTTCTGCCATGACCTGGGTTACCCTCCTGACAGTGTCTCTGGCTTCTGCATTCATTCTGAGAAGGCATTCAGTGACAACCAGCTCCTTTTCTGCTATCCCAGTGATCCCATCCATCAGCCTCCCAGCTTGTCAGGGATGTACTACTACTACATGGTGCTTGCTCGGTTCTTCCGCTACAATCTTGTGAGCAAGGCTGGTGATGTTGTTGATGTCCGCGGTCAACACAAGAATCTGCTGTACTTTGTGAGCCTCGCCGTCTCCAGAAGATCAATGTGTGTGACTTCATCTCCAATGAGATTCAGCGGTCCATTGAGAAGCGCATGACTCCTAATTTTTGTTAGTTTGTTCAGCGCCTGATTGAGGCCACCATTCCTGCAGCTGCTCTCCCCAAGGGTCCGCGTGAAGATATGGAAGATTTCACCTTACCTCGTCGGGGCTCTCATGTGGAGCTCCCCCAGATGTTGCCTTCTGAGCGCCGGACCAAGCATGCTCATGATCCTCTGTCTGTTAGTGGCTTGCGCTCTCGTAGGGACCTTTCCCGTGCTCTTCCTCGCAAGAAGGGTCTTGCCCGATTCTTCAACAGCTTATGGGATATGTGTCGCTCCTCTTATGATGTTGCCTACCGCAGTCTGGAGCTCAGTCAGGAGAACAGGAGGCAGCACAATGCCTTCTTGGCAGAGCGTGGTCGTCCAGTGCCAGATTTGGGCAATGCTCTTGCTCCTGTTCCTTATGTCAATTTTGAGAAGCCCCTGCTGGATGAGGACATGTTTAGGGGCTTTGATCCATCAATGTTCCCCGGGTTTGCTACTTCCAGCTCCTCTCAGTGTCGTGCTACAACTACAGGGGATGATGATGATGATGATGATGATGATGATGATGATGGTGAGGGCGAGGACGAAGAGGAGGGTGAGGATGAAGAAGAAGAGGAGGAAGACGCCTATGATGATGACGATGAGGACAACTTCGGTGGCTAGATCGGTCTCTCTGCTCTTTCCTTCCTTTTTGGTCTCGATGCCAAAGGGGGAGAAAGAGTAGAGTCGCTTCTTTCATGATTTGCCTCTTGCATAAGACCCTCTTTGCTTGTTTGTCTCTCATGGGCTTGTGCTTTTATTTGCTCGTTCGAACCATTTGTGTGTGTGTTTGGACAACCTTGCAGTTCTCTTATTGTACTTGAATTTCCTATCACTATGTGCTTACTATTATGTGTTAGATCTAATCGTATCATAATATCCTTTCTTTGACTCTAGCTCGGTTTGTCATCGTTAACCAAAAAGGGGGAGATTGAAAGGGCAAATAGCCTTTATCTTGTATTTTGATTAATTATGACATCGGAGCTAGAGGATGGACTAATGTTTCTATTAGCTCTCTACAGGTGAGAATCCGCAGGTTGTTGGTGATAGGTGATGGGTGACCCCCCCCATTCGTTTCTCTATGGAGAGTCGGTGTCATTGTTTATTATTCTCTCTTATTTACTCTTGAGTCAAATAGGAAACACCACACTATTAAGAGGGGTGATCTCGATGTGCTCTTTGGGGATGTTATACACCATATAAGCCTCTCATCATCCACCCCACACACACCCGTTCGAAGAAAGAGAGAAATCTGCCTTGAAAAATGAGTCTAAAGAAGTTACTGTGAAATCAGCAAAGCGTGGCCGGTCTTGTCAGAATTTCGGTGGCAACTGAAATTCGATACACCGAAATGGCTTACAGAACAGCGTTTCGGTTGTTCGCCGGTAATTCCGGTCGCCGCCGAGAATTCCGGCGTGGGGTCCGGTTGACCGGAGCTGTCGCCGGAAATTCTGGCGAGCAACTCGGTCCGACCGGACTTATTGCCGGTTCTATCGCAGTAACCTCCAAACGGCTCTTTTTTTCCTCACACTATATATACCCCTTTCTTCTCCACTATGAGATTAGGCACTTGAGCTAACATTTCATTTCTTGAAGCTCTCTCTCTCTCCTCCATTGTTGAAACACAAAAGCTTGAGGATCTCCCATTCTACCCAACCAAATCCAAATCCCTTTGGTAAAAAGAAAGAGGAGGTCCCGATCTACGTTTCCACCAAGCCAAATTCATTCCCCCTTGAGTTCATCGAGTTAGCTTGTTACTCTTGGGTTTGTGGGAAACCCTAGGTGGCTAGGGTCGCCCGGAGGCATTCGGCTTGTGATTTGCTCTGTGGAAAGTTTGTGAGGGTTTGGAGACTACCTTAAAGTCTACCACGAGTAAGTAAGCTATTCCTTCGTGGGATAGGCTCGGAGAAGAAGGTGAGCCTTCGTGGCGCGTGAGGAATCCTTCGTGGAACCTCACACCTCTCCAACGTGACGTAGCCCCCTTCCTAAAGGTGGTGAACACGGGAATACATCTTTGTCTCCGCGTGCTTCGGTTATTCCTTAACCGACCTCTTACTTGTGTTGTTTACCTTGTGATAGCCTTCGTGACGAGGTTTGATCTCATCAATGCCCATTGTTATGGACTTGGGTTTTGGAGAAGATGGGGATGCTGGAGATCATGGAACGGTTAGCAAACAAGCAACACGGGGACACAAGGTTTACCCAGGTTCAGGCCCCCGGAGAAACCCTACTCCCTGCATACGCTCTTGATTACGGCGGAACCGAAAGTTATAGGGGTGCGCAGATGCAATCTGGCGTGGAGGTGTGTATGCGAAAGTATGAGAGAGAGAGATCTAGGTCGCACCCTCCTAGCCTTTATATAGTCTCAGGCAGGTCCCGGGCATAGACCTAGTCGGTTACAGGTTCTAGGGTTTTACCCCTTTGAATTTCCTATCTACTCTAGTCTTGCTCTCCAAGGATCCGAAGGCGTCATGGGCCTGGGCCACCCGAAAGTCTTCATGGGCCAGCGTATATTTGCCGCGGGCCTTCCTTGGGCTAGACCAGGTATGCTGAGATCATGTACCCGCAGGGTATAACCATGTCAGTAGCCCCCGAGTGATCAGTCGAATCGTAGATTCGGCTGGAGACTCTTCAATCTTTCAGGTGCAACTATGTATTTCAATAGCTCATGTGTAGGGATTGTTGATGCGTGTGCCTGACTCACCCAACGGATCACGGTCAGTTAACTGTCTTAGGACGAAACAACACGATCTTCTTCAGGTTCGAATCCCAAAATTCAAACCTGGATCATATGCTGGCGTAATTCGACTCAGGCCGTGGAGGACTTACAGGAGTGGAATTCCAGTGAATTTAATTTATGTACCCAACGCGTCCGTCGGGATTTTTCATCGCGCCTGTTGGCACGGGTTTTTACTAGCAGAGCGCAGTCGTGTGCGTTGCCAGGCCATCAGATGGTATCTGTAGGTCTTATCTTTGTGTCGCCGACACAGCATCCGAATATTTATCACCGCGGAGGTGTTTCGGGTGGCCAAGGAGAACGTTGCTCACTCAGCATCTTGTTGGGGCAGAGTTGCCGAAAAGTTTTTGCATGTTGATCCGAAAGATCACAGTCGAAGAATTCATAGGGTGCGCGACCAGCGCTCCCTATGGGAGTAGCCCCCGAGTGTCTGTTCGAGTCGTAGACTCGAGCAGAGACTTTAGTTCAAACATTGTTCGGTTGTTAAGTCCGTAGGACACAAAAATTTTCGTATGCTTAAATCCATCCTCCCTATGGGAGTAGCCCCCGAGTCCATAGTGGAGTCGTAGACTCGACGAGGGACTCGAAGTAACAGTTCGCTTCTATTCATCTTTCGGGTGCGCGGCCAGCGCTCCTGATAGGAGTAGCCCCCGAGTAATTGGTCGAATCATAGATTCGAGTGAGTACTCTTAGCTTTGAAGCCGAAGAAATTGTAGTTGTTGCTAGTATAGCTTTTGATGACATCAGTGCTGACGATCAATGACCTCAAGCGTCTGCTGCGCCAGAGATGACTTGACTGGACGAACGTGGGTCCCACTTGCTGACCTTGAATTGACCGGTCACGCGCGGCGTCGAGATAATTACGGCGTCGCCTCGATTTCCGCGCGTAGTGGACGGCGTGGTAACGACGGTTCGTTGTGATGCTGACACGTGTATGGCCAGATCTGCCGTTGGCGTTAGGTCTTCTTGATGGACGGTTGTCGTGCGTCGTCTTCGTCGTTATAATCATTGGGGAAAGCTGCAGTTTGTTTTCACCGCATCGATTCTTGTTTTCACTGCCTCCTTGTGCTCTAGCAGTTCTTGCTGCACGCTGGAATATCCTTCCACATTTACTTCTTCCCTTCTGCGCTCTCACCGCCGGCGCCGCCGTAGCGCGATGTGGAAACCCGAAGAAGTCATCATCTGCGGTTGGTACCAGCGCCGCCGGAGGAAAGAAAGGCGCCACCGCTACCCGTGTCACCGACGGTGGTTGGCAGCGATCAGAGACGCGGGAGAGTGACCTCCGCAAGCTTTGCGAGTGGGGCTTGATCCCGCAGGATAGGGAGGCCGTCAGACTCCCCGGCAACGAGGTAATCCCCCGTCCCCCCGCTGGGTATCGGGTTATGTTTCTTGCCTTTGTTATTCGTGGGTTTTCCTTCCCAGTCCACGACTTCCTTCGTGGGCTGCTCTTTCTCTATGGCATCCAGCTGCATCATCTTTCCCCCAATTCTCTTCTTCACATTGCTTGTTTTATCACTTTCTGCGAGTCTTTGGCTCGGCATCGAGTCAAGACTTTGGTCTCTTCCTAAACTCTATTCCGTGAAGAGGCAATCCGTTCGGATGGTGTGTATCCCATTGGGGTTGCATCATCTCCCTCAAGGCCAATATTCTTTTCTTTTCTTTCTATATGCGAATCTGTCGATCATGGCGGGCGATGGTTTTACATTCGCGACTCCACGGTGGTGGCAGCATTTAATCTTGCTCCTTTCGACTCCTCCCAGATAATCGAGCCGAAAAGGTCCTGGGAAAACCAGATCTTGGATGGCGAGTCAGCGGAGATAGAGGCCCTTTACCGTCGGGTGGAGGATCTCCAGTTGACTCCTGAGAAAGAAGTGAACGGCGTGGATATTATCCGCACGTTTCTCGAGCGTCGTGTGCAGCCCCTCCAGGCTAGGGCGCATCCGATGTTTCTTTATGCTGGGCGCCGTGATCCGACGAGTTTCGCCGAGAAGCTTTCGTGGTGATCTCGATAGGGGCCTTCGTACGTTATTGAAGTACAAGGCTAGAGAGGATATCCCGGGGAAGTCGCTGACTCCGCCGTTTTCTTCGACGCTGGTCGTTCCACAGGTGTAGATTCGTGCGCGTAGCGCTTTTTGTCGACTGCATATTTATTTTCCTTTGTTTGCTAACAAAGTTCCTTCTTTTTTGCAGAGCTTCAAGGTGCCGAGCATGGTGCCGCCATTGTTCAATTATTTCGGATGCTCCGATAATGACGTGGTGGATTCCGTGTCCGAGCGCCTTCAAAGACGATCGCCCGGTGAGGAGGCCAACGAGTCGGCGAGGACCATACTATAAGCGTCATGAGCTCCAGCGAGTCTTCGGATGCATCGACTCCTCCGACTCCCAGAAACCCTCTGTGCCTTGAGCGTCACAGTGACGGGCATGGAGGCTCTTTCTCCCCTATTCCTGCCATTCCTGTGCGGGCTGTAGCGCCGCACCCGCCAGCAAAGCGGAAGAAGGAAGAAAAGAAGGAAGAGAAGAAAGAAGAGAAGAAGGGGGAGAAGAGAGCCCGAAGGACTCCTCCTGTCTTCGACCTGAGCTCACCGGACTCATAAGTTTCTTTTATACTGCTGTCTTTTTGCTGTTGACTTTTGTGCTTGTGCTAATTATTTCGTGTACAGGCATTCCTCCCACGACTCCTCCAGCGATGGTGCTCGGGAGATGATGGGAGAGTCGAAAGTTGCGTCTCCTCCTCCTCAGATGGTGGCTACCTCTGAGGGTGCTGCGCCGGTCCCTTCTCCGCAGGAAGCGCAGGTGGTTGCGCCTCAGACGGCTGTGAGCGGGCCTTTGGAGTTGCCATCGGTGCATGTAAGTACTTCTGTTTCCTGCCACGGGGGGAGCCCCCGAGCATCTGAAAAATTTTCTTGTCTTGTTCTTTCTTCGAGTCTTCGGGGGGAGCCCCCGAGCATTTTCGTGTGCGAATTTTGCTTTTGTTCCTTCGTGTTGGGCGCAGCCCCCAAGTCCTTTTCCTTACTGGTAGTTCTTCTTCCTGCAGCCTTTTGTGCAGGATGCCAAGCGACTGGTGCAGGAGCACCTGGTGCTGGAGGTCAACCTCCAACAGCTTCAAGGTACCTGTATGCTTTGGTGCTTCTTTCTTTTTGCATTATTGTCTTGCTTTCTGACACTTGTATGTTTTGAATGCAGAGGAGCATAACACTTCCCTCCGTGAGATTGATGCTCTCAAGAAGAGCCTTGGTCAAGCAGAGAAGAAGGCCGAGGACGCCGCTGGTGCGAAAGAGCGCATTTAGCTGGAGCTGGCCAAGGCAGCCGAGGCTAAGGAGCGTCTGCAGCAGGAGGCTATGGACCGCGAGGAGCAGCTTGCCATGGCTGCGGCTGCGCGTGAAAGAGAGGTGGCGGGCAAGCTCATGGCTGCTGCCAAGGCTGTTTCGGGTGAGTACCTTATTTTTACTCCTTTCTTTTTGTTTTCTTGTCTTTCTTCTGTGTTACTTTCTTCATTCCTTCTCTTTTTTGTCTCGTATGCATGCATCGAAGTTTGACAAGGCTGGAGCACGGGAGTGCTCTAGATGATGCTACTACAGCGGTCGAAGATCACTACAGCACCGTCGTCAACTCCCTCGCCAAGGCGAAGGAGGTCCTTGGCCGCTTATACAAGGAGCTTGTCCCCAAGGGCGCGGCCCTTGATGATGTTGACGCCCTGGCGGAGGCTTTGTCACCGGCGCTCGCGCATAAGCGCAGCGTAAGGGCATCGGCGCGTCCGTCGGGCTGGCAATGGCCTTGGCGGCTGGAGCGGAGCTGGACCTTCCCCAGATCACCTCCCGGATGCCGACGATCGCGGATGGATCTGAGGTAGCCTTTGCTACCTATTCTGCTCGCTACAAGCGATATGGGCCAAAGCTCATTGATCTGCTGTCCGAGTATGCGCTGCGGCAATAGGGGGAGGCTAAGGCGAGGCAATCCGGCTCCGAGGCTACTCAGGGTGCCGCGTCTTAGGCGTTGTAGCTTTAGGATAGTTTGTAATCTTCTTTTGCTTGTAATTATGTTGAGGAACAAAAATCATTGTGCCACGTAGTGGCCTTTATATGCTTAATGAATTTTGTTGAGTTGTGCTCTTCTTCGTCTGAATGTTTATGTCCTTTTCTTTTCTGCTGCTCTAGGTTCCTTCGGGTGCTGATCCCATTGACACCTCGCTTTACAAGATTGGCGCAATCATCTTTGGATGATTCATCACAACTTGCTTTTCTTTGAGACCGTGTTCGTAGTCTTGAGAAGGAGTTGCTTGGGGTGCGTGGCCACGCCGATGTTTGGAAGTCCAAGGCAGATCGTGGTGCAGCCAGAGAGGAGTACTTGATGGCGGAACTGCTTCGGCTGTCTGAGCAGCTTCAATGTAAGTTGTTCTTTGTTTCGAGCTGCAGCTCAGTTTTTCGGATGCGCTGGCCTTGCGCCTTATTTTGTGCGAGTGTCGCAGTGCTAACCTTGCTCGAGGAGGAGAAGGAGCGCTGTCATCGGTCAATTGCTTGACTCAACAAGACATGGAAGTCGGCGGTTTCTTCCGGATGGATCGTGACTGCGCCATGGCTCGCAACGGTGCAGATCGCGTTCACCAAGTGTCGCTGCCGTCAAGTGCAGACTTTGCTCTCATCAGTTCTGCATGTGATGTTTCCCCTGGATGTTGTGCCAACAACCCTGTCCGGCCTTCTGTCTAGATTTCGGAGCGTGACCCGTGTCCAGGAATTGGTGAGGCAGCAGCTCGTCGCAGGGGTGAAGGCTGTGTTGTCCCTTGTTAGGCTGCATCATCCTGATGTAGATATGTCTGTTGTAGCAGCTGGGCCACCTCTTCGGCCGGATGGTGGCGAGTGGTATATGCGTCCGCATTATGCGGCTGTAAGGCAGTATGCCGAACAGGTTGTTGATTTGTTTGAGCAGCGTGCTCAAGCTATTCTCCAGAATAGGTAGTACCTGTAAAAGAGATAGATGTAAAATTTGTATATTTCAACTAGGCGTGTTGTGCCCTTTGTTATAAAGGTTTGTTTGTGGTTTGAGCACACAGTGCTTTGATTGGGTACGTGTCCTTTTCGTTTGCCTGACGTTGTCAGCTACTCAGGATGTACACGTGTGATTCTCAGTCGATGAAATCGTGAGGTGGGGGGAGCCCCCGAGTGCGTTTGTAGCATAAAGTAAGGTTGCAGATAGCGAAACAAAATTTTGGGGCGAGACACTTAGCTTTATTTATATCGTAGTGGAGTAAGTACATTGTTCGGCTGAATAGCCTTGGCTAAAAAGCCTTATTGAAAGTAAAGGGGTAGGTAGCTAGGGGTAGAATCGTCGCAAGTGCACGATGTTCCATGGGTTGGAGTATGCGACTCCAGACTCCACGTGCTTGAGGCGATAGGCGCCACCTGGGATGACCTCGGTGATGATGTAGGGTCCTTCCCATGGTGACTCGAATTTCTTCGGTCGCTCTTGCTTGAGTCGCAAGATGAGGTCTCCTTTGATGAAGGACCTTGGGCGCAGCCGGCGGCTGTGGTAGTTGCGGAGACTCTGCTGGTACATCGTTGATCGAGCTGCTGCTACGTCTTTTGCTTCGTCGAGTGTGTCGACGACGTCTTCGAGTGCAGTCGTGGATTCGGCTTCGCTGTAAGCGACGACCCGGGGGGCCTGGTGGCGTACTTCGGCTGGTAGCATGGCTTCGGCTCCATGCACCATGAAGAACGGTGTGTAGCCGGTGGAGCTGTTTGGCGTAGTACGCAAACTCCATAGGACGGATGGCAGCTCTTTCGTCCAGGCTCCGGCCTTTCGTTCGAGTGGACTCATGAGGCGCTTCTTGATGCCAGTGCCGATTAGGCCGTTGGCCTTTTCGACCTGCCCGTTCGTTTGCGGGTGAGCCACTGAGGCGTATGTGATGTTGATCCCGAGGCCTTCGCAGAAGTCTTGGAATTCTTTGGAGATAAAATTCGATCCATTGTCGGTAATGATGTTGTGCGGTATGCCGAACCTGTAGACAATGGACTCGAAGAACTTGACGGTGGTCTTGCCCTTTTGGTTGGTAACCGGCATGGCCTCGACCCACTTGGTGAATTTATCGACTGCGACCAGGAGGTAAACGTGCCCCCCTTTCGAGGACTTTGGCAGTTTGCCGATCATGTCGAGGCCCCATTGAGCAAAGGGCCAGGCTATAGGTACGGGTCTGAGCTCTGACCCGGGTGCGTGCGGTTTATCGGCGAACCGTTGGCACCCGTTGCATCTTCGGACGATGTCCTTTGCATCGCTCATGGCCGTTGGCCAGTAGAATCCGGCTCGTAGAGCTTTGGCGACAAGGGAGCGGCTGCCTGCGTGATGGCCGCAGATGCCCTCGTGGATGTCTTGGAGGATGGCTTTCCCGTCACCGATGGTGACGCACCTTTGTAGTACACCCGTAATACTGCGCTTGTACAGCTCGCCATTGATGATGGTGAAGGCTTTTGACCGACAAGATATGCGTCGGGCATCTGTCGGGCTGTCAGGCAGTTCTCCGTTTATCAAGAACTGGAGGTATGGTCGCGTCCAAGTTTCTTCAACTGCCATGACCTGCATCAGGTTGACCGTAGCAACCTCTGTGTCCAGTTTCTCGGGTCCTTCGTGTCCTTCGGGCAGCGTAGCCCCCGAGTGTTCTGCTTCTTCGGGTGATCCCTTGGGGAATTTCCGCTTGATGGATGGCACGCAGATCTGTTCGAGGAACACACCCGGTGGCACCTTTGCGCAGGTGGAGCCGATGTTGGCGAGTCTGTCGGCTTCCTCGTTGCTTTCTCTTCCGACGTGCCGAAGCTCGCAGCCGTCGAATTCTCCTTCGAGTGCGTTATAGAGTGCGCGGTATGCGATCATGTTTTCGGCGTGTGCGTCGCACTCGTTCATTCTCTGCTGGACGACGAGGTTGGAGTCACCGTAGATGACCAGGCGCGTTGCGCCGCAGATCTTTGCCATCCTTATGCCGTGGATGAGGGCTTCATAGTCGACCTCGTTGTTGGAAGCTCGGAATTTCATCCGGACGACGATTCATCTCGGTCGCCTGGGAGGTCAAGATGACCCGGCTCCTGCTCTTTCACGCTTGGAGCCGTGGCGCATCGTCCATGACTGCGACATGTCTGGGGTGTCTGGCAGCTGCAGCTCCATCCAATGTACAAGGAAGTCCGGGAGGACTTGAGATTTGATTGCGAGTCGTTTCTCGTAGACGATGTCCAGGGGTGAAAGCTCGATGCCCCATAGGGCCACGCGTCCTATGGCCTCTGGGTTATTCAGGATGCTGTTCAGGGGTGCCTCGTTGACGACCATCACCTGGTGCTCCTGGAAGTAATGGCTCAACCGTCGAGCCGTCATGAACACGCCGTAGGCGAGTTTCTGGTAGTGAGGGTACCTCTGCTTTGTTGGTGTCAGTACCTCGCTGAGGTAGTAGATTGGGCGTTGGACCCCGTGGGTCTTGCCCTCTTCGGGTCGTTCGACCACTAAGCAGTCTTGACCACTGATGTGTGGCTGCTATGTACGGCAGAGGCTCGCGCTCCTTTGGCGTGACCAGGACGGGTGAGGTGGAGAGTAGCCGTTTGAGGCTTTCGAACGCATCGTCGGCTTCGGGCGTCCACTCGAATTTATCTGCCTTGCGTAGCAGCTGGTAGAATGGCAGGGCCTTCTCGCCCATGCGGCTGATGCATCTGCTCAACGCCGCTATTCGTCCTGCGAGCTGCTGGACACCCTTGAGGTTTTTTGGCTTCTCCATCGCCATGATGGCTCTAATTTTCTCCGGGTTCGCCTCGATCCCTCGCTGAGAGATGAAGTACCCAAGCAGCTGACCCGATGGGACGCCGAAGGCGCACTTTTCGGGGTTGAGTTTGATCCTGAAGCGGTCGAGGTTGTCGAACGTCTCGCGGAGATCATCGATAAGTGTCCTCGCCTCCCTGGTTTTTATGACTATGTCATCGACATAGACTTGAACGTTGCGACCGATCTGGTCCTTGAGGCATGCTTGCATGCATTGTTGGTACGTGGCACCTGCGTTCTTTAGCCCAAAGGGAATTGTGTTGTAGCAGAACACTCCGAACGGTGTGATAAACGCCGTTTTCTCCTGATCTTCGACCTTGAGTCGAATCTGGTTGTAGCCTGAGTAGGCGTCAAGGAAGGAGAGTTTCTCGCAACCTGCAGTCGAATCGATGATCTGATCGATCCGAGGAAGAGGGAAGTGGTCCTTTGGGCAATGCGTGTTTAGCGACGTGAAATCCACGCACATCCGCATGATGTCCGTGTCCTTCTTTGGGACCATCACTGTATTTGCAAGCCACTCGCTTTCTTTGATTTCCCTGATGAAGTCTGCAGCAAGTAGTCTGTTGATTTCTTTGCCGATAGCTTCGGCCCGTGGCTCGGACAGTCTCCGGATGGACTGCTTGACGGGCTTGGTGTCTGGAAAGACGTTGAGTGCGTGCTCGGCGAATTCCCTGGGAACTCCTGGCATGTCCGCAGAACACCAGGCAAAGATTTCCCAGCGCTCACGGAGGAATTCGACGAGCGCGCCTTCCTATGCGGGGCCGAGGTCGTTGGCAATCAGCGTCGTCTTGGAGGCATCCGTCGGATGGACTTGCACATTCTTCGTGTTGACGGTGGAGTCGAAGGACATGTCAGGTGCGTTTTGTCGTGCGACCGGGGGTGCCCCATTGTCCGTCACCTCGTGGAGCCTGACGAGTTCCTCCTGCATGCCGAATGATTGGGAGATTCTGTTGAAATCTCTGTCGCATTGGTCCGATCGGGTGAAGCTCCCGTGGATTGTGATGACGCCCTTCGGCCCTGGCATCTTGAGTAGCAGGTATGCATAGTGTGGGACAACCAAGAATCTTGCGAATGCTACACGCCCGAGGATGGCGTGGTACTGTGATGGCCAGTCCACCACTTCGAATTCGAGCCGTTCCAGTCGGAAGTTGTCTGGCTTGCCGAAGATGACATCGAGCCATATTTTGCCCAGGGGGAATATGCCCTTCCCTGGAACGATGCCGTGGAACGTTGTGTCTGATTGTTCCGGTACTGCTGCGGATCCGCATGGCTGCTAGAGTGCTTGCGAACATCGGTTGATGCGCTGTGCCGCCCATGAAGATGCGACTCATCTCGAAACCTCCGATCTGCGCCTCCGGCACCGAGGCGCATGACACTGGCGAGGATCCGCAAGGATGATCCGAACGGTGAGCGTGATGCGGGACTCCGATCCGCCGAGGTACTCGAGGATGGCGGGTAGAGTTGCCACGGCCAGTTGATCTGTCGGGTGATTTTCTTCGCACCCTATTCGTGGGCGCCTTATGGATCATCGGTGCTCCTTTCGGCCGGGATACCCGTTCGGCGTTGTTACATCTTGGTGCGACTGGTTGGTTCGGGCCTCCTCTGGTGGCGGTGGAGGAGCTCCATGCGCTATTTCACCTAGCGGGTGCGTTTCCGAACGCAGGATTGGGGCTTCGCCTCATCGCACCATCTTCACGAGCTTCGAACTCACGGCAGTCCTTGAGCATGTGGCCTTCTTTTGCCATCCCGCTTGTCGATGTAGAAGTGGATGGTGCATGGACCAAAGCTTTTCGTATCGAGGGTCCATTATCACGGTCGCGCGCCGCACGATGCGTTAAGCGTCCGTCGCGTAAGTTTCCTCCACGGTATCCTCCGCTATTGCGGTTTGCGTCGTTGCGGCGATCGGCGTAGCCGGCCGCGACCATGTCGGGTCCGTCGCGATAAATGTCGTGACGCGATCTTCTCTTGCTATGGCGCTCTCGTCGTCGATCGTAGTCGTCTTCTTCTTCCGATTGTGCTCGGTGAATGGAGTCTTCTCTGTCAGCCCACCTGTTGGCGATGTCCATGAGGTGGTCGAGTGTTTTGGGCTTGACGCGTCCAAGTTCCTCCTTGAAGTCTTGGCGCTTGACGCCGTCCCTGAAGGCTTCGATGGCCCTCTCTTCGGAGATGTGCGCTGCGGAGTTCTTTGTGTTGGACCAGCGTAGTATGTACGAGCGAATGGATTCGCCAGTTCGTTGAGTGCAGGCTCGCAACTCTTCGATTGAGGCGGGCCTCTTGCTGGTGCCCTTGAAGTTTCGGATGAAGCTGTAAGCTAGATCATCCCAGCTTCGGATGGACCCTGAAGATAGGCTGCTGAGCGATCCGGTCGCCGTCACCGGTGAAGGCATTGCATGGCAGTCTCTTTGTTTCCATCGTGCAGTTTGACTGATGATAAGTGGTCGCTGAGCCAAGCCTTTGGGTCTTGAGTGCCGTCGAACTTCGGAGTATCCGAAGGAAGCTTGAAATTTCTCGGCATCCGTGTCCGCTGGACGGATCTGCTGAAGCATCGGGCTCCGCAGAGTTCTCCTTCGTCTTCGTCCATCTCGGATTCAGACGAGCATGCGCGCTTGGCTCGCGCTTTATCGATTTTGCGCTGTGTGAGCGCGTCTCTGGCGTCGTAGTCGCGGTTGCGGTGGCGTGAACTCTTCTTCCTTCGAGGAAGGTCATGTTCCTCTTCTTCGGATGAAGGGGTGGTGCTGTGGTCGAACCTGACCGGAGTTTTCTTCTTCGGCTCTGTGGGAGCTTCCTGGTGGAGCGCGGCTCCGATGAGTCCGAGTCCGGTAAGTGCGGACTTGTGCATGGACCTCTTCGGGTCCCCCTCCGGCGGTGGGTGGGCCGCGAGGTACGCAGTGGCTGCCATGATCGCAGCCTACGGTGTTTTCGGGATGACGTTGCCGTCGGCGTCCATCTCCATGAAGGATGTGTGGAGGGTTCGGGTCACCTCACGGCGCTCTTGGGGATCCATGTTCTCCATCCGAGAGCGGTGCTTGTTGCCTTGGTTGCCGTTTGAGCTGGAGCCGATGCCCATGGCGGAGAGCGCGGCTCGTCATGGCTGGACTCGAGGTCGCTGCTTGCGTTTGTCAAGCACCTCCTGCATCTTGACCTGCTTCTTATGCTCCTCGATCAGGAGCAGATGGTAGGCCATCAGCAGATCCCGAGAGGAGTCTGCAGGCAGGACTATGTTGCCCGCCACGGCGTTGCGGGCCTGGTCCCATCCTTCTTTGCTAAGGCGGATGACGTGGCCGTTGTTTTCCCCTTCGGGTGGGGGAGACTGGCTTCTTCTATTCCTGCCATTTCGATCTGGCGGGTTAGGTGGTGGGTTGGGCGGCGGGTTGGGTGTTTGCTGATCCCCGTCAGCCTGTATGACTACGGTGCATTGGTAGCGCTCGTAGATTGGCCCGCTGCTACCGCAGCTTTCAGATCCGGAACCGTAGGTCCCTTCATCCGACGGCGGATCGCATAGATCGGAGTTGCAGCAGCTGCTGTCATAGGAATCATCTGCTGGTGATGTTGTGCGTAGCACGGGGTGTGGGGTCCATGAAGCGGGCCTGATTGATGGTAGGGGCACCCGCTCAGGGAGGCGGAGAGTGCCAGTTTGCCCCACTGAAGCAAGCTCGAACAAGATTTCGAGTCCGTCGCCTACGGGCTCGAAGTCCTTCATGGTGGCCGATGAGTGGGCGGTGAAGTCGAAAGCGCCGAAGAGGAGGTGACTCTCCGTCGCCGCAGAGTTGTAGATCGATCGGGTTGGGACCGTCACGACCGCACAATCAGCGTCCCCAGTTCCCACAGACGGCGCCAATTGACGAGGTTTGATCTCATCAATGCCCATTGTTATGGACTTGGGTTTTGGAGAAGATGGGGATGCTGGAGATCGTGGAACGGTTAGCAAACAAGCAACATGGGGACACAAGGTTTACCCAGGTTCAGGCCCCCGGAGGGAAAACCCTATTCCTGCTTGTCTGCTCTTGATTACGGCGGAACCGAAAGTTACAGGGGTGCGCAGATGCAATCTGGCGTGGAGGTGTGTATGCGAAAGTATGAGAGAGAGAGATCTAGGTCGCGCCCTCCTAGCCTTCATATAGTCTCAGGCAGGTCCCGGGCATAGACCTAGTCGGTTACAGGTTCTAGGGTTTTACCCCTTTGAATTTCCTATCTACTCTAGTCTTGCTCTCCAAGGATCTGAAGGCGTCATGGGCCTGGGCCACCCGAAAGTCTTCATGGGCCGGCGTATATTTGCCGTGGGCCTTCCTTGGGCTGGACCAGGTATGCTGAGATCATGTACCCGTGGGGTATAACCATGTCACTTCGAGCTTGAAGTACCTTGTACATCTTCTAGGTTGCCTCACCTAGTTTGCATTTAGGCTCACTTATATTCCGCAAAGCCTAAAACTTGCAAAAGATTATAAAGAATTTTGTAGAAACCTATTCACCCCCTCTAGGTTAACCATCTTACACTTTCACAAGATCTAGAGCGATGTCGGCTGAGTCTTCTACGTCGAGCATGAAGATGATGGTGTTGTCGGCTTCGCTGACGAGCATGATGTTGGTGTGCACTTGGGCTTCACCCTCGAGCACGTCGAGGACGATCATGCGGGCTCCACCACGATGACGGTGGTCCTGCCGGCATCTCCCTCCAACACAGCTACGGTGGGCCTGGCATCATCTCCCTCCAGCACGACGACAATGGGCGTGGCGGCATCTCCCTCGACCCCAACCTTTGTGTTGCATCATCCAGGAGCTGTTGTAAGATACCTACAATGATCTGATGGTTTACTTGTTGATAGTTAGTGTAAGCATATGTAACATGTGCATCAATGTGTAGTGTAAATAGATAGTTAGTGTAAGAAACCTCTCATCTTGTTGTACATGTGATGATTTGCTTGTTGGTAGATAGTGTAAGCTTGTATAATCTGTTTATCAACGTTTTTCTATCTATCAAGGTTTTTCGCTCTATAGATCTGTCAACATGTGATGTTGTGCTTGTTGGTATGTAGGATAATTTTCTTGTAGGATGAACTGCTTAGTGTGTTATTCACTGTTGTAAGTCAAGTCTACCAATTTGCCTGTTGTCAGTGGGATATCTTTGGAGCTTGAGAAGGCAATCCCACCTCAAGCTATGTACATATCGCAACCTCCAATATAGTAGGACGATTCCCTGTTCCTGTATGTACTAAACATGCTTATGAGTTCATCAAAGAATGGATTAGGTGTGACAACTGCTTCAAAGAGATTTAACTGCAACGTGTATACAATGATATTTTTGACTTCACTAGAAAGAGACTCACCCAACTCAGGTTTACAATCATATGAGGAAGTGGAAGAAGTTTGTGCACATTCTGTAACACCACGGCCTTTCTGGACCGACGGTTGTCACTCCTGACAGTTAAATATGATCTCTAGACTAACCCCACAGACCAACACTAGTCTTTTCTGCGCACTTTGTGCTCACTCGTGTGCCCCGGTACACACTTCCCAGTCGGTCACCTATCCTCAAATTTCTCCAGACGAAGCACGATTAACCTCAGAGTTCTTTTTAGATGAGCTTCCGGAAACAAAAAATTACAACTTGTTGGTATGGGGTATACTATCAATCCTATTAAGCCATGCGCGAGGGTCTCACATACACCCACTCTTAGAAGATTGACGTCCTCGTCGATCAACCACAAGCCAGGAAAGTCCTTTTGGCATACGTCTGTGCGTCTAGTGTCGACACATGTGCCATGCCGTGTATACTTTGGGATGCAAGCGCCATGCTACACATGTCCACTCCGGGCCACACACGTCATGCTCCATATGTCCGCTGCTGACCCGCACACGCCCGTGTAACCGCGAGGGTTAGCTCTGATACCACTTGTAACACCCCGGCCTCTCTGGACCGACGACTGTCACTCCTGGCAGCTAAATAGGATCTCTAGGCTAACCCCACTGACCAATATTAGTCTTTTTTGCGCACTTTGTCCTCACTCGTATGCACCCGGTACTCACTTCCTGGTCGGTCACTCATCCTCAAATTGCTTCAGGCGAAGCACGCTTAATCTCAGAGTTCTTTTTAGATGAGCTTCCAGAAAAAAAGTTGCAGCTTATTGGTATCCTATTAATCCATGCGTTAGGGTCTCACACATGCGCAAGCTACAGGATTTGGACGAAGTCCAATGGTGTCTAGAGACGACGTCCTTGAGGATGGAGAACACCAGGCTGATGGGGCTCTCCAAGGTTTTAATGAACTATTGAATGAATGTTTACATGTTTCATGGTTTACTCTACTACTTAACTAACATAGTTGTTTTTTATGTTAGACATTCCAGCTGGATCTCCTTAGCAATCCCATGGACAACTATGCTCGGATGAAGCTCATCTTCACACATAAGCCTCTTTTTGAGAAGAATTTGTACACCACCCACCGGCTGATCCAAACAAGATCCAAGATCAGTTGTACACTTCCATGTCTATACGTGAGAAGAGAGAACGACTGAGGCGTTGGCTTCAAAGGCACTACGTCTAATAGTAAGGTCTGCCTATGCAATAATGTTAGTCGTACTACTTACCTATCTTAGCTCTATGATGCTGCAGATGATCTTTTTTGAAATGATCTGTAGATGCTGCAGATGATCTGATTGAACAAGAACTTGTATATTTTGGGAGGTGGTGAAACATCCCCTCCATTAGCTAGGCTCGATGAAACTATTGTTGGAGATGGTATGTAGTAACCCCTACAGTGATGAACGGCTTCCGTTGATCTATTTACGATAAAATACTTGTGATGAACTGCCTATGTTGATCTGTTTATGATGAAATACTTGTAATTATCTACTTTTGTTGATATGTTTGTGATGACTGGATTGTGTTGGATATCCTCAGCACTACAATATGAGAGGTTACCACATATTTCCACCTCGAGTAACCAAACATATATGCTTATGTACTCACTGGGCTGGTGAAGGTAACCAAACAAATAAGTCGCGGTTCTCTACTCATACAGAAAATGGCATGCAGTCTATCAAACGGGATACATAACGTGATCCAGAGCCTGTTCCAGATTGGCACCGTCTATCTCAGCACTGCCGAGCTAGGGCGAGATTTGGCTGCCGGCTACCAAACATGCCCCTATAATATGCATTTTTTTTTGCGAGGAACGTGCATGGCCACATTGACTTTCCCATATTATATCCACTACTTTCTTTTTTGTCATTTTCGGTGCATAAGGCCTACTTCCTTCGGTCCAGTTTATTTGACAGACACGTAGTTTAAAAAAAAATCTTTAACCATCAATTTTTATCATATGTAATATATATCTCAAAAATATATCATTAGAATTTATTTAAAGATGAATCTAATGGTATAATTTTTGTGACATATTATATAAAATTTATTGATCAAAATTAATGATCAAAGTTGTTTTTAAAATACGTTGCGTGCCTAATAAACCGGACTGGAGGGGTATTTGCTTTGTCTTATCTCAAATTAATTTAAGTTTCATCAAGTTGATAAAAAAAGATATTAATGCCTAGTATAATACTAACTCGATATAGTGATCATGATGTATGATTTATACTGTATCAAGTTGTTTTATACGTCATCCAGCACAGCTGGTGGAGACATATCACCCTACCCGTACATACAACTACCCCCAACGAGATACTTCGAGAATATGCTTTTCTTCCGGGCGGCAGCACGCAAACAAATTAAAAATCGAGTTAAGCACTGCCTTCGAGAGGCACTTTTGACCGTGCTCGGGAGTCGAGAGCGGTGTCGTCAGGTTGAGATTTCCACCGGATCAGTAGGAGCTTTGCCGAGACGAGCGGACAGCATGACGCCGCGACCGCGAGAGCCGTGCGCGGCACATGCGCACGCGCTTCACGAGCTGAGTAAAAAAAAAGGATTCTCCTCTTGATGAGAGCACGGTGGTCCGGTCGTCGCTCGGTGCTGCGTGCTGGCCTGTCGAGTGTCGACGTCCCTGAATGAAATCCTGACGGCGTTGTCTGGCCGGGTTTTACTACGTACTACGTGTGCGATGCCGTGCGTGTATGTAGGTGTCGGCCGTTCCAACTATCATCGTCGGCCGCGCGCGACCCTTGGGGAGACGGGGAGCGGGCGTACGTCTCAACGCCGGGCGGCCGTTCCGGCGATGTTGCTTCTGTGGTGGTGGGCGGCGCGCTGCTGCCGCCCACGGCCGGAGGAGATCCACGTCGTGGGTGCAGTCGAAATTGGGTTCACATACAGTAGCCCAGAGAGTCCTCCCAGCTTGGGAAACGAGTGACGTACGCGTAGAACGACCGGGCCGGGAAGCACAGCACAGCTGCCCCGGCCGGCACGTGGAAGGCCCCCCTGCTTTTATCTCCCTACTACTAGCCTAGGTGCTCCTCGCTCGGCGCACCTCCGCGGTGGAGAAGCCTGCTTTCATTTGCGTTAACAGACTCCGGATCAGCCCAGAGGTAGTTTCCGTACTGAAAAAAGAGGTAGGAGTAAATTTTTTTTTACCTGGAAGCTCGTGACTAATATTATTAGTCTTGATGTCCGGGTTGGTTAATAGAGCGCGCAGATTACCTAATGTCCTACCTACTTGTACCATTTGTGGATACCTTTGGAAACTTACTCCTGGTTCAATCAAAATTGTCTTACACCGGACATGATTGGGTCCTCATCCTGTTGGATAGCCTAGATCATGATACTGTGAGAAAAAAAACGATGTTTATTTGGCGGAGGGCTTGGCACCATCGAAATAAATTTAAACGAGGGTGATGCATCTGTGGATAAATCGATTAGCTTCCTATATATATAGAATTATCGGTGTGACAAGAAGAGAAGCCTTCACGCACTCCTCTTTCAATGTCGCCGCTTCTCGTCTACGTCACGCAGATTGCGCTGCGAATCTCGAGGAATCTCGTCAACTTTATTTCATTGATTGGGAAAATTATTTATCATTAACGGACGCGTTAATTACAGCTGTTTCCATTTTCTTTATAGACATGGGCTGTTACCGACTCGGACGTGGCTGTGTCCCACGATCTCTCTGATCTGCACTATATAAGCGTTCGCGCTAAACCTAATCGGTAATCAATACATACACGCACCTACCTCTAGAACCTTGTGTCGCCGTCTTCGTCTTCCCCATCCCGGCTTGCGGCATGCACCGCAGATCGGGACAGTAGGCCTTCGGAACCCCGTCTCTCGTGAACCTATACGGGTGAGGGGCGATCAGGTTTTTAGGAAGCACTCAAGCACGACTACTGGCAACCACGACGTCGTCCGACGACGAGTTTCCGAATGACGACTTCTTTTCGGACGTCACCAATCTCTTCGACAACCTCAACATGGACGACAACGCTGATGCGACCGCTGCGGCTGCTATTCAGCCTACACTGTATGTGATCCCCAACTGTCTTTTTTAGATTATGCTAGAGGTCTTTGTTCTAGCGTTTGGTGTAGATGTGATAGGTTTATCTCCTATAGATGTAATCCGTCATCTACTTTGTTGATCTGTATAATTGGTTTTAGTACCGTTTGTATGATCATGCTTTATCAATTTATTATTCGAATTAAATCAAATAGATTATTGTTTATATTTTCAATAGAATAAACGAGAAGCGCATAGCGCCCGAAAAGAAAGAATAGGAAGATAGATGGAAGAAACCAGCGGAAGGATGGGTCGAATGTAATGTCGATGGAAGCTACCTGAAGGAGGAGAAGACGGGTTCATGGGGGTCGGTCCTTCGTGATCACAACGGACAGGTCATTTGTCCAGACTGGGGTGCAATACCTTACTGTCAGACAGCAGCTGTATGACTGTATCTGAGGCAATTGCGTGTATAGAAGGACTAGATGTGCCTCTGAAATACTCCTCGTCAGATTTGATCATTGAAACGGACCGTATGGCTGTTGTGAATTCGTTCAAGGATGAAAGCGTTGACAGATCAGAAGTAAGGGTCATCGTCAAAAAAAAAAAATTAAGCTAAAGAAACCCCCTGTCCGGCAAGTCATTCTGGCAAAGATTTATAGGAAACACAACGGTGTTGCTCATGATCTTTGCTTGCTTAGACGTAGAGAGTTGAGTGGTAGTGTTATGCTAGGTGCGATTCCGACCTTCGTGTCCAGATCGGCTTGGAAAGATTGTAATCCAAACATTATTTCTTAATTAACACATAACCACTTTGCAGGAAAAAAATAGAACCAGCACATCGCTTTGCGCAGCACCCAAAATGCCGCGCTTCAGACCAAGTATCAGCAGCCTGGCAGTACATCAAATGGACAGAAGGAAACATCAGAAGGTTGGTGTATTATTTCCAGAATTCCGAACACGGATGAGTTCCACGGATATGTTGCAATTGCAACAGGTTCCAGGGCAATGCATAAAACCGCTGGGCCGTGTGTACGATCACGGCAACACAAGTACGGAGTACACAACAGCGTAGCAGCAGTTCCCCATACCCAAAACCAACCTATCATACATACAGTATAATTCCTCAAGTTTTACATCTACAGCAGCCAAAGCTCCTGCCAGCTCTTCCATCTCGGACTGGACAACAGAGCTCGAACTCCGCACAGGAACGGGTCCACGACCTATAGTCGCGGCTTGGCTCCTGCGGCAGCCTGCAGCAGGATTCAGGGGATGCACAGTCAGGTGATGCTAATCACCACAAAATTCAGCAGAATAACAGGAAAATGTGCCATCTGACTATCAGAGATCATAAAGCCACACCAGAAATGTTAGAGATGTAAGCGTGCTATGGATCTTACCAAGGATGCACCCCGACGAGCTCTCGAAGCTAAATATTGGCAGGGCCTGAAGAACTCCCCGTACTCCTTGGACCAAGCGTCCAGTCTCTTGTACACGTACTCCGTGCCCAGAGAGTCGGCCCAGAACATCACTCCACCCCTGGTGTAAGAGAAACGCACAGAAGACTGTTCGGTTAGGATAAAGATACAAAGGGAAAGCATTGTGAATTAGGGTTCAGGAGTAAGCAGCTGGACCTAAACGAAGGGAAGCCCATTCCCATGATGGATGCTACATCAAGGTCAGATGCTTTCAGAGCAATCCCCTCGTCAAGCACTCGGCAGGCCTCGTTCACCACGGGGAAAAAGACCATCTCTACGATGTCCTTGTCTGCTAGTTTCATCAGCTGAGAGGAAATGAATCGTCTGTCAGTTTCTTTGAGCAAAAGCACTGAAAGACTAGATCTATGGGCTAGTATGCATATACACTGTAAAGATTGGTATTCTCATTATAAAATGATAGGCAAGAGATGTACACTGTAAAGATTGGTATTCTCATTGTAAAATAACAGGCAAGAGATGCACGAACAGACAACAATGAACTCATGAATTGTCCAAAGTAACTTCACTACACTATTCGCTGCACTATAGGTTATCACATAAAACTTTTCTGCAGCTTCCTACACAAAATAGTCAATTTCTGTATTTTTTTCAGATCATCCAGAGAAGTGAGCTCATAGAAAAAGACAGAAAACACCAGAGAAAGAAAGAAGTTACTGTGATAAGTAAAACAAATACATCTGCAAGATTGGGATGTGTCCAGGCACGGGGTGTATTAATAACAAGATAGTTTTGGTTCCAAACCCTTCTCTGAACCAGAAGTAGTTAATCAAGTTAGATAACATGACCTTAGGATCCTTTGCAAGACCTGCCATGATTCTTGATTTCTCAACGTACTTTTTGATATCAGGATCTGGAGAAGCTTTTCGCTTATCATCATAAAGATAAAAGCCCCTACGAGAAGATTCACCTGTCCAGAATTCCACAAGTTAAATATAACCATGAGATACAGCTTCTCTGGGCCAAGCATGAAAGCAGATGTATTTTCAATATGAAAGAACCTGTCCTGTTGTCCTCAAGCATAATTTCAGTAAGCCGCGATTTATAACATCGCTCAGGATAACTTTGATAATATTGCTTCGTGGTGGCAACGGCAACACCAAAACCCGCAAGATCAGCTAATCTGTACATAGAAGATAAAAGAGATACTACCATTAGACAAATAAAGGTAGTGTATAGAAATGTTCCATCACTAAACACTGAAGGTGTGTGTACATGTCTTGCATTAACCCGAACTAGATTGCATGGGAACAATGTTACTACACTAATATGATATTAAAAATAATAATAATTCCACCAATATCAAAGCAAATAATGGACGATTTCTATAAAGAAACCAAAAGACGAACCAGACAGCATAAATATATTCTCAATCAAAAGATGCCTACCACTGGAAGCCATTACAAAAACAAAAAAGGAAGCAGCTAGTCTGATTTATCAACTTTGTAGGTGCAAAATCTAACTAAACTTAAATATATTAGAAAGTAAGCAGGTCAAAGAAAGTGTAATTCACTAAAGAACGAAATAAACTAAGGACCATATGGCAGAGGACTGAGAAGAAACACTGAACCATAATGCTTTGTCAAAACAGTTGATAATCTAGTTGGTTCCAGTGCTATCGGAAATGAAAAAACATGGTAAAATTTTGTATCGCAATGCTCTGCAGTAATTTACTAAAAAGTCTTTGGCTAACTACTCGAGTATGAAAACAAACTGGCCAATTCAGTGCAGCTGACAATATCTGATATATCCTTACCGAAAAGGTCCCATTGGCATTCCAAATTGTGTTATCACATGATCTATGTGATGTATATCCAAACCATAATCAACAAGCAAACTGGCCACCTGGCCATAAGGAAAAAACATCCTATTGACGGCAAACCCAGTGCAGCTCCCAACAACAATTGGTGTTTTCCGTATCTTCTTTGCCACATCTAGCAAGTCCACAATAACTTGTGAGGAAGTCTGATGAGTACGAACTATTTCCAACAGTGGCATGATATGAGCTGGACTGCAAGTATACAGCAGTTAGATACTTGAGTTGGGAAAGATGGGAATGGAAGTGCTCTCTGGAAATATGCATAACGGATTACCTGAAGAAGTGGGCACCAACAATTCGATCTTGACAAGCAGTCTGTTGGCCAATTAACTGCAGGTCTATTGTTGAAGTGTTGGTGGCAAATATGCAATTAGAGTTACAGTGCCTTTCAAGGTCAGAGAATATTTGCTGCTTCAGTAATATATCCTCGATAACTGCCTGCAAGGTTTTATAAAGTTGCCGCCAATATCATTAGTGCAGTTAGACTGCTTGACTCAAAAGATGTGATGAACATGAGGATCTGGGATTATGAAGGAAATGTTTTGGCTGTACTTGAATAAGAAAATATTTTTTGCTTCCAAGGCTTTTATTAATTTTCCATCATGGTCATTGTCTCTTTGGCCCTACGTTAAGTGATTTTTTTGTTTACCAATCAGGGAAATGTTGTTAAATGAATATTCTGACACTGGAGCTGATTTTACAACTATGTTGGAAGTTTCCACAAGCCAGGGGAATAACTCGCGTAGCGCAGTTGCATGTTACGATACAATTGTTCTTTTTATACATCACTATTAACTAATTAACTATATATGATAATATCGACCATTATTAACTTTCCCTAGCAAAATAGCAGGTATAGCTCCTCCTTTTCTCTTGGTCTACTGTAACATCCCGGCCATCACCAGGCCGGCAGCCGTTACACCTGGCAACTCTCTAGGATCTCTAGACTGGCCTCAGAGACCAACATAGTCTTTTAATGCACTTAGTGCTCACTCGTGCGCACCCAGGAAGAACTTCCCGGTCGGTCACCCATCCTCAAATTGCTCCGGGCCAAGCACGCTTAACCCCAGGGTTCTTTGATGAGCTTCCAGAAAAGAAGATGCACCATGTTAGTATGAGTATCCTATCAATCCTATTAAGCTCTGGCCAGGATCTCACATCTATGGTAAGAGTTTGTAGGTTTTTTTTTGTTTTTACGATTATCATGGGGCTTCATAGCCGTTTTTTTTTCCTTTTAGGATCATTCTAGGATTTTCTTAGCCATCAAACAGAAAGAGGTGCCTTGAATATCACCAGCTGTCCACATACTCCCTCCGTTTCAAAATATAAGATGTTTTAGCTTTCTAAAGAAAATGTATCTAGACTTTTTTTAGTGTGTAGATTCACTTCAAACATGAGTGAACCTACATACTAAAAGAAGTCTAGATACATTTTCTTCACAAATCTAAAACATCTTATATTTTGAAACGGAGGGAGTAGATTATTATTGAGGAGCAAGATGAAACAAGAACTAGAGCATGTTCGGTGATATTTCCTGTTGAACAAAATAATAGACAGAAGTATTCGTCAAAACTAGATCTACCTCAATGACTACATCTGCATCTCTAAATTGTTCATAGTCAAGAACCCCGGACAGTAGAGAAAGTTTCTTTTCATAATCTGTATTGGTCATTCGTCCCTTCTTCACAAAATTCTGCAAATTGGCTGAACAGAAAAGAAAGGATATGTGATAAACTTCAAAGACAATCTCAATATAAGTTTGGGTGGTTAAACAGAACACACCTTTAACTCTGTTAATACCAGCATCTAAAAATTTCCCATTAACCTCTTTCAAGACTACCAAGATGTCACTCAGTATCAGTGCAGTTGCAATCCCGGATCCCATTAGACCTCCCCCAATGATAGCTGCCTTCAGTATTCTCCGTGGGGTCAAACCCAAGTTGGTAATATTTGGAATCTATTAGAGCTTGAGATGGTCAGATTAATGATTGCACGACACAGTAAGCCTCAACTTCCAAGATCATTGTTTTCATAAAGTCATATGCATGGAAAAGCTTACAAACATTTGCTATCAGGGATCCAACAGAAGCTCATTTGATCATGAAAATCACAAAACAATCATCAAGAACACAGTACATTACGATATAAGTTGATTCCTCACAGAGAACAAATAAATAAATGTACTCCACTTATCATGTGTTGACCTTCAACAGACTAGATCAAAAGAAAATGAACTCCACTTATTACAGGTTGACCTTAAACGGACTAGAACAATATTTGGTTTTACCGGATGGTTAACTAATTAACACTAATTTCTGAATAGGATAGAAGCTAGTATGCGGACATATATTTTCAAAGCTTTAACATTCCACGAACCTTTGAAGTCGCACGTTGGGCGAAGAAGACATGTCTCAAGCTTTTGCTTGTTTGAGACTGCTCGAGCATCCTTCCAGAGAGCACTTCCTGTGAATTGTCGAAAATAAATATTGAGAAGCACCAATAACCACTTAGGCATGTCATAGATGCTTCAAAAGGTAGTACATTGACAAGTGATTTACCTTCATGAGGGCAGCACGAGGGTCAGAAAGTATTCCCTGTTCAATAACATCAATGCAAACTAATGGATGTTGAAGATTCGAAGCCTGCTTTTGGGCTTGAACTCTTGCAAATTTAAGAATTTTCTTTGCTTCCCCAAGATCTCCAAGTCTATCAGTTCTATGGAGACTCTTGAGCCATGGTCTTTTCTGTTCAAGGATTTCCAGAGCACACGAACAGGCAGTGCTGACCAACTCATTAGCTGGAACTATGGCATCAACTAGCCCGAGTTTGTGAGCCTCTACTCCCTTTATTGACTTTGACATCTGTTAATACAAGACACCAGCACGAAGTCACGGTCAACAATCAGCACTCTCGTAACTTTCTTGCATGACAAACGCAAAGAAAAAAATCGATGCACTGCAACTTTTAATGCACAAGTCAGCCATACCAACATCATCTCAAGAGCTTTTGGCAGGCCAACAAGGCGGGGCAATCGTTGTGTTCCTGCAACAGGTGAAACCTGTCAATCAGTGTAAGACAGTAAACAAATATAACAGCTTATGCTTTTAGCTGAGAACTCAACATGCAAGACGCTGTTTCTTGACCTTGGTGCAGACCAATTTTTGTGTGTTTATTACACCTTTAAAACATATGTTATCTGCTTGATGCAACATAGCAGCCAGATCAACAAGAGTGTTTTCGAAAGATTACACCAAGTTCCGCATCTTCCTATTTCATTTCGTATGTATACTGATTATGTCCATTCACCGGACTACCACAAAATTCAGTCGCAGCTAGTTTGAAAATGTTTCTATTTCCACTGTGTCTAGCACATGTCAATTGCCAGTGGGGTTGCTATGACATCGATGTGGATTTTGATTAACCATTCTTATTTTTACTCTCCTGTATCTTATAAGTAGTAAAGATATCAGTAAGAACATAGTAGTCTCTTTACAAAAGGAGACAGGTGAAGGGCAAGATGTACTGGTAGCTATGATTAAAGACCAAAAATACACATAGAAGAGCATGAACAAATACACATCACAAGAAAGACCATGCTGGGACTAGAGAGTTACCTCCCATTCCAGGAATGATACCAAGTTGAAGTTCAGGTAGACCTAATTGAGCTGACGGCGTAGAAACACGAGCGTGGCAAACCTGCACAAAAAGACGTCACAATGTTAAAAAAAACAGTTAGAAGAATCCCAAAAGGTTTAAGCTTAATCCGACTAATGCAACCTATACATACCATTGCAACCTCTAAGCCACCACCAAGAGCAATGCCATCTATGGCAGCAACTGACGGTTTCCGAGCATCTGGCAGCAGCAAGTAGTTAATGACGAGAAGTTGAAAATTGTCCGTTGGTTGACAAATTTGGTTTAGAGCAAGAGAATCACAAGTTACCTTCTACTATGTCAGTCAAAAAATCAACAGATAGGGACCAAGGCTTGTCGTTTTCTGGGCATACAAAAACTTAGCAATGGAAGTGAGAAATGCAAGAACATACAGTGACAACCTCGTCCTTACCTCGCTTATTTTGGAACGCATTTATATCAAATCCTGCAGAAAACCTCCCTCTGGCTCCTACACATCATGTAAAGCATCGGAAATACTGCGCTAGGATATGAGGCTTGGCAAGATATTCATTGTCAATACCAGTAAGAACGATTGCCTTGACATCATTCCTTCTTAGAGCCTCTCCATAGCCTTTCTGCAAGCTAGCTATGACTGCAGAACAGAAAAGAGAGGGCCTATCATACCCAGTAATTCATGATCGCAGAATCGACGAATACTCAGAAAATGATCGAAGAGTTATTGCTCATCTGTTTCTCGATTAAACGTAGTAAATGGAGATTTGATTTCAATAAAATTCTGAATCACAAGAAGTTTTATTCTACGTTATAAAAGTACTTTCTCGAGACAAATTAGACAATTGATTTTCAAGCACCCAATTTAAGCTAAGTAAGTCAAAGTTTGACTAAACCCGTATCCAAAACGTCATGTTTTTGTGAACTAGAGGAAGTATATTAGCTAGCACTAGCCAGAGGCACTGCCTTGCTTCAGTCAGATCGGATCAGATTCAATGCTAAAATTCACAAATGGGAGATACTGCAGCGTGATGTATAGATCCTTTAGAAAAACCCATAACCTTGGGACATAACTTAAGAATTCTCCAATGTGCAACAGAATCGCGTTACTGAACAGCACGCTGCGGGCTGCAACAAACGAGCAGCGCCGGCGGCCGGTCCTCCCGATGTAAATGTCGCACCGAATTTCCAGAAACCAAGCGCGAAACACATGAGCGACCAGGGCGGAATCTATCCATCTAGGCCAAATCCGGCGCCGCCGTCGGCAGGAAGAGGAAAGTAAACAGAGAGGAAGTTTGCGTGCGGGGAGAACGGTCGGGATACCGTCGTAGGAGAGGGCGTTGACGGGCGGGTTGGAGATGGTGATGACGGCGACGCCGTCGTCGCGGACCTCCATGGTGGTGGTGCCCCTCGCCATGGCCGACAGACAGGTGCGGGACAGAGCCGGCGCCGGCGCCGTCGACCCGGCTTATGTGTACAGCGTGACAGTCAATGCTGAGTGTGTTTTCGACTAAATTGGGCAGCTGTATTTCGAGTATTTCGGGGTGCCCGGCACCGGGAGCATATGCTTACGAGAGAGCGGAGATAACAAGGCTGCATTTGTAAGCACTGGGACGCCGGCATTTTCGACAACCTCGGCCATCGATGGCATTCCTTTTCTGACACCATCAGGCGATTGTATACCTATACGATCATGTATATTTTGAGAGGTGATGTGTATTTCGGCTTCAGGTGATACCCAAATGCTAAAGACCATCCGGATGCTGGTTGACACGTGTGAGCCATCCGATCCATTTTCATCGCGCACGATTCGCGACCCCCCCCCCCCCCTACATGGGTAGTCGTTGTGTCGCTGTGTTTGGCGAGTCGTTCCATTTCGGGTCCGCTAGGTTTTTGTCTCGACGGGGGAGAGTGATTTTCTGAGTGCATCGATGGAGAGCGAGCGACCACGAGTGGGGGCGATGAGACTCAGAGCAGCTGCTCGGCAAGATCTGCGAGGGGCGGAGCGCGCTGGGCCCAAGAGGGCGACGAGCTCGTCGGCGGAGGGCGAGTCTGGTGGGGAAAGTGGCAGAGCGAGCGTGCACGAGGAGGACGTGCAAGCTCGTCGGGGCGAAAGTCGTGTCAGGGACGTGGCGGAGGGAGCCGCACGCGACAGGGCAACAAGCGTTGGCGGGAGGTCAAATCAAGGGGCGAGGGCGAGTTTTTTCCACATCGAGTGATGTTTCTACATCGAGCACCCGAAGTTTTTGCCCCGAGGAATTTTGCAAATTTTTTTTTGTACCATTATCATGATTAAGTTGCCTACTGCAACATAACTAAGTCGGTTCCACGAGAGGGTTTTAAAAAAAAAGGTTGGTTCCACGAGAGTATAGGTTTTAGGTTCTTTTTCCTTATAGTTGGATTCTAAATCTTAGTTAACTTGCTCGTGCCATCATGCTAAGTTGTTTTAGGGCATCGTACTAGGTTGTTTTTGGGTCTTTTGATCCAAAAAAAAAATTCTCCTGCTACTGTTGTATTATTACCATGGTTAAGTCGCCGATTGCAACATAACTAAGTTGGTTCCACCAGCATAGGTTTTAGGTTCTTTTTTAGTTTGGATTCTGAATTTAATTAACTTGCTCCTGCTAGTATGCTAAGTTGTTCCAGGGGTAATTTTTAGTTTTTTTTTCTGTTAGGATGCCTATTTAAGTCATTTTTTAAGTTTTGGTCACTGTGTTTTTTCTAGCATGCTTTCTATTGATTTTTATATCCTGGTTTCTCCTTTTGTTTTAGGCACCAACATGGCTAAGTTGTGTACTTAGGGGGGTCATCTTTTTAGGGGTTGTGTTTTATCCAACATGCTCTAGCCGCCCCACACATATACCTAAGTTTGCCTTTTCATATAGTTGTTTACTCCTTTTTTCATAAGTTTCCTAACCCTGAATATTTGGTTTTTCTAACAGACAAGTCTTAGTCAAATGATGAAAGAGTTTGTGGTATGCCGAATCGATGAACACTGTGGTCACTTATGAATTGTATCACCTCCTTTGTGTGTCATGTTTCTGAGATACTGCTTCAGACCGCTTGGTGAAGTAATCAGTGGAAACTAGCACAAACAAATGCCCCTTTGATGAAGCTAGGGGTATCATGCCGACAAGTCAAGCGCCCAACATCGAAAATGCCACGGTTTAGTTGCGGCATCTACAAAGGAGGCATAGTATATGGCTTCTTCAAAAGCTGTAAAGGAAAGGATTTGGCTGAAAAAGTTCACTACTGAACTTGGTGTGAGATTCCAAGTGCATAGGATCCTATGGTGATCTACTATTATAACAGTGGTGCCATAGCTCAAACCAAGTATCCATGGTCTCACATGAATTCCAAACATATCCAATGCTGATTTCATACCATTGGTGAATGTGTTCGAGATGAGTGATTTGGTCACACAACTTGCAAAATATGAAAACTCATCACTTAACTTACGTTGGATGAGTGATTTGGTCATGAACCGGCTTGGAATCGGGTTTTCAAGCCGGATGATGACCAAACTACTCATCCAACGTAAGTTAAGTGTTGTGTTTTCACATTTTGCAAGTTGTGTAACGAAATCACTCATCTCCGATAAGTTTTGTTACCACTCTTGGAAATAAAAAATTATACTCGTAGTCAAAGTTTAAAAATATAGGTGGGGCCTTCTTGGCTCAATCAGGACGGGCTAGTGGCGACATGATCTTGAGGTGTAGCGATGACACTATTATTTTTGTGGCATGCAGATCCTTAAACTTTTGCTCGTCGGCTCTTGATTAGAGTTCAGTGCTTGTACGAAAGGTGTTAAGCTGTCGCTTGATCTTGGTCAGGAAAACATCTTAGTTGGTGTCAATGGTGAAAATTACTAATGCCGATAGGTCTTGCTTTGGTCATCTAGTGGAGGTCCTTCGACAATATTTTTCATTAGATCGCATTGTATCTATAACTAAAATTCTCAGGGAGCAGAATTGTGCTACTCATGAGTTAGCTAGGTTTGGTATGTTGGAAGATAGAACTATTGTTTAGTTAGGGTCGGCTCCAGATCCCTTGCTAGGCCGTATCCTTCGGGATTGTAACAACACTACTATTTGAATAAATACAATTCCATTTATCCCGAAAAAAAGTTTGACAACTTAAACCAGACATATTTTGAAAATCTAATTTTTCGTAATCGGTAATATTTCATCGTCAAAGTCAATTATTTGGAGGTCTGCAAACTACAAAGTCAGAATGAATGGCGATGTTTCACTGTTGGTCACTATTTTTAATTTCAGGTTTGTTTCTTCGCACCATCCAAATAAATTTGAGTTCAAAATTTATTATGGTTTACATACAACCATAAAAAATCATGTCCAATCATATTGTTTCCATTGTTGCCAAAGTATTGGTATATCAAGTAGATCACTGTTGCAGATAGACGTTTTTGCTAGTACATAGAACCAAAATGTCTCTATCACCGAAATCTTAGCAGCAACTTGTTCGGCTAGAGTTAAATGTTGGCGAAAGACTGCTACATTATTTTTTCTAAAGAAAAGACTGATATAGAAACATGATGTATTATTTCTATTTTTTCAAGACTAATAACTTAAAAAATATTAACATATTAATTTGACATGAAACAGAAAAACCCTAGCGAAAATCGGGATAAAATTGATGTTCTAATTTGATAGAAAAAAGGGGGAAAAACCAGTGATCATAGAACTTATCTAAGACGGGTGATTTGGTCACACAACTTGCAAAACGTGAAAACCCAACATTTAACTTATGTTGGATGAGTGGTTTTGTCATGGACCGGGTCGAAAAACCGGAAACAAGTCAGTTCATAACCAAATCACTCATCCAACGTAAGTTAAGTGACAGGTTTTCATGTTTTGTGAGTTGCGTGATCAAATCACTCATCCCAGGTATGTTCTGTGACCACTAGTACTTATCTCTCTCTCTCTCTCTCTCTCTCTCTCTCTCTATATATATATATATATATATATATATATATATATATATATCTTAATGCTGGAGACCTGTTGATCAAACCTCGATCACGAGCAAAACATGATCAACATTAAGGGCCGCATCCATAGATGTTAGATCTCTACCAATGTAATTGGTTTTCATGAGCAGACTAGAATGCATGCATAGGGTTAAGCGTTACACAAGGTCATCCCAATCGTAGGTACCATCACGCGCAAGGATCCACGTCATTAAAGAAGATCATAGAAAGTAAACCAAATAAGACCTAGAAATGCAAATTAAATTTTTGTCACAAGTCATAAGATGTAACAATAGAAATCTCTTTGTACTCTAATTTATTCTGCTCAAATCTTTCGTAGGTGTTACAAGCAGTTCACATACGCGTACTACCCACTATTACAGTGATCAGCTAGCCATGGTGCTCAGGGGGACTGTCTTCGTGTATCGTGATACCGCCCGAAGGCGCAGGGGGAGTGGGAGACACTCGCAGCATGGTGTCGAGGCCGATCGGCTTCTCACCGCCGGGAACATCTGCCTTCGAGCTGTGATACTGGCTATCTCCTCCACCCACATGGGAGGGCTGAGGGTAGGCGTTGTGTATCGGATCGTTGCCCTTGTGAACCTGTCTCTTCATGCCGGCCTCTGCCTCGAACGGAATAGGCTGCTGGTGACGACGAAGGAGGTCTTGGGTGGATCCGCCGCCGGGAACCTCGCGGGCCAGCGCCGCCGCGACGAACCCTAGCGCAGCGATGGCGAGGAGGATGCGATAGGAAGCGCCCGTTTGCTTCATCGTGGCTATGCCTACACGGAGATGGATCGGCGTGGATGCTGCTGGGTGGATGTATATATAGGGAGCTGTCTGGCCCGCGTACGCACGTAAGGAGGATCTGCAAATCATCCATTGATGGCATGTCGCGGATCTGCAAATCATCCATGGACGGCATGTTCATTATATGCTTGCAAGAATGCGATATTCTACCTTGCCGGATGGTGATATCCTTCCGTTTTGTACAGGATCGTAGCCTCCAATCTAAGAATTTGTATCAACTGATATGATATATTGCCATTTTAAATTTGCACGCAGAAAAGATTATTATATTCACAAAAGTTTCCTAAAATATTTTTTTCGAATATATAAATATTATGTTTAAGGAATTTACATATATGAGGTGATTGCGGTTGGAAATATGATCTAGAAACAATAATAAAGGTAATATTATTGTCTATTTCTATGTGTATAATTATGTATATATTTTATGCTATAATTGTATTAGTTCCTGAATGAGGGAAGACAGTGAGAACTCTGGCATTTGATGCCCGCGAGCGGGAGAAATATATCCGTTGGGGGGGATTGTCGAACTCATGGGAACCAGGGTCCCCATGAGCCCGACAAAGCATGGACCATGACACTGGATCAACCAAGAATAGTGTGCTCGCTTACCTACCTTGGGGACACAAATCACGTGATACACCGGGAACAGAAGACATGGGATCCACATCCTCAAGGTTGTTGAGTGTGTTTACCCTACTACAACCCTTGCACCCCGTCAACTTCTACCTCACGAAGACCCGTTGGTCCTGCCTCCGTCCATGACCCGAGGTGGAGCGTGGAAGGAAGAAGCAGACACGCACCCTGGCGTTGCCGGCCACCCGTCACTCCATGAGTTGTCAGTAGCATACTAGGGGAAGTGTCTCGGTCATGTCCGTATAATTCACGAACCGTAGGGAGACACACTTAAGGATTCAATGTTGTTTAGTAGATATGGAATATAAGTAGGGAGACCGAATGTTGTTCGGAATCTCGGATGGGATCCGTGATATCACGAGGAGATCCGGAATGGTCCGGAGAATAAGATTCATATAAGGAAAGTCCGATTCCGGAGTTCGGGAATGATTTCGATGTTTTCATCGAAGAGGTTCTAGAAGGGTCTAGAAGGTTCACGGGACCGGAAGGGGAATGGTACATGAATGTGTCATGGTTAAGTGGAATGATTGGATCATGTCCTAGGTCACTTGGTTGGGCATTTGCGAGAGAGAAATAAAGCTCTAAATTGAAAGTTAAAAGGGAGGTTTGAAAAGTCAAACTGGAACAATAGTTTCCTAGTGGAAGAAGAAAAGTGTCCTTCTTTCTCTCCAACTTGGGTTTGGGGAAGGATTCAAACTACCCTCTCCCAAGCCGCCCTCCCTCTCATAAATAGAGGGGAGGGGCTGCCCCAAAGCAACACAACCAGCCCTCCCCACCAAGCCACGTCGCCGCCGCCAGCCGCCGCCGTCGCGCCGCCCTAGTCGCCGCCTCCTCCGCCTCCTCCTCTCCGGCCCTCTAAACCCTAGATCGCCGGAAACCCTAGATCCACCATAACTTGCTCTGGTTTAGGTGAAGCCCTGCAGGATTTTCCCTCTACTTCCGACACCACGCCGCCGTGCTGTCGGAATCGCGAGGGGAGAACTACAACCTCCGCTGCCTGCTGGAACAAGGGAGGAAGGTCTTCATCGAGTACCGAACGTGTGACCGACTGCGAAAGCGCTGCCGGAACGCAGCGCCGGAAGGATCGTCTACGCGATCTTGAGATTGGCAAGTGTATGCCTACATCACCCACGAGAATCTGCTCTCGTTAACCGCTTTGGAATCTTCGAGGATGAGTACTCTAATCGACTCGTTGCTACAATCTAGTAGATAGATCTTGGCTTGTTTGTGTGCATGCGATAGAATTTTTTTGTTTTTCATGCTATGAACCCCTACAGTGGTATCAGAGCCATGTCTATATGTAGATCTGTTGCACGAGTAGAACACAATGGTCATTATGGGCGGTGGTTCTTTTATTATCAATTGCTTTTTGTGTACTTTGCATATTATGGTATGATGGGATGAAGCGTCCCAGGCTAACCTTACATGACATCGTTCATGACACTTGCTCCACGCTTAACATGCAACTTGTATTGCATAAGTGGATTTGCGGGTGTATGTCTCTTCCATCATAGTATAGATTCAATTTACAACGGGCACTTGATAGTTCAAGCATCAACGTTGTGGTTCTTGTTCGTAAGTTAGAACGACACTTATTGAAAGACCCAAACCACGTAAAATATGCAAAGAAAATTAGAGGCGTCTAACTTTGTTTTCCAGGGGTGTGCTGTGATGTGATATGGCCATGATTGTGATTATATATGATGTATGCAATGTTTCTTATTGTAAGTCAGCAACCCACAGGAGCCATATGGTTGTCTTTTAATTCTGTTAAGACATGCGTGTATATTATTCAAAGTAGTTGTAATAGTTGATGCTGGTGGATGACAACCATGGAGCGGCGCCATTGACCTTGACGCAATGCCGATGATGATGGAGATCATGTTCGTGCTTGAAGATGGAGATCGGAAGCACAAGAAAAAAGGCCATATCATATCACATATTATGAATTGCATGTGATGTTAATCCTTTTATGCATCTTGTATTTCTTAGTTCGCGACGGTAGCATTATAAGATGATCCCTCTAACAAAATATCAAATTAAAAAGTGTTCATACTTAGTAAGCACCGTTGCTAAAGCTCGTTGTTTTAAAGCACCACGTGATGATCGGGTGTGTTAGATTCTGCGAGTGTATACAACGGGAGCAAGCCAGGTTTGCTCATGCGGAAGCTAAGGTTTGATCTTGACGAGCCTAGCATGTATAGACATGGTCTCGGAACACGGATCACCGAAAGGTAAACCATGAATCATATAGTAGATATGATGAACATGTTGATTGTTCGCCATTGAAGCTACATCATCTCTCGTGATGATCGGTTTTGATGTGGTGGATTTGGTTCGTGTGATCACTAAAATAATGTGAGGGATATTGTTTTGAGTGGGAGTTCACCTAGATTAATTTAACTATTAATTAGAACTCAATTTGTCATAAACTTAGTCTAAACTATTGCAAATATGTTGTAGATCAATGGCGCCCCCTACCATCAATTTTAATGCGTTCCTAGAGAAAGAAAAGTTGAAAAACAATGGAAGCAACTTCGCGGATTGGCTCCACAACTTGAGGATTGTCCTCAATGCTGATAATTTGACCTATGTGCTAGATGCACCGCTGGGTGACCCACTTGCAGCTGATGCTACCGATGAGGTGAAGAATGTTTTCCTCACTCGGAAGAATCAGTACTCCACAGTTCAGTGTGCTATCTTGTATGTTTTAGAATTGGAACTTCAGAAAATGTTTGAGAACCATGACCCACATAATATTGTCCGTAAACACAAAATGATATTTGACGCTCACGCGGCAGTTGAGAGTTATGAGGCTTCTGAAAAGTTCTTTAACTGCAAGATGGAAGAGGGCAGCTCCGTTAGTGAGCACGTGCTTAAGATGTCTGGGCACGCAAGCAAGCTTCAAAGCTTGGGTTTAGTGATTCCTAACGCTTTGGGGATTCACCGTGTCCTCCAATCACTACCACCAAGTTAAATGAACTTTGTGATGAACTATAATATGCAAAACATGGACAAGTCGTTGCCCGAACTCTTCTCCATGTTAAAGTATGCGGAAGTGGAGATCAAGAAAGAGCACCAAGTGTTGATGGTCAATAAGACCACCAAATTAAAGAAGCAAGGCAAGTCTAAGAAAAAAGGAAACTTTAAGAAGGGTGGTAAGAAAGTTACCGCGCCAGCGAAGAAGACCAAGGCTGTGCCTAAGCCTGATACTGAGTGCTTTTACTGCAAGGGAGAAGGTCACTAGAAGCGGAATTGCCCCAAGTACTTGGCGAATTTGAAGAACGACAACATCAATAAGAAAGGTATATCCGATATACATGTTATTGGTGTGTATCTCACTAGTAGTCGTAGTAGTGTCTGGGTATTTGATACTGGTTCGGTTGCTCATATTTGTAACTCGAAACAGGTGCTGCAGAATAGACGCAAACTAGCGAAGAACGAGGTGACGATGCGCGTTGGAAATGGATCAAAGGTTGATGTGATCGCGGTCGGCACGCTACCTCTTCATCTACCATCGAGATTAGTTTTATACTTAAATAATTGTTATTTGGTGCCTGCTTTGAGCATGAACATTATATTCGGATCATGTTTATTGCGAGACGGTTACTTGTTTAAGTCCGAGAATAATGGTTGTTTGATTTATATGAGTAATATGTTTTATGCACATGCACCTTTGGTAGATGGTCTATTCTTGTTGAATCTCGATTGTAGTAATACACATATTAATAACATTGAAGCTAAACGTTTGAAATTGATCGATAACTCAACCTATATGTGGCACTGTCGTCTTGGTCACATTGGAGTGAAGCGTATGAAGAAACTCCATTCCGATGGACTTATTGAATCACTTGAAAGATGCGCAGCATGTCTGATGGGTAAAATGACTAAGACTCCATTTTCTGGTATGATGGAGCGAGCTACGGACTTATTGGAAATCATACATACCGATGTTTGTGGTCCAATGAGTGTAACATTGCGCGGTGGTTATCGTTATGTTCTTACCTTCACGGATGACTTGAGTAGATATGGGTATATATATTTCATGAAACATAAGTCCGAAAATTTCGAGAAGTTTAAGGAATTTCAAAGTGAGGTAGAGAATCAACGTAACAAGAAGATTAAATTTTTATGATCTGATCGTGGAGGTGAATATCTAAGTTACGAGTTTGGCAAGCATTTAAAGAAATGCGGAATACTTTCACAATTGACACCGTCAGAAAGACCACAACATAATGGTGTGTCCGAACATCATAATCAAACTCTATTAGATATGGTTTGTTCTATGATGTCACTTACAGATTTACCGCTATCGTTTTGGGGTTGTGCATTAGAAATAGCCGCATTCACTTTAAATAGGGCACCATCTAAATCCGTTGAAATGCCACCGTATGAATTATGGTTTGGGAAGAAACCTAATTTTTCGTTTCTTAAAGTTTGGGGTTGCGAAGCTTATGCAAATAAGTTACAGCCCGACAAGCTTGAACCCAAAGCGGAAAAATGCATCTTCATAGGATACCCAAAGGAAACTATTGGGTATACCTTCTATCATAGATACGAGGGCAAAATATTTGTTGCCAAGAATGGATCCTTTCTAGAGAAGGAATTTCTCTCGAAAGAAGTGACTGGAAGGAAAGTAGAACTCGACGAGGTTGTTGAACCTTCTATCGGACTTGAGAGTAGCGCAGCACCGGAAGTGGTTCCTGTGGGGCCTACACCAATGAGAGAGGAAGCTAATGGTGTTGATCATGAAACTTCGGTTGAAGTTACTATGGAACCTCGCAGGTCAACGAGAACCCGTACCACTCCTGATTGGTATGATCCCGTTATGAGTGTCATGTTGGTGGACAACACCGACGACATATGAGGAATCAATGATGAACCCAGATTCCAATAAATAGCAAGAAGCCATGAAATCCGAGATTGGATCCATGTACAAAAACCAAGTATGGACTTTGGTGGACTTACCGGATGGCCGGAAGGCTGTCGAGAACAAATGGATTTTGAAGAAGAAAACACATGTTGATGGTAATGTTACTGTCTATAAAGCTCGACTTGTCGCAAAAGGGTTTCGAAAAATTCAAGGAGTTGACTACGATGAAACTTTCTCATCGGTAGTGAAGCTAAAGTCCGTGAGGATTTTGTTAGCAATCGCTGCATATTATGATTATGAGATATGGCAGATGGATGTCAAAACGGCATTCATCAATGGATACATTGATGAAGAGTTGTATATGGTACAACCCAAAGGTTTTGTCGATCCGAAATATGCTAACAAGATATGCAAACTTCAACGGTCCATTTATGGATTGAAGCAAGCATCCCAAAGTTGGAATCAATGTTTTGATAAGGTAATCAAAAGCTTTGGTTTTATACAAACTTATGGAGAAGCTTGTATTTACAAGAAAGTGAGTGGGAGCTCTGTAGCATTCCTAATACTATATGTAGATGACATATTGTTGATTGGGAATGATGTAGACCTTCTTAATAGTGTCAAGGATTATTTGAATAATAGTTTTTCAATGAAACATCTTGGCGAAGCAGCTTACATATTAGGCATAAAGATTTATAGAGATAGATCAAGACGCCAAATATCATTGTCACAGAGTACATATTTGGACAAAGTTCTAAAGAGGTTTGGGATGGAAGATAGCAAGAAAGGGTTCTTGCCCATGTTGAGCAGCTTACATATTAGGCATAAAGATTTATAGAGATAGATCAAGACGCCAAATATCATTGTCACAGAGTACATATTTGGACAAAGTTCTAAAGAGGTTTGGGATGGAAGATAGCAAGAAAGGGTTCTTGCCCATGTTGCCCAATACGACCTTGAGTAAAACTCAAAGTCCTGCAATGGCAGAAGATAGAGAAAGGATGAGTAAGACTCCCTATGCCTCAGCCATAGGATCTCTTATGTGTGCCATGCTATGTACTAGACCCGACGTTGCATATGCTGTTAGTTTGACTAGCAGATATCAAAGTGATCCAGGAGTGGATCATTGGACAGCGGTCAAAAACATCCTTAAGTACTTGAGAAGGAGTAAGGATATGGTTCTTTCTTATGGAGGTGATGAACAACTCGTTGTTAATGGTTACACCGATGCTAGTTGGAACACCGATCCGGATGATTCTAAATCTCAATCTGGATACGTATTTACTTTGAATGGTGCAGCAGAGCTGGAGGAGTGCAAAGCAAAGCGATATGGCGAGATCTTCAATTGATTTGGAATACATAGCTGCTTCAGAGGCTTCACAAGAGGCAATATGGATGAAGGAGTTCATTGTAGAGCTCGATGTGGTTCCAAGTGCGCTGGACCCAATGTCTATCTACTATGATAACATGGGCGCCATAGCCAATGCGCAAGAACCAAGGTCACACAAGAAGCTGAAGCATATCAAGCTGCGTTTTCACGCTATTCGAGAGCATGTCCAAGATGGTGACATAAATATTTGCAAAGTACACATAGATCTGAATGTGGTGGATCCGTTGACTAAACCTCTCCCGAGGGCAAAACATGACCAGCACCAAATCGCCATGGGTGTTTGGTATATTACCATATAATCTAGATTAGTTGAATCTAGTGCAAGTGGAAGACTGTTGGAGATATGCCCTAGAGGCAATAATAAAAGTGGTTATTATTATATCTTTGTGTTTATGATAAATGTTTACATTCATGCTATAATAGTATTAACCGGAAATATTGATACTTGTGTGATTTGTAAACTAAATTAGAGTCCCTGGTAAAGCCTCTTTATAATACTAGCTTGTTGGTTAATAAGATGATCGTGGTTTCTCTATCATAAACATTGAGATGTTATTAACAACAAGATCATATCATTAGGAGAATGGTGTGATGGACATACTCCTATAGATAATCTGTAACACCCTCGGTCACTCCGGACCGATGGCTATCACTTCTGGCAGCTCAATAGGATCTCTAGACTAGCCCCACAGATCAACACTAGTCTTTTCTGCGCACTTTGTCCTCACTCATGCGCACCCGGTTACCCACTTCCCGGTCGGTCACCCATCCTAGAATTGCTCTAGGCCAAGCACGCTTAACCTTAGAGTTCTTTTCGAATGAGCTTCCGGAAAAGAAGTTGCAACTTGTTGGTATGGGTTTCCTATCAATCCTATTGAGCCATGCGCCAGGGTCTCACATACACCCAGCCTTAGAAGATCGACGTCCTCGTCGATCAACCACAAGCCAGGAACGTCCCCTCTTGGCACACGTCTGTGCGTCCAGTGCCGGCACATGTGCCATGCCGTGTCCACTCCGGGCCACACGCGCCATGCGCCACATGTCCGCCACTGACCCGCACACGCCCGTTTAACCGCGAGGGTCGGCTCTGATACCAATTTGTAACACCCCCGGTCACTCCGGACCGATGGTTATCACTTCTGGCAACTCAATAGGATCTCTAGACTAGCCCCACAGACCAACACTAGTCTTTTCTGCGCACTTTGTCCTCACTCATGCGCACCCGGTTACCCACTTCCCGGTCGGTAACCCATCCTAGAATTGCTCTAGGCCAAGCACACTTAACCTTAGAGTTCTTTTCGAATGAGCTTCCGGAAAAGAAGTTGCAACTTGTTGGTATGGGTTTCCTATCAATCCTGTTGAGCCATGCGCCAGGGTCTCACATAAGCGTAGCATAAAGATCAAGTCGTTTTAATAGTTTGTTTGCTATAAGCTTTCTGATACATAGTAACCTAATTCCTTCGACCATGATATCATGCTAATTACTATCACCGAAAGGATGCTTTGATGACATTAAACACCACACCGTAATTGGGTGGCTATAAAGGTGGCATTGAGTGTTCAGAAAGTATGTGTTGAGGCACATGGATCAAGAGTGGGATTTGTCCATCCATATGACAGATAGATATACTCTGGGCCCTCTCGGTGGAATGTCATCCAATTAGCTTGCAAGCATGTGACTGGCTCACAAGGGATCACATATCACGAGAACGAGAAAAGAGTACTTATCGGTAATGAGGTTGAACTAGGTATGCAGAGATACCGACGATCAAACCTCGGATAAGTAAACTGTCGCGAAACAAAGGGAAATTGGTATCGTATGTAAGTGGTTCATTCGATCGCAAAGTAATCGTAGAAATATGTGGGAGCCATATGAATTTCCAGATTCCTCTATTGGTTATTGGTCGGAGAAGTGTCTCGGTCATGTCCGCATAATTCACGAACCGTAGGGAGACACACTTAAGGATTCGATGTTGTTTAGTAGATATGGAATATAAGTAGGGAGACCGGAGACCGAATGTTGTTCAGTGTATCGGATGGGATCCGGGATATCACGAGGAGATCCGGAATGGTCCGAAGAATAAGATTCATATAAGGAAAGTCTGATTCCGGAGTTCAGGAATGATTTTGATGTTTTCATCGGAGAGGTTCTAGAAGGGTCTAGAAGGTTCACCGGACCGGAAGGGGAATGGTTCATGAATGTGTCATGGTTAAGTGAAATGATTGGATCATGTCCTAGGTCACTTGGTTGGACATTTGCGGGAGAGAAATAAATTTCTAAATTGAAAGTCAAAAGGGAGGTTTGAAAAGTCAAACTGGAACAATAGTTTTCTAGTGGAAGAAGGAAAGAGTCATTCTTTCTCTCCAACTTGGGTTTGGGGAAGGATTCAAACTCCCCTCTCCCAAGCTGCCCTCCCTCTCATAAATAGAGGGGAGGGGCTGCCCCAAAGCAACACAACCAGCCCTCCCCACCAAGCCGCATCGCCGCCGCCGCCGAGCCGCCGACTCTGCCTCCTCCTCTCCGGCCCTCTAAACCCTAGATTGTCGGAAACCATAGATCCACCATAACCTGCTTCGGCTTAGGCGAAGCCCTGCAGGATTTTCCCTCTACTTCCGACACCACACAGTCGTGCTGCCGGAATCGCGAGAGGAGAACTACAACCTCCGCTGCCTGCTGGAACAAGGGAGGAAGGTCTTCATCGAGTACCAAATGTGTGACCGACTGCGCAAGCGCTGCCGAAACGTAGCGCCGAAAGGATCGTCTACGCGATCTTGAGATCGGCAAGTGTACGACTATATCACCCACGAGAATCTGCTCTCGTTAACCGCTTTGGAATCTTTGATGGTGAGTAATCTAATCGACTCGTTGCTACAATCTAGTAGATAGATCTTGGCTTGTTTGTGTGCATGCGGTAGAATTTTTTTGTTTTCCATGCTACGAACCCCTACAGCCTGACCTAGGCAGAGCTGGCGCTCAACCTTCTAAACTACATCCGTCTTTCCACCATAATTCATACATGCAGGAGTAGGGTTTGGTTTGATCTCGCGTCCGAACCTAGGTAGATCTCACGAACCCCGCGTGATTGTGTCTTTGTCAAGGTGGTTTGGTTTGATCTCACACTCATTCCCAAACATGGAAAGTGGGTGTACAACGTCCTCGGTGTCCGAGATTCCACACTCGACAGGGATGGATCCGGTGTTGTGGATTGATGACATGGGTGAATAGCTCCTGTGCAGCATCTTTACAACGAATTGGATAGAAAGTGATGTCGTTGGTAACAATAGCGCGCATGAGACCTTTCTTAGCTACAAAATATACTAGGGCCACACGATAAATAAAACGGTCATCAACGATGTTGTTTAGGCTAGGGTACCGTTTACGTTAAGACAAATTGGACCCATTGCATTCAGTTGCAACTGCCAGACCGAGTCAAACATGCACTCGTTTCCGAATGAGCCCGTATGTCACCCCTTATAGCTAGTTCTTCCTCTTCTTCTCCGGAGGCGGCGGAGCTCACCCTTCCTTCTCAGCAGCGGCGATGACGCTTTTGTTCTACCACAAACATGGTGAGTGGCCTTAGAAACCTTAATTCCCTTTCCATCCTTCTCAATTTAGATCTGAGCATAGTTTTTAATCCTAGATTGTGGAGGCTGGATGTGCTGAACGAGGGAACGAGATGGAGCCACAAGAGGGAACTTCTAATCGGTACTTCTCGCATCTCTGCACCTTATTTTCGGTTTGATTTGAGCCTTGTCCGCTTCTGCTAGCTCACGGTGCCTGCCACCATCGAAAAACAAGGGAGACGATGATGTTGCGTGCACCTTCGAATTTTCTATTAAAATTTTCTACCTCTGCACCTTCGAAAAACAGGTCACCTGACAGTGTTGTGGAGATAGATACCAAGGTAACACCAGCTGGGAAAGCCTTTTTCTCTAATTTTTTCATGGATTTAAACCCTTGCACCGATGGATTCAAAGCAGCGTGTCGTCCATATTTAAGAATAGACTCGTCATTTTTTACCGACAAGTGGAATGGTCAACTTCAAGAATGCAATGCGTTAGATTTACATAATTGGATGTTCCACTTTATTTAGATCTAATCTAGAAGGAAACCGTGAGGGCGTTTGATCTTCAGAGAGTTTGCTTCCTTGATAGGTACGAGCGATTGTTCGCACAACAAGATGGTGACGCTATATCGAAACGCGTAGACACCTCAGAAACGTTGTCTACTCCAATGCTCGATCATGCAGATCTTAACGAGGAGAAAACTCTTGAGACCGAGAGGTATACCCTAGCTGCAATAGTTGGAGGACTTCAATCACAACGTCATCGACTCCGTTGCGGTGACGTGTTTGTCGAGGGTATGATCTCGTTGCTTAAAACTCGATAGCGATCGTTTTAGATATCTTGCACGGTATATTTTTTGTTTTAAGTAGCACGTTCTCCGGGACTGATATCAGAGTGATACTATGTGTAGTTGTAGGTACTACTAGAGGTTATGGTGATAACCAACTTTATTGATATTGTTTGTTTCCCGCTCTTTGCTTATTTTTATTGTGGTTTTAATAGTCCCGCCTACTTTACAATATACTCAGATAAAGACTATTTTTTTAAGTTTGCACTTTGTGCATTATAGCAACTTCCATATGTCGGTTTCTTTCACTTTGTTTTCTTTGGCGACGGTGGAGAAACACAAGCAGTCTGCTTCTCTGACGCCCGCCACGCTTGCTCCACCACAAACACCACTCACGGAAGCCAAGTGGTCGATGATTTGGCTGTGAGGTATGAATACTTCGTCCCTTTTCTTAACTGTTTCAAATTCAATCATTGCGAGTAGTTGATTAGATTGCACGCATTATAGCTCCAATTTGCATGAAGTGACCACTTATTTTGTGAATTTGTTGAATGAGAATGTGGTGGACATCAATCAAGCCGTGATGAATGAATATGACAGCGAAGATGATCTAGACCACTCGCAAGTATTTGACGAGGCGGATGGTGGTGTGGATGGTGTTGATGGGGATGAGGTGGAGGAGGGGTTATTGAATTCCTCGCAAGGTACCATCCATAAGAGAACGATGAACTACACCCAATTGGAAGATGTTACTTTGATCAAAACATGGGAGAGTGTGTCTCTCGATGCCGTGTCCGGCAACGACCAAACCGGGAAGCGGTATTGGCAAAGGATCAAGGACAAATTCTTTAAATTCATTCCCCTTGGCGTAGGCCTCGTTTCGCCGTCTCGAGCCGAGCTGTGTTTGGCCATGGACTCCGACGACATAGTCCTCAGTGTAGGCCTCGTTTCGCCGTCTCGAGACAAGTTTTGTTCAGCCATGGACTCCGACGACGTAGTCCTCAGTGTAGGCCTCGTTTCGCTGTCTCGAGACGAGTTGTGTTCGGCCATGGACTCCGACGACATAGACTGCAACACCGAAGCGTAGAGACTCGGTGTAGGATCCTCTACATTCATATTTATGCCTTTATGCTGAACTGTTTGAATATGAGCCAAATTTGGATAAAAAGTTGCTGATTTAGGCTCGTCTGACTGGGAACGCGAGTAGAAAATCGTTCCCGAGTCAAAAGTTACAGCGCCGGATTTTGGCATCAAACAAGATGCTCTAACATTTACCGCAAGGGTGAGTGTGAAAAGTTGAACGCACGGTCCCAAGAATCATTTCTTTTGAACTGCGGTCTCCTACTACATGAGTAATTTTTTTCTTAGATGTGATGCAAATTGCTACTACTAGATGTGATGCAAATTGCTACTACTAGTAGCAAAGGGCCAGGAGAGCCGGCCGATATAGTCCGTCAAATCTACCACCACGCTAATACACCAGGGGCTAGCGAGTTGAATGGCGGGCCAGTCTCTATCCTCACCTATGCCATGAATCTGCCAGTGATTCCTTGCCTTTTAAGAATAATTAGTTTTTTTAAAATATAGTTTGTGGTGCTTCATTGATTAAATTTGTTGTTGTTGGAATGTTAAATATGAAGGTAATCTCATATGAATAGCTACAAATGTTAGGGGTTCTCTGTATTATTTGATAATTATTTAGTAGGTTGTGGGAATGTGTGATGATTTTGTCCATCAAATTATCGTGCAATTTTTAAATTCCATTCTTTATACTCTTTGAAAATTCCAGGCTCAATAGTTGGTGTTGCTTTGTTATGGAATTGCAGTTCATTAGGCAGTTTCCTTGCTCACCATTTCAGAGCATCATTGGATATTTCGAAGATCTGTGTGTCAGGCTGTTGGAGCTTCATTTTTTCCAATTTAGTTTGCCATATTAGAGTTTCACAGACTTTTTTGTAGGTTATGTATGACTGCTTTGGCCTCTGGGCGATAAAAAAATCAAAACAGAAGTTTCAGGTATGCTTATATGGCAAAACTGATGTGATGCACAATCTAATGCTTATATGGCTCCTATGCTCAGAAATTATTCTGCCACTTATGCTGAAGGCTGACTCTGATGCAAATGTCATGGCTGGAATAGCGGCCAAACCTGGAGGCGTCGGCGGTCTGGTGGCTGGCACTAGCCCTAGCGGTGACTCAAGAAGTCGCGAACTCGTGATGGGAACTCTGAGAATCGGGAATTTTGGAATGTGATCGTGTTTAGGTCAAGGACATATACACATGGGTATTTCTTCCTGTTAACTGTGAAAACATTTCAGTCTTTGGTAGAACCGTGGAAGATATGTTACGTGATAGATAGATATTTGATTCAACCAATTTTTGTCTCAGACCAGTTGAAGTGATGCAAATATGTATAATTATTGCTTCTGTTTGTATTTATCAGGCTTAGGGATAGAATGATACTTTCGCACACACTTCTGCGACCTCCTGATGGAAGTCCCCTGCAACATACACACATGTATGTTAATATATGATCATCTTTATTTTCTCTCTTTAAAGTTTATTTGAATTTCTATTGCACTTGAACATAAACGCGTGAATCAACCTGACGTAAATATGAATTTGAGGCCAATTATGCCAACGTATAGGTCAAGAGGTACTTACAACTGCATTTTACAATAAGCAGGCTAAACATATTGTCCGAGGTGATATATATTGATGCAAAGATATGAATCACTGCAAATAAGTGTTTTCTATGCTGATGATTCTTTTAGGTGATATTTTTTGAGCTAATAATTCTTTAAAATGTTGATTCACATCTGAAAACATTTCACTTCTTCTGACAAGGACAAGCATTAGGAAAACATGTTGATGGGTGAACATGTATGCACATTATTCTAGATAATTGTCAGCCCAAAACAATATTTCTTTCATGTACTCCCTTTTATCTAGATTAATTGACCTAACTTTCTCTGTATACACATTTTGTGTCTACATACATTCGCATGTAGATAAAGCTGAGTCAACTAATTTAAATGGGAGAAAATAAGTCTTATATATATTTATTACTATAACAGTGTTGTATGTTTTTGCTGTCATAAAAAACGCGTAAATGTATGACCCACTATAAATGTATGACCCACTGTAGCCATATATACTGCGATAATTGTGACTATGAGAGTTTCCCATTAACTTTACTAAAATAATAAAACTCAATCAACCGACAACAACAATCACAAAAGCATTGTAGCTAACGCCGCGCTTGCCTTCTAGTTCATATTTAGGCTCGTCTTGAAACCACGTCGGGAACGCTCCAGGCCAAAAGTTACAGCGCCGGATTTTGGCATCAAACGAGGTGCTCTAACATTTACCGTAAGGGTGAGTTTGAAAAGTTGAACGCACCGTCCCAAGAATCATTTCTTTTGAACTGCGGTCTCCTACTACGTACATGAGTACTTTTTCTTTCTTAGATGTGATGCAAATTGCTACTACTAGTAGCAAAGGGCCAGGAGAGGCCGCCGATATAGTCCGTCAAATCTACCACCACGCTAATACACCAGGGGCTAATCCATGGCACAATGGAGCGGCCGCAGGTGGCGTGGCGACGACACATCCCTACTCGAAGGCGAGATCGACGGCCTCCCAGGGCTCCACGTCGCCCTCGCCGGCGTCCTCCAGCCCCAGGAACGCCTCCAGCCCGGACATGCACTCCCGGAGCCTCTCCGCCCCGCCGCCACCAGTCACGACCGCCTGAACGGGAGACGAAGAGGCGGAGCTCTCCTCGGCCGCGACCTTCTGCCGCTTCTTGGGCGCCGCCAGAGGTGCCGCTGCGCCCAACAACGCGGGCGGGAAGTTGAGCTTGGCCTTTGCGCCTCGGATGTCTCGCGCGGCGACGTCGTAGGCGCGCGCGGCCTCCTCCGGCGTGGCGTAGGTACCCAGCCAGACGCGCGTGCCCTTCCTCGGGTCCCGGATCTCCGCCGCCCAGCGGCCCCACGGCCGGCGCCTGATCCCGCGGTACGCCGTCTTCCTCCCCGGCGCCGGGAGCTTGACCGTCGACTTCTCCTCCTCCCCTGGAAATTAACGAAACGCGAATCAGGTGTTGATCGATCATATAACACGGCCGGCAGGACGCCAGCTACATTGCAAAACCATCGGTCTATCAACACTCTAGTAGGCTACTAGCTGTGACCATATTAATAATTTCATAATAAGAGTATCTGTCAGGAAAGAACAATCTGCAAGTATATGCATGGCTCTATGCGCGCAAGTTGATGATGGTTGCAGAAAACGGCATCTGTCCACTAGTAAGTACCGGTGAGGCTGGAGCCGCCGTCGGCAGAGGAGCCGTCCGGGACGAAGCCGCCGATGACCGCTCCGCGGCACATTTTCAGCCTAGTACTTCGCGAGCCTTTGGCAGTTAAACTAGGTAGAGGAATCAAGCAGTTGTTTCCTTCCTTGGTTCTCTAGGCCTCCCTTCCCTCGCTCTATATATAATATAGCTAGGCAGATGACTGTGTTGTCTGTGTGTGACTGTACGCAGCCGGCTGTCACGTGATGCTTGAAGCTTGTCCAGTGAAAAAGCGATGATCGGGCAGAGCAGAGCGTGGTAGTACCGACGAAGAGGACGGTGGGCTCGTGCGCCGCGCGCGCACAGCGAGGCAGCGTCGGCGACAAGTGGCACGGCGGGCAGGGAGACGTGGCGGCCAGGGGAGGCGCGCGGGTGTGTCTGCGGACTGGCGACAGTGTAGCATGCGTTGAACGTGGTCAGCGCGCGATTCTGGAAAAGCCGGGCGGGCGGAAAGTGGCGCCACCGGGTTTGCCATACACCGCCGTCGGTTTCGCGGGGAAAACGGTGGGTTCCCCGGCTACCGATGCCCCGGTTTGGTGAACCTGCACGAGTCCGGAGTGTACGTAGTACACTTATCCACGGCGTGTGCACGCAGCAGCCGTGGCGTTCCTCTTTTACAACCTACTAGGGGCCCCCGTTCTACATATGTGGTCACCTTTTACATTTTGACCTGGATTACTGAAGCAATGTAAGGTGGATTACTGCCTCGTTCGGCAGCAGTGTTTGGACCGGTTTTACTGTGTAAATTCCCGGCCCAACTCGAGACACCCGGAGACACACGAAGGTTCGTTCGGCAGGCCGGAATCGGACGGGCTGAGCCTAAGCGTTTTCTAGAAAACTCGTCGGGCTGGAGGGAAATGGAGACACGACTCCATCCTCGCGTTTTTCTCGTGAGACGACGGCTCGCTCTGGCGGCGCAGCAAGGACGCGACGCTGCCGCCGAGGCTCGTCCGTGCCGCGAGTAGACATTCGTCCCCGCCGCCGACTTAGACGCATACTTCTTCTCCTGGACGTCGACGCCTTCCTCCGCTCCGGACTCCTCCCTCGCTCCCGGTTCCATTGAAGTCGCCTTGAGCACCATAGACGAAGCCCAGTACCTCCCGCGGACCTCCTTCTCCGGTGGAAGCCTGGCCTTCTCTCAGGTACGTCTTATGCCTCAGCCCCTCTCTTGATCTAGGCCTAGGTCTAGGATTTAGGGTTTCAAGAGATTAAGGACGAGTCCTTGATTTTGCAATTTAGAAAGTAGTTTAACAATCGGGTTCAGCTTTGGGTCCACGAAGATTCACTTGGATGCATGGATGGTGCGTGGATGCTTAAATTACAGTGATTTTGATGTGTTGTGCAAACATCTAGCACTTGATTTTGATGTGTTGCTAGGTTTTCTGTTAGATCAACACATATACATGGTGTGAAAATTATGTGCAGCACTTGGCTCTAGAATAAGATTAGGCTTCACCTTCCAGCGGTCCAGCCCCTCTCCAATATTTGCTCCCAGATCTGAAACCAGATCTGAAATGAGCCTAATATGAAACCAATTGTTCTCTCTGTCTACTGTTTTAGATGTAGCCAAATACTATTTCATTTACTACAGAATCACCATGACATGTCTTTATTTTTCACAAATATCAGGATTGTAGGCTATATATACTCTTAACATGGTGCCTGATGTTGCGAAGCAAAAACTTGGTAGCTGTTTTGCACTCCTAGGGAGTCTGAAGGAGAGACTCATTTTGTTTTTTGTTTCATCTCTGGAGTGCCCAGCTTAAATACCTTGTGTACTTGGATCTTGTTGCTTCTTTCTTTTGTGAGTAAATCAGGTATAGCAGATTTGGGTTTGTCATGCTTTCAATTCTGAAAAGAGTAGGGGCGTGGCCATTTTTGTCTGAAGCGCAATGCATGATAATTTAGAACAGAATCGCAGTCACACTCTAGAAGAATTGGTTAGTCAGCTAACCAGACTTCTGGAGGGAGTCCCATTTCATCTCTTGGATAACCTATCTTTAAAAAAATACAGTAGCACTTGCCGTTTTAGAAGAATATAAGACTGTATTAGGATTCAGTTCGGGGTGCAAGATGTTTGCTCTCCGTTCAGGCCTCGTTTAGCAGCAGTGTTTGGACCGGGTTTTTTGTGTAAATTCCTGTCCCAAATTGTCTGTGCCGCGAGTAGACGTTTATCCCCACCTCTGACTTGCAACTAGAAGACTGAGTACCAAACTCTTGTTGCACTATCTTTTATCTGAAAAGTTGATTCTGTTTACACAAAAGTATGCAAGTTTAAATGCTTTTTTTGTTTCATTTTTGTGGTCTGACATGAATGTTAAACTTCAAGAAACTATAATTACAGGGTGCAACTTCTCTTTGTATAGTACAAAATGATGTTTTTTAGAATGAATGAAAATGAAGGATGTAGGGATACGTTATTGATATGCCTCCTTTTTTGGTAGGAAGCTACTATTGGGGTTGGACGAGCCGCCGCCGTTTTGGGACCCTGTCAGCACACCTAAATTTGGTATGTGCATGGCCTTTGCTTTTAGGCATTCTTTTCCCTGCTTATTTTGCCATTCCTTCTTATTATTTGCTCAATTGCTTTTCACTAGTGCTAAATGAATCCACGGAGCCTAGAGCGCATTAGGAAGAGGAAAGCTGATGATGACGATGAGATGTTTTTCTTCATTCTTCCAGCATTGTACTTACATCTAACGCGTACGAAAAAGAATAAACGTCATAGCTCCATCTTGTATGGCAAGAAGAGAGTTATGGAACTGCTTGATGGGCATATTAAGAATTGCTTGGTAGAAATGAAGATGACATGCATATGATTGATGAAGTTAGTGTTGCTCAAAGTACGGCTCAAGTGGTGCGTGAAGAAAATGGAAGAAATTTAGTTGGTGGTTCAAGAAAGAAGCCAATAAAGAAGCCCAAAAACAATCCTAGGAAGAGGAATGCAGATGGACTAGTGCAAGCCATGGAGCGCTTAGTACACATCAAAGAAAGAGAAGCCACCAAAGAAGCTGCACTTGATTTCTATATCAGCAGATGCATGGATTCATTCAAAAAATTGTAGGGTGTTTTAGCTGATGATAAAATTCCAGCCTTGAAAGTCTTTAAAGTTGCTGACAATCGTGAGATCTTTGTGAACCTTGCTGCTGATAACGATGGAACTGCTGTCAAATGGCTCCGTGTACAGATAGACAAGTTAGCTTGAGGTAAGCTACTGCTCTTCTACTATCGTCACACTTCTTAAAATGCATTATGTAGCATGTGGAGATTTGTGTTTAATATTTTAGAAGCATTATTCTTGTTGATCATAGATAGATAAGTTAACATGTGGGCATATGGGTGTGCTTTTCCTTTTATCAATCTTTTTAGTAAAGCTACTTATTTGTAGATTTGATAGATGACTTGATGCTGATGTATCTTGCTCTCAATTGTTGGGAACTTTATATGTCATACTTGCATATGCACGATTGTTGCTTACTGCTATATGCACATTTGTTTACTTGATGTTGCTAACTACAGTGTAACCTTCTCTGCTCAGGTGCAAGTTTGCAGAATCTACAATGTATACCTTCCCCGCTTTGATGCTAGTTTTGTAGTGCGACACTTTTTGTTCGGTGATACCATAAAGATGATACTTCTGCTACATACCATGATCCGTGAGATGGTAAAACTTTAATTTAAGGTTGATGAGATGTTCCTTTGTGAGATGTTGTTCGTGATTAAGACCATTTTTGTAATAAACCAATGATACGTTCTTGTTCCAGGAGTGATGCTTGAGATGTTCTTGGTCCTGGTTGAAATGTTTATTTTATATATATACAAATGAGATGTTCTTGTAATGCTAGGTGACATGATAAAAAAGTATTATTGGAACTGTGTGCTTAAGTGATATAAATATTTGATTTTTACTGACGATATGCATTCAGTCAAAGTTTTGCTGAAACTCTGAAAAAAATCTGATTTTTATGGCTAATACACCCGGTGTCAAATCCCTTGTGCCAAACAGTATGAATTGGTGGTAGGGGAAGAGTATTTGGTTGGTGAAGTGTATCGGGTGAGGTAAGTGGTTTCACCAAAACCACTAGGTATAAAACACCCTGACACACCAGAAAACTCTGCTGCCGAACAAGGCCTAAGGGGGTGTTTGGTAGCCTACTTACCCTCCGGACAGGCCAGCGGGAGGCAGAATTGGGCTGTTTGGTTACCTGCACGAGGCATTGGGCTGCGCCAGCGCGAATCGTAAAGCCCCGGGCCAGGGCCAACTGCTACGCTTGAATCGACCGTTTCCAGCGAGCCGCCCTCGTCGTGTGTCTGGTGGATGCAAAAGCGGTGCCCCCCTGCACGAGCTCGGCCGACGATGGCGCAGGTGGAAGATTACCGCTGGCCTAGAAAAGGGGCAGGATCCTTTCCCTCACCTCCCGTCGAGACATACCCTACCCGCTCACCACAGAAACCAGATCCACCTTTCCCCCTTCTTCTTCCCTCGGTCAAATCTGGCCACCAGCGACGATAGCGATGACGCCTCGGCAAGACAACACTGACAGAGCTGTAATGACAACGACAACTCCTCCCAATCGTATCTATGGGTAAGTCCACTTTCTCCCAATTTTTCATATGGTTAGGGTTCAGAAGCGAGTTAGGAATCCCCGATTTACAATCAGATGAAATTGATTTGGTGTGCTAGGACATCATAGACATGGACTATGCTCCTGACTCCTATGAAGATCTCAGCTTATGCGACATAGAGAAAGTTTGTCCCAAGGTCTACCGTGTCCACAAAATTAAGCCTATCAGGCATGTTTCATTTGAAGGAACCAACACAGACCGCAAATTATACCTCTTCCAAGTTCAGAACATAAGTGCTTAGCTCCCCGTATCGTCATTCACTTGTCCTTCTTTTTAAAGAATCAACATCATCATCTACTTCATCATGATCAACATTCACATCATCATGAGATATATTGGGATCTAAAGGAGAGATTATCTTTGAACCCTTAGCCATGAGGCATAAGTGAACATTGGGAGAAGGTGATGATGGGGGAACACACGAAGCTCCAATCGCAACCTTGCCTTGGCCCACACATTTTTCGATTCCCTCTACATGGTTAGAAACACAAGTACTAGAGGAAATAGAAGCACATTCATCATGTCAACACGACAAAGCAAGCATATCATCATGATATATATTCAATCCATTTCTACATGATATGAAAGAGCAATCAACACTGGGATGTAAATCACATATAGTGGTACAAGTGTTCATGCCCAACGATACAACATTGCAATGAGATAGACAAGAAGGATCATCAATGGTAAGCTCAATATATACATTGCAAGTTCTATCACCACTCATCATATCATTACCTTGAGACAACTCATATGTTGGTGAAGTGGAAGAAGATGATAACTCATCACGACCAGATGTAGAGGGAACATAATCATCCTTATTAGGCTTGGACACATCATATTTTGCTTGAAGCTTGGTCCAAATATCATGAGCATTCTGGAAAGGCATGATTGAGAAAATAACTACAAAGCTTACAACATTAACAAGCACATTAGATGGTTGAGCTTCGAGATAAGAGTTTGTCTTCTTCTCCAAAGATAGATTTTGGGGATCCATAGGAGGAGACAAGCCCATATCTATAATTCAATAAATATTTAAGTCAATGTCCTGGAAATGACTAAGCATGCGAATTCTCCAAACATCATAATTTGTGCCATCAAATGTAAGTGTGTGAAAGTGCACTAAACCCCTAGGAGACATCTTTACTCTCGAGGCAGTGAAGCCTAAGAAGCGAGAGACCTTGCTCTGATACCAATTGAAAGTGCAATGGACGTTGCCTAGAGGGGGAGTGAATAGGATTTGTAAAAAAATACGGTTTAGGCTCAAATAAATATGGAATAAAAACTAACGTTTAATGTATTGATCACAAAACCTAACCACTAGGTTCACCTAAGTGCACCAACAACCTATGCTGAGCAATACAAGCAACAAGGTGGTAGCAAGGTAAAATATTTCAAGCACGATGGCTATCACAATGTGAAATGCATAAGTAAAGGGCTCGGTTCACAGATAACTGAGGGACACGGAGGCAATGCTTTTTATCCCGGAGTTCACTTCCAAAGAAGCCGTGTCTCCATTGGAGAGGTGCGATGGCGCAATGCTCTCCGAACGCCACAAATGGCTCACTTTGGGGTGTGGTGGCTTGATGCTCACCCAACGCCACATAAGGCATCACCCCGGATGCAAAGGCACACAACTCACCGACGCCATAAAAGGCTCACCCTATTCTCCCGAGTGCGCAGCACAAAAGTTGGGCACTCGCTCCACTATAGAACACTTGAGGGCGGTCACCGAACCTGTACAAGATTGTGGCAATCTGCACAACTCAATTGGAGGCTCCCAACAACAAAGCCACAAAAGGCTACAAAGCCACAAAAGGCTACAAGCTTTAGGACACTCCACAATGGAGGCCACACGAAGACAACACACCAACCATACAATCGTCTAGGGTTCCAAGAACCCAAGAGAAACAAGCCCACAAGCTTATATACTTGTCGAATCTCCATGGAGAACTCAAACCTATGCAACAAATGCAAGGGTAAATCCTTCACTCACAAATTCTAACAAAGATACAAAAGCTATTGGGGAAATAAGGGAGGAAGAACACAAGAGGATAACACAAAACTCTCCAATATCTATATCCCAAGGATTCCTTCACAAAGAAAGGATTTGGTTAGGTGGGGTTGTAGATCTAGATCTTTTCTCTTAAATCCCTCAAAGAGATGCAAGAATTATGTGAGGGAGAAAGGGAGAGGGCAAGATTTTGAAGGTCAACAATGAAGGAGAGAGAGAGAGTGGAATGAAGGGTTTCGCAGCATAGTAAATCAAAATTTTCTACGGAAGCGAACAGAGGGAAAGCCAAGATCTAATCTAGGAGATGCAAACAACGAGAGAGATTGGATTAGATCTTCATACCCTTGAAGATTCAGCATGGCCGAATGTTCGTGAACGTGGGTGATGTAGTCGCATCGCTTCTCCTCGCGATCCGATCCCATCTAGCACCACAAGTGGCGGTGCCTCCGTGAGATGCACACGTGCAGCACCTCGATGTCTCCTCCTTCCTCGGACCAGCAAGTATGGTGGAGAGATGGATTGGATCTACAACACGACGGCGTGGTGTATATGGTGGAGAATTTCTGCTGCAGGGCTTCGCCTACAAACAGTCGGGAGGGAGAGAGGAAGGGCAGCAGGGCGGCTAGGGTTGGAGGGGAAGGTGTGTGTGGGGTAGGGAGGGGGCGCACCAGCCCTCTATATATAGAGGGGGGTGCGGCCATCCCTTGCCCATCCTCCAAGCCTATCTCTAGTTTAAACGATTTAAACTCTCCCTTCTAGAAACCCTATCTTATCTCTAGTTTAAACGATTTAAACTTATCTAGGATCGGCTGGGCCCTATGGGGCCTTGTGCCCCTGGCCCAATGCGCCAGGACACTCCCTCATAGGCCCATGCCCCTCCCGGAAGGTGGGACCACGTTGGCCCCTTCCGAAGGTTCTAGAAGCTTCCGTACAATACCGATTAATCCGAACAATTCAACTCCAAAACTGCACCGCCTTATATGAATCTTATTCTCCGGACCATTCCGGAACCTCTCGTGATATCCCGGATCCCATCTGAGACTCCGAACAAAAATTCATAAACCAAGTATCCAATCTATCCTAGCGTCGAGACACGTTAAGTGTGTGACCCTGCGGGTTCGAGAATATGCATACATGATCTTCTATCAATAATCAACAGCGGGGTCTGGGCACCCATATTGACTCCCACACATTCATCGATGATCATATCGGATGAACCACGATGCCAGGATTCAATCAATCCCATATATATATTCCCTTCGTCTCGCGATATTTTACTTGCCCGAGATTCGATCGTCTGTATCGTCATACCTAGTTCAATCTCGCTCACGAAGTACTTTACTCGTTCCGAATCCGATATCACTTTGTGATTAACTCCTTAACCACATGCTTGCAAGGTGTTGATATCGATTACCGAGTGGGCCCAAGTATATCTCTCCGACTTGGGAGGGACAAATCCCATCTCGATACATACAACCCAATAGATACTTTCCGATCACCTGAGAGACACCTTTATGATCACCCTCTCATAGGATGACGTTTGATGACCTCAAAGCTTTCTTCCGATACTGGGGAGTTGTATTATCTCATGGTCTAAGGAATACAATATTTGACATGAGAAAAGCTTCGAAAGACGAACACGATGAAACGATCTAATAGCTTTGCTTAGTTTGGTCTCATCCACCATATCATTCTCCCAATGATATGATCTCATTATCAATTGACAACTCATGTCTATGGTTAGGAAACCTTAACCATCATTGATCAATGAGCTAGTCCATAGAGGCGCATTAGGGACACGTGTTGTTCACAAACCACACAAGTATTAAAGTTTCCGCTTAATACAATTCTAGCATGGAATATAAACTTTATCATGAACAAGAATTATAATAATAACATCTTTATTATTGCCTCTAGGGCATAATTCCAACAGTCTCCCACTTGCACTAGAGTCAATAATCTAGTTTACATTTGGCAACAATCTCACACCCATGGCAATCGAGGTGCTGATCATGTTTTACACGTGGAAGAGGTTTAGTCAATGGATCTCGCAACATTCAGATCTGTATGTACTTTGCTGATCTTCAGATCTCCATCTCGCTATATAATCTCGGATTATATGAAACTTGGTTGATATGCTTGGTCTTTGGATGATATCTTGGTTCCTTAGCGAGTGCTATGGCGCCAGGTGTTGTCACACAATATCTCCAAGGGTCCAATGCACTTGAACCACGCCAAGCTCAATGATGAAGTTCTGATCCAAACTCCTTCACTTGACGCTGCAGCAGCCATGTATTCCGCTTCTCAGAGATCCCGCGATCACGCTTTGCTTGCAGCTTCTCCAGCACAGCTCCTCCATTCAAAATATACACGTATCCTTCGAGATTTAGAATCATCATTGTCGGTGTCGAAACTAGCATCGACGTAACCTTTTACGACGATGTTCATCACCCCATAGACTAAGAACATTTCTTTAGTCCTATTTAGGTACCTTAGGATGTTCTTCACGGCTGTCCAAAGGTTCCACTCTGGATCACTTTGATATCTGCTCGTCAAACTAAGAGCATTGGACACATCCGTCTAGTACACAACATGGCATACATGATGGAACCTATGGCCGAGGCATAAGGCACTTTCCTCATAGCTTCCTATCATTTACCATAGCTGGACACCGAGCCTTGCTCAATATCTTACTCGACAACATAGGCACTTGAACCTTTCAATGCCTTATCCATTCTGAACCTTTTCGTAACTTTGTCTAGGTATGTACTCGCTTAAAGCTATCAGCGATTTGTCTATCTCTATAGATTTTGATGCCCAATATATAAGCAGCTTCACCTAGGTCTTTCATTGAAAAACACTTATTCAAATAACTCTTCACATCGTTAAGCATGTTGATGTCATTTCCAATAATCAATATGTCATCCACATATAGTACCGTAAACGCCACCGAGCTCCCACTCACTTTCTTGTAGATGCAAGCTTCAGAGCAATTTGGAACAAATCCAAAGCTCTTGATCACTTGATCAAAATGAAGGTTCCAACTCCGAGACGCTTGCTTCACCCATAAATGGAACGCTGAAGTTTGCATACTTTATCAAGATCCTTAGGATCGAAAACCTTCGTTGCATCATATACAACTCTTCATCAATGTTGCCATTGAGGAAATCAGTCTTGACATCCATTTGCCATATTTCATAATCATGAAACGCAGCAATTGCTAATAAAATCCGAATGGACTTAAACATCGCTACGGGAGAGAAAGTCTCATCGTAGTCAACACCTTGAACTTGTCGAAAACCTTTCGCAACAAGCCGTGCTTTATAGACGGTAACATTACCATCCGCGTCCGTTTTCTTCTTGAAGATCCATTTGCACTCAACGGCCTTTGGTCGCTAGGAGGGTCCACCAAAGTCCATACTTGGTTTTCGCCATGGATCCCAATTCGGATTTCATGGCTTCTAGCCATTTCTCGTAGTCTGGGCTCATCATCGCTTCCTCATAGTTCGTAGGTTCACCGTCTTCTACTAACAAGACAGTCAAGACAGGTTGCTGCGTACCACTCGAGAGGGGCACGCGACCTTGTCGACTGCGACGTTCAAGAGCGAGATCGTCCAAGCTTCATGATCCTTGTCATTAGCTTCCTCTATCGTTAGTGCAAAGTGCACTGGAACAATTTCAGGTGCGCGCTACTCTCCAATTCAAGAGAAGGTTCAATAACCTCGTCTAGCTCTACTTTCCTCCCACTCACTTCTTTCGAGAGAAACTCCTTCTCAAGAAAGGAACCGCTTTGCATAAACACTTTGCCTTCGGTCTGTGATAGAAGGTATACCCAATAGTTTCCTTAGGGTATCCTATGAAGACGCACTTCTCCTTTGGGTTCGAGCTTGTCCGCATCAACTTCTTGACGTAAGCTTTGCATCCCCAAACTTTAAGAAACGACAACTTAGGTTTAGCACCAAACCACGCTCATACGGTGTCGTCTCAACGGATTTAGATGGAGCCCTATTTAAAGTGAATGCAGCGGTTTCTAATGCATAACCCCAAAATGATAACGGCAAATCAGTAAGAGACATCATCGATCGACCATATCTAATAGGGTTCGATTCGCGTCAGACACACCATTGCGCTGTGGTGTTCCGGGTGGCGTGAGTTGCGAAACGATTCCACTTGCTTTGAGATGCGTGAGAAAATCATAACTCAAATATTCGCCCCCACGATCGGATCGTAGAAACTTAATCTTTCTGTTACGATGGTTCTCCACTTCATTCTGAAATTCTTTGAACTTTTCAAACGTTTCAGATTTATGTTTCATTAAATAGATATACCCATATCTACTTAAGTCATCGGTAAAAGTGAGAAAATAGCGATATCCACCGTCGAAACACTCATCGGTCCGCATACATCGGTATGTATGATTTCCAACAAGTCCGTTGCTCGCTCCATCATACCGGAGAACGGGGTTTTGATCATCTTGCCCATGAGGCATGGTTCGCATGTGTCAAATGATTCAAAATCAAGAGACTGCAAAAGTCCATCAGAATGGAGTTTCTTCATGCGCTTTACACCAATATGACCTAGACGACAGTGCCACAAATAAGTAGTATTATCACTATCTACTTTGCATCTTTTAGCCTCAATGTTATGGATGTGTGTTTCATCCCTTTCGAGATTTAGAAGAAATAAACCATTCACAAGAGGTGCATGACCATAAAAGATGTTACTCATATAAATAGAACAACCATTATTCTCCGATTTAAATGAATAACCGTCTTGCAATAAACACGATCCAGAAATAATGTTCATGCTCAACGCAGTACATAATAACATTTATTAAGGTTTAAAACTAATCCCGAAGGTAAAACTAAGGAGAGCGTGTCGACGGCCATCACATCAACTCTTGATCCGCTGCAACGCGATCGTCACCTCATCCTCGCAAGTCATTGCCTATTCCGTAGCTCCTGCTTCGAGTTACAAATATTAGCAACGAACCAGATCAAATACCCGTGCACTACAACGAGGGCTAGTAAGGAAAACATCAATAACATGTATATCAAATATACCTTTGATGGTGCCATTCTTGTCCGCTAAGTACTTTTGGACATTATGCCCAAAGGACCCTTGTCCTTGCAATAGAAGCACTCGGTTTACGGCTTAGGACCAGACTTGAGATTCTTCTCAGTAGGGGCAACGCGCTTGCCGCCGCCTTTCTTGAAGGGCTTCTTTGCACCTTTACCTTTCTTAAAGGAGGGCTTGTTGACCATCAACACATGATTATCCTTCTTGATGTCCACCTCCGCAGCCTTCAGCTTTGTAAGAGCTCGGTGATCGATCAAGGAACCAATCTGATTATGAGTCACTACAAAACTTTTGTAGCCGGGAGGAGTGATTGCAGAACCTTGTCAATCTTGAGCTCCTCCGAATCTTGCACCAGCTTTCTCAGGCGTTGAGTGTAGCCCGACATCTTAATGGCGTGCTCACTAACTAACTCCCTTCCTCCATCTTGCGCTTAAAGAACTTCTGAGATCTCATATCTCTCGAACGGGCCCGAGTCTCAAACATGGTTTTCACCTCGAGAATCTCAAAGGGCCCGGATAGTTTTCAAAACGATTTTGAAGTTCCGTTCCATAGCAAACAACATGGTGCTCTTAATCACACCATAATCATCTTTACTTGTACGATAGATAGCTTTCTCATCAGTAGCGATTGCAGCGGGGGTTACCTAACGCTTTCTCAAGGACATAGTCCTTTGTCCGCCTGCATGTAATGATTCTTAGATTATGGAACCGTTGGTGAAGTTAGACCCATTGTTTCTCAGCAAAACGTTGAAGTTGAAGTTGGACTTGGCCATGTGATCTAAGATTTGCAAGTACAATTTAGACTATGTTCATGATAAATAGTTCAACTTAATCAAATTACTAGATGAACTCCCACTAAATTCAACATCCCTCAAGTTGTTTAGTGAACACGATCCAAATTCACCACACCTAATCCGATCTTCACGAGAAGAGATGTGGTTTCAATGGTGGACAACGGTGTCGATCATATCATTCATATGACTCATGCTTAACCTTTCGGTTCTTGTGTTCCGAGGCCATGTCTGTACATGCTAGGCTCGTCAAGTTAGACCCAAGTATTTCCGCTGCAGTGCAAAACTGGCTTGCACCCGTTGTATGTGAGCGAGAGTCTATAGCACCCGATCATCACGTGATGCTTGGACACGATTTAACTTTCGCATAGCGGTGCATACTTGGGGAGAACATAGCTTTTATCTTGATCTTTATGAAAATCATCTTATAATGCTACCGTCACGATCTAAGCATAATAAGATACATAAAAGGATAAACATCACATGCATATAACTTTATGTGACATGGTATAGCCAATATTCGCAAGAATGATCTCCATCTTGTGCGTTCGGCATGATCTCCATCACTTCACCATGATTGCCTCCACCACGAATAGCAACTACAACTATTGCTAACTACTTAGCGATAAAGTAAAGCTATTACATGGCGTATAAGAAGTTGACTCGCAGGTCATACACAATTATAAAGACAACCATATGGCTCTCGCCGTTGTGTACTCATCGACATGCAAGTCGTGAAACATTACAAAACATGATCATCGTACAATATACACATCACATCTTGGGCCATACCATATCACGAAAACACTCCTGCAAAAACAAGTTAGACGCCTCTACTTTGTTGTTGCATGTTTTACGTGGCTTATGGGAGTAGATGCTAAGAACGATTCTTACCTACGGAAAGCCACAACGGTGATATTATGGTATGGTTGCCAAACTCCGGTGTTAATCCCATGACAACTATAGTGAGAGAAACCGACATCCACCCGCATGTATGGTACAAGCCACACGTCAAGTGCGGGCCGGTCTCATGACGACGTCGTAAGGTTGGCCTGGACCGCTTCAATCTCACTATCCCGCCATAAGAAGAACACAAACAAGAGGCTTGCAACAGAAAACATCAACGCCGCAACAACCATGTTGCGTTCTCGTGAAACACATCTACGCATAGATCTAGCTCGATACCCAAGGGTTTAGCAGCATAGTAAATCAAAATTTTCTACTGGCGAACAGAGGGAAAGCCAAGATCTAATCTAGGAGATGCAAACAACGAGAGAGATTGGATTAGATCTTCATACCCTTGAAGATTCGCGCAATGAGAATGTTAAATCGGACGTGGGTGATGTAGTCGTTTCGCTTCTCCTCCTCGCGATCCGATCCGATCTAGCACCACAAGTGGCGGTGCCTCCGTGAGATGCACACGTGCAGCACCTCGACGTCTCCTCCTTCCTCGGACCAGCAAGTATGGTGGAGAGATGGATTGGATCTACAACACGACGGCGTGGTGTATATGGTGGAGAATTTCTGCTGCAGGGCTTCGCCTACAAATAGTCGGGAGGGAGAGAGGAAGGGCAGCAGGGCGGCTAGGGTTGGAGGGGAAGGTGTGTGTGGGGTAGGGAGGGGGCGCACCAGCCCTCTATATATAGAGGGGGTGCGGCCAGCCCTTGCCCATCCTCCAAGCCTATCTCTAGTTTAAACGATTTAAACTCTCCCTTCTAGAAACCCTATCTTATCTCTAGTTTAAACGATTTAAACTTATCTAGGATCGGCTGGGCCCTATGGGGCCTTGTGCCCCTGGCCCAATGCGGCCAGGACACTCCCTCATAGGCCCATGCCCCCTCCCGGAAGGTGGGACCATGTTGGCCCCCTTCCGGAAGGTTCTAGAAGCTTAGTACAATACCGATTAATCCGGAACAATTCAACTCCAAAAACTGCCACCTTATATGAATCTTATTCTCCGGACCATTCCGGAACCTCTCGTGATATCCCGGATCCCATCCGAGACTCCGAACAAAAATTCATAAACCAAGTATCCAATCTATCCTAGCATCGAGACACGTTAAGTGTGTGACCCTGCGGGTTCGAGAATATGCAGACATGATCTTCTATCAATAATCAACAGCGGGGTCTGGGCACCCATATTGACTCCCACACATTCATCGATGATCATATCGGATGAACCACGATGCCAGGATTCAATCAATCTCATATATATATTCCCTTCGTCTCGCGATATTTTACTAGTCCGAGATTCGATCGTCGGTATCGTCATACCTAGTTCAATCTCGTTCACAGCAAGTACTTTACTCGTTCCGTAATCCGATATCACTTTGTGATTAACTCCTTAACCACATGCTTGCAAGCGGTGTTGATATCGATTACCGAGTGGGCCCGAAGTATATCTCTCCGACTTGGGAGGGACAAATTCCATCTCGATACATACAACCCAACAGATACTTTCCGATCACCTGAGAGACACCTTTATGATCACCCTCTCATAGGATGACGTTTGATGACCTCAAAGCTTTCTTCCGATACCAGGGAGTTGTATTATCTCATGGTCTAAGGAATACAATATTTGACATGAGAAAAGCTTCGCAAAGACGAACACGATGAAACGATCTAATAGCTTTGCTTAGTTTGTCATCCACCATATCATTCTCCCAATGATATGATCTCATTATAAATTGACAACTCATGTCTATGGTTAGGAAACCTTAACCATCATTGATCAATGAGCTAGTCCATAGAGGCGTACTAGGGACACGGTGTTGTTCACAAACCACACAAGTATTAATGTTTCCGCTTAATACAATTCTAGCATGGAATATAAACTTTATCATGAACAAGAATTATAATAATAACATCTTTATTATTGCCTCTAGGGCATAATTCCAACATGGAAGAGCTAGCAAAAATATCCTCAAAAGTTGGGGAAACAATAGGGAAGAGAGGACCCTTAAAAATGGCAAGAGAAATCTTCCCGTTTGGGCTAGATTCGCGCACCGCCAGAATTTCCGGTGCTCCACCGGAACTACCGGTAAATAGAAACACAAGATACAGAAGAAAATAGTACTTCACCGGAACTTGGGTCAGAATTTAGGCCGGAACTTCTGCTCAAGCAAAAAATGCTCGACAACATTGCACGAAAACTTCAATAACTTTCGATTTCGGACTCTGTTTTTTATGATCTTAGGTTCATTTTTAAGAGAAATACAAGATCTACAAGATTATGCAACTAAAAATAATAGTCTAGCATGGAAGGATAAAATCAAATTAATAAATGTATGACCTCTGTAGAAGCGATGAACCGGTAAAACCTCCAAAATCCAAAACACAAGAAATTAAGCTTGGAAACTCCGATTGGGATGAAACCAATTTTGTTGAAAAGATAAAACCAAGAGAATCCAGAAAAAGGTGAAATATTGGATACCACCAAGGGATACAATATTAAGTATATATACGTGAGATATCTCCTAAGGCGAGGAGCCAGAAAAACCCGCACGATCAAGAACGCAATAAGATATGCAAGAAAAATCCTTATTTGATGAACTAGAGCTTTTTATGATGACAACCACAAGCCCTAGATCCTCTCATGGAAAATATCCAAATAACAACCAAGAAAGATGATGCTATGTATGCAAAGATTTGAGCTCTCTCCAAAAGATGCGATCGAGTCACCCGCTTGAGAACCCCTCTTGATAGTACGGCTATCTATCATAATCCTGGTCTCTCAACTAACAACACGAGACTAGTAAAATAGAAACCCTATCAAGAACATACCTTTGCCTTGAGCATTCCACTTGAGTTTTATGTAGATGGAACACCTTTGTTGTTTTCTCTTGCTCGCTCTTGCTTGATGAAGACTTGCAAATTGCTCCCCCACACTTCATGGGGGAACCTCTTTTTTGGACTTATCTTCATCACTTCATGATCACCGAGGATGGTAAGATCCAAGCATGAGATCTTCTAGAGAAGGCGTGTCTTGAGCTTGCACTTCTTCATTCCTTCTTGAGTGTTGATCCATCGAGACAAGCTCTTTCTTTCTTCATGATTCCAATCTGCACAAAGCCCTTGGACATTTATTATTCTCCTTCTTCATTTCTTCAACTTTCAACCTTGAGACCAACACATGGCCCAAGCGATGCCAATGGACAAACCTACAAGTGAAACTTAATTTACACATTATTCCATAGAGATTGTCACCAATTACCAAAACCACACATGGGGGCATACATGCCCTTTCAAGATGGGTCAAAAACGCAATGTGTAGGAAACCAAACAACATGGTCCTAGTTGCCCAATCGGTGCACCCAATTTGATGCAGGCTGCCAAAAACTTGCACAATGTGGATTTTGGGTTGTACGAGTGTGGCACCGCTGACCGTGGACATGCACCAAAACGAATGCAGGCTATCAAATGTGCCCTAAAGGAGGCCAGCAAGATTGCCTGCCCAAACTGCCGGCAGTTTGGGGAAGCCGTCCCACACCGGCGGTCCTTAATGATCAATTCCCAACACATTTCCTATATTAATATTTTTTTGACCATACATAATTCCTATCCTAGATACATTAGGGAATCTACATGGCGGCCTTGATGTCGGCTTGATCCCTTGCCCACATCTCCCTCTCGTGGTCATGGTAGGCGCGCCGCCTCCTCTTCGCCTTGGCCTGACGTCGTTGGTGCCTCGCCGCGACCATGCGCTCCTTGTCATTACGTGACAGCATGCTGTGGCGGTTTCTCTCCTCCTCAACGCCAGCTCCACCGCTGCAGAGGAGGGATCATGGCGATGCCTGCCCATGATACGTTAGAAACGTATCTATAATTTTTTATGCTCCATGCTTATTTAATATCTACTTTGCTTTGCTTGTCTACACTTTGAGGTGCTTTTTATATATTTTCTGGTACTAACCTATTAACAAGTTGCAACAGTGCCAGATGCCTGTTTTCTGTTGTTTTTGGTTTCAGAAAAGTTAGTAAAGAAATATTCTTGGAATTGGATAGGACAAACGTCAAAGTCAATAACTTTCCGTGGGAAACAAGAAGTCCAGAGGAGAGCCGGAGGGGCCAGCCATGGGGGGCCAGACCCACCCCAGGCATAGGGGCAGGTGGGCCCGCGTCTGGCTAGGGTTTGGTGGCCCTGTTCGCCTCCCGGTCTCGCCCCTTCGCCTATAAGAAGCCCCTGATGCAAAAACCCTAGGGACCCGATCAAATATCCATGAAACCGTCTATAGCCGCCGCCACCATCATCCCTAGATCGGGGAGGGGATCTGAAGTTCTTCCCGGCACCCTGCTAGAGGGGAGATCATCCCGGAGTCCTTCTCTCCGGTATGATGCGTGAGTAGTTCCACCTTGGACTATGGGTCCATGTAGTAGCTAGATGGTTGTATATTCTTCTTTGTGCTTTCATGTATAGATCTTGTGAGCTCCGTTCATGATCAAGATCTAATCTATTTGTAATCATGCATGTTGTGTTTGCGGGGATCCGATGGATATTGAGATTATTATGTTGGTTTGATTAATGGTTTTGTCTTTATGATTCTATCATGTCTGTGTTGTTTGTGATCTTGCATGCTCTCCGTTGTTAGTAGCTATCTTGGCCAAATAGTTGCTAGTGACTCCAAGAGGGGGTATTTATGCTCGATAGTGGATTCATGCCTCTAGTTTCCAAGGGAAGTGATAAAACTGTTTTTGGTTGTAGATGTGCTGTTGCTACTAGGGAGAAAACAACGGTCTCTTGTTCATGGAACATGTGGACTATTTACCTTAGGGTTAAGTGCACTTTTAGTCCCTCAAGTGTTGTAAAAGTCTAATTGTAGTCCCTCAACTCTATTCTAGTCTAATCTTGCCCGCAAACTCTTAAGTACGTCTAGTTTTCGTCCCTAGGTGATGTTTAACGCGGGGTGACCGGTTTTTGACCTCTTATGTGCCACCGTGGACAGGATCTGGCCGGTTTAATCCACGTAGGGTCATCTCACCTGGAAATCAGTTATGCAATTAGGCGCGTTCGATGGCACGATCGAGATCATTCTCCGTTTGGGGAACAAAACCTACCTCGTCCCCAACACCTAATGGCGGCGACTGACAAGACGAGGGCGGCTCGCCGGGCGGGAAAGGCGGAGGCGGCTGACACGGCGAGGGCGGCCGCGTCGGGCAATAAAAGAAGAGGGCGGTAGACGGACGCTCGCCTGAATCTGCAAGAAAACTGTAAGTGCCAGTCTGAACTCTCGTGCTTTTACCCATCGAGTTTGAAATTTTAGGAGGACGCCGTGTGATCTTCAGGAAGTCCCGTAGCTCAAGAAATGCACTAGATGCCATTGCCTTCCCTTGTTGAAATTTGGATTCATTCTGATACAAGCTACCTGACTAATTATTGTTCTAGTCCCGGTGATGCACTACTATCTATGAACTAGTTCGACCCATATGAAAACAGCCTGGACATTGTTCCTGTACTAGTATATTTTTTGGTTGAGTCGTTCATGTAGTTGACCTCTGTTAAAACTTGCCATCGCCGGATCTTTTTATCAGTTTGAATTAACTGAAGCCAGCAGCTCGGAATAAATAATTTTGTCATCGCTAACTTTGTATTTTATTTGCACTCGTGCATGTTTGAAATGGATCCTTTGGAGTTTGTTGCAGTACGGTTTCACTTCAGTGGATCGTACCTGCAAACTGGAGCAAATATGCAATACGTAAATGGCATTCAGGAGATGGTACACGTGGAGCGCGATAAGATGTCCCACCCGGAGATAAGAGGGCACTTCAAGGAGATTTTGGAAGCTCGTGGAGAAGATGTTCAGAGGGAAGAAGCCTGCCGTTATTACTGGTTGTTGCCTGGGCATGATTTTCGTAATGGTTTGATGCTGCTAACTGATGACAACAGCTGCACCCAAATGGAGATATCCACTGTCGGATGTAGTGTTGCTGATATTTTTGTTGATGATGTATCTGAGAACTTACAAAAAGGTGAACATCGAAATGAAATCGAGCAGGTTGAGGTGATGAATGCATATTACACAAGTCCAATGGGCGGGAAGAGGAGCAGTACTGTTAAGAAAGGGAAAGAGAAAGTGCAAGAGGATACTGACGAAGATGAAAGCTCGGACAGTGACTATATGCATAGAGATGATAGCTCCTCTGAAGACGATGATGAAGTTAGAGAGATTAATAACTGGTACAAAGATGCCAAGAAAAAGATGAAGGTAGGCGAGATTGAACATTTGGATGATGTACTCATTGAGTGTGCACGTGTAGGTACAAAAAAGCTTGTTGGTGAAGAAGACGTCAGTGATAACACTTCGTATGCCGGCAGTAGTGAATTTGATGATTCATTTGATGAGGTGTGCAGCGATGAGCAGATTGTTACGAGACCAACCAGATATAGAAGATTCAAGAAAACTAAAGGTGTGCCAGAGTTCTCCCTTGGCATGAAATTTGGGTCCAAACAAGAATTCAGACAAGCCATGGTCAGATATGGACTTGCAACAAGAAAAGTCATTAAATTCCAGAAGAACGATGCCATTAGATGTGTGGTTGTTTGCACTTGGAAAACATGCCGATGGTATTGCAGACTTTCTTCAACCACCTTAACTGAATCATGGCAGATTACCACTTTTAATAACCTTCATACTTGCCCACAAAGGAAGGATAACAAGCTAGTTACCTCATCTAGGATAGCAGCAAAATATGATAAGCTAATAAGAGCAAATCCAACATGGAGGATAGATAGTATGCAATCCCATATACAAGAAGAGATGTTTGCTAACATTAGCATATCTAAAATCAAAAGAGCTAAGAAGATAGTAATGACCAAGTGGCTAGATGCTAAGAAGGGGCAATATGCAAGGGTCCATGATTATCAGGAAGAACTACTGAGGAGCAACCCTGGAAGCACCGTTGTCGTGACAAATGTGCAACAACCAGGTGATCAGCCACCTATATTTGGGATGATGTATGTATGCCTTGATGCACTTAAGAAAGGGTTCATGGATGGATGTAGGAAGGTGATAGGGCTAGATGGTTGCTTCTTAAAGGGTTCCACTACTGGAGAGCTTTTATGTGCTGTTGGGAGAGATGCAAACAACCAAATGTACCCTGTGGCTTGGGCTACTGTTGATAAGGAGACGAATGATTCATGGGATTGGTTTGTCAGCTTGTTTTTCAGAGATGTCAAAGTTGGTGATGGACAAGGTTGGGTGATCATCTCTGACCAGCAAAAAGTAAGTGAGAAAGTTTTGTCGGATTAGTAGCTAGCAAGTTAAAGTTATACGAACTTACCACTTTTTATTTTGTTGTTTTGTAGGGAATTCTGAACGCTGTGAAGAATTGGGCCCCTATGGCTGAGCATAGAAACTGTGCAAGGCACATATACGCTAATTGGAGAAAGACATACAAGAAGAAAGAATTTCAGAAAAAATTCTGGAAGTGTGCTAAGGCGCCTAGTGTTATCCTGTTCAACCTAGCAGTTGTAAAGCTTAAACAAGTTACCAGAGAAGGAGGTAGAGCAATCTTGAAAACCAACCCTCACCATTGGAGTCGAGCGTACTTCAAATTGGGGTCTAACTGTGACTCGGTGGATAACAACATGTGCGAGAGCTTCAACAAATGGATAGTGGAAGCTCGGTTCTTACCTGTCATTAGCATGTTTGAATCCATAAGGAGAAAGGTAATGGTGAGAATTCAAGAACAGAGAGACAAATCCGGTGCATGGACAGAACATATTTGCCCAAACATCAACAAAAAGCTCAACACTTACATCAAGCTTTCAGAAAACTGCAGTGCCATATCTAATGGGGAGGACAAATTTGAGGTAACGTATTTTGATGTTCATCGATTCACTGTCAATCTCAATGAGAAAACATGCAGCTGTAGATATTGGCAGCTTTCTGGCCTTCCATGCCCTCATGCAATATTGTGCATCCATCACAAAACAAACTCATTAGATGACTATGTGGCACCTTGCTTTAGAGTTAGTGAATTCAAGAAGACGTATGATCACTGCTTAAACCCTGTAAATGGCATGCCAATGTGGCCTAATTCACGAAGAGCTGCTCCTATAGCACCTGGTTATATCAAGATGCCAGGGAGACCCAAAAAAGAGAGGAAGAGAGAATTTCATGAGAAGCCTAAGGCAACAAGAATTTCTAAGGTCGGCACTATTTCAAAGTGCTCGGTGTGCAAATGTTCTGGGCACAACAAGACAACATGCAAAGAACTCGGAGGTGGACATGCTTCAGGAGCGCAAACACAACAAAGCACAGCTCCACCAAGAAAGAGGAATTCCTCTTCAAATAGAAATGTAAGATTTATAAATATTTTTCAATTGTTTGTATCTTAGACAATAATTACTAAATATTTTTTTGGTTCATGTTCAGCAGGAGGTGGGAGAAGCTAGCAATGGCACAAAGGTTGCAGACAGGAAGTTGAATGCATCTATGCAAGGAGGCTCAAATATATCCATTAATGTGTGTAGTTCTGGAAGAGGTGAAGCAACAACAGTAGAACCATCTACGAGGCCTAAGTTACCACAACTTTGCTTAGAAGACTAAGAGTGCAAGAAAGATAGCTCGATACTTTTGTAGTGGCATTGTATTATGTGTTTGATTGCCGACCATAGCATTTTATTCCAGATTTTGTAATGAAATTTTGTTCAATATATAATTTGTGTGCTCTCGTGAAACATAACCTTTCAATTCCAGATGAAATATCTCTGCCATGTAAATTTGGGCCATATTTAGCTACAACTGAATGCACATCAGGACAACCATGTCAATTCTGTATAGTTGGTCACTTTCCTTTCAGATTCCCTAATTACACAACACTCTCTTTTAGGCCCCAAGATCAACACGTTTTGATTCCCTAATTACACAACACACTCTGTTTCAGGCCCCAAGATCTTGCCACCTACTCAGCCAACATTATTCCCTGCTTTGTACTATAATTCAGCGATGCACAATGCATCTTTTGCATGAGAAAATCCACGAATTTGGTTGGAAGCCAATCTCTCTGTACATCCCTTCGAGGAGAGGTGCTCAAGGTACAGTACAATGCGCCATTGTGCGGCAGCCGGGCATGGAGGCGCTCACTGGTACATGGAGTTGGCGGTCTGAGAGCCCGACAAAGGCAGAACGCACCATGAATGACGGATGTACGACGAGTCACTTGCCTGACGTGTTCAGCCGCGCGGACCCTCGTTGGGCATGAGTGCTCGCCGGCGGATGGCGTTGGCGGTCAGAAACTCCAGTCGAGGGAGCCGGGGCCATGCGCGAGGGACACCCACGAGGTCTGTTGATAGCTCCGGGATGCCATCATCTGCGCAGACTGCCGCCGTGAGCAACTTCTTGGGGAGCTAGGGATCCCGTCGAGATTGGGATGGCAAGGGGATTTGGATTCAGTATCCCTTGATGTTGGTTGATCACGAACTGGTCCTAGAGATGATCCTACGTGGATTAAACCGGCCAGATCTTGTCCACGATGGCACATAAGAGGTCAAAAAACCGGTCACCCCGCGTTAAACTTTACCTAGGGACAAAAACTAGACGTACTTAAGAGTTTGCGGGCAGGATTAGACCGGAATAGAGTTGAGGGACTACAATTAGACTTTTGCAACACTCGAGGGACCAAAAGTGCACTTAACCCTTTACCTTACACACTTTGCTTAAAGCAGTTGTCTGTTGCTTGCAACTTAATATTGGAGGGGGTTCGGATGATAACCTGAAAGTGGACTTCTGGTCATAAATGAAGTTGGATGGCGGTCTATGTATCTTGTTGTATTGCCCAATCAACCTCATAGGATCTTTCTGACTAGTAATTGCATTATTATGCCTTGCTTAGTTCCTGTCAATTGCCCTGCTTTAATTTCTTTACCCTTCATGCCATGTTGTTTATTTAAGGAGAGCACCTCTAGTGAACTGGACCCCGGTCCAATATTTACCATTGATACATCTTTCACTGTTACTTGTTTACTTGCTGCAAACCACCATTACCTTCCACACCATACGTTTAATCCTTTGTTACAGCAAACCGATGAGCTTGACAACCTCACTGTTTGTTGGGGCAAAGTCTTGAGTTTATGTTGTGCAGGTCTCCGCGTTGCTTGCAACACCTGTGTGACGTTTCCTTCCTCCTTCTGGTTCGATAACCTTGGTCTCTACTGAGGGAAGACTTGCTGCTTGCTGCTACACACCTTGCTCTTGGGGTTTCCAACGAAGTGCTCCACGTCAGCACCATCAACAAGTTTTCTGGCGCCGTTGCCAGGGAGGCTAAGGACGTCTTCACTAGGGGAGTCCTTCACTTCCTTGGTTTTGTTTTCCTCTTTCCAAAAAACCCAAAAAAATTAGTCTAGTTTGGTTTGCTTTCTTTATTCAAAAACAAAAAAAAAATTAGTTCCTACCCTAGTTGCCACCTTGCTCACCATGTTGCTCCCAAAGTTCTCCCTGAAAGATCTTGCAATAGGTAGTGGCTCCATAATTGGGAAAGATAATATTAAAGAATTCTTTAATTATGTTAGCAAGCATGAAGATATTGAGGAAAAATCTATACCAGAGCTTGATCCTAATTATGAGATTGTTGCAGCTTCTTTAGTTCATATGTTGGAGGCTAGGTTTTTTAGCCTTAACCCCTTCATGCAATTCTTGTTCCTAAAACTAAAAGAAGAAAAGAATGTTGAAAAAAGGGAATTCATCCTTGAAACCTTATCAAAAGAGTTTCATGATGTTGCTAGGGAGGCCAAACAGGTTTTTGAATGTTTCCATATGCTAGGTTCAAGTGTATATGTTGTGGGTATTTCTGATAAAACTAAGCCTAGAGAGGAATTCAATATACCCATACCCTTTAAGTTTGTTGGAATGCATGAAGCCTTTGAAAAGAATTTTGATTGGATTACCCCTGAAAATATTTTTGATGAAGGTAGTAGACCAAAGAGAGATGAGAAAGGATCCTCAAAAACCCATTTGGAAGAGATACCTTTCATAGTTGAAGATTTTGCAAGTATGAATGTTAATGCTTCTTCATTTGAAAATACTTGATTCTTCTTGCTTCTTGTGCCTAACTTAAAGGCATTAAAGAAAAATACTTGTTGGAAGATAACCCAAGAGTTTCCTTGAGTCTTGGAAGTTATTACTTCTGTAATGACTTCTCCTTATCCTTTTTGTTTTCTTTTTGTGCCAATAATGACTTCTAATGAGAGGGAAGTAAGATTTGGGGAGTTGTTGTTCCGAAACAGATTTCTGTCCTTCACCAAAAAAATTCGTGAGGAGGCTCTGTAAATCGTATTGAGCTGAAAATTTACGAGTAAATCCCCCAGTATGTTAGCTAACTTTCGTTAGTTCAACATGTTTTGATTTGATCAACATAAGATCTTCGAAAAAATCAGTTTCTACCTGCTGGTCTGTTTTGACAGATTTCTGCCATTATTTGCATTTGCTTCTTATTGATTCCTTTTTGAGTTCTCTTCAGGTAAATTGAGATTTTTGAAGGAGTTACTATAGTATCTTGTGTTTTTAGTGAAAAGCCTTGCTATTTCAAAGCTTTGCCAGTGGTCTAATATCTTTTGAATAAGCTAATGTTGCTAATGAAGATTGTGTGAAGTTTTGTATGAAGGAAAAATTTCAGGTGTAAAGAGAGAATGATGCAATGAGATGAGAAATGGACAAAAGATAAAGCTTGGAGATGCCACCATGGTGTCAACCCAAGAAATATCCAAGAGGTACAAGCGTCAAAGCTTGGGGATGCCCAAGGCACCCCCTTCTTCATCAATAAAAAGCTCAGGTCTGTCTAGACACTTCGTTTTTATTATTTCATGCACAGTTATGTTGTTCTTGGAGTATCTTAGTTTTCGTATGCTTTGCTTAGTTTGTTTAGTTTTATTAAGTAGTTTGGACCCCCGTTCTCGCTATGTTGTTTTGCAAATAAGTTTGCTTGGTGTTTGGAAAGGAGTAGTAAGTTCTTGCTTGAAGTGCAAGATGAGCTTGCATTGACTGTGACTTAGACTTTAGCATGACATGCTAGGTCTTGTTTTGACATTATGCTTAGTGATAATTGTTGTAGCATGTCTTGTTCCAAACAATTGGGATTGCTTAGTGTGCCTTGAAGAAATTATGCGTTGATTTAGCATGCAAAAGCTTAGTATTGTGGTATTCTCCATTGATGTTTTACTTGGGTTGACTTGGCACATGCTCACACCATGTTAAGACTATGACAAGTCACCATTAGTCTCTATGATCCTTTAGTCCTTGACTTGTAGTACCACTCTTTGCTTTGATTAGTATGCTTTGTTGCACTGTATGATTTTGGCCATTATTGCTCTCTTAGTTGGTTGCTCCCAGTCTTTTGCTAGCCTCCACTTGTATGAGTAAGTTCCACTAATGGTTACAACTCCAAAGAAACCAAGTTATTCCAAAGTGTCCACTATAAAATCCTATGCATGGCGTGTTACACCATTCCAAGTATATTCTTGTTTTCAACTATCTTCCAATTAAAAACTATTTTGTTATGTGCAAACTTAGTTATTAAAGCCCTCACGAACTTGATGGCACACTTTATTCTTTGCCCCTAATAAACTTGAACCATTGTGACAACTTTTTTGTATATGCTTGCACTTATAAGTTGGAATTAGCAGAACCGTGTTGTCACGGGGAACGTTTTCAACATTGCATTGTACCTTGTTGTACTCAGTTGGTATCATGCTCTTTTGTCTATGGATGTCACCGGTGTGAAATAAAGAGGGAACTTGTAAGTCCATGGAGTTTGTATCCTGTGTTAGAGAAATGCCTAGGCCGCTAGCCTAAGCCATGCCTAATCATGGTGGAAACTTGCAACATCACCATAATGAGCTATCTATGAAGCATCCTCATTAAAAATATATGCATATGGTAAATAAAAAGATTGCTGAGATGATCATTGTCTGCTTGCCTTGTAATTTTGGTTATGGGAAAGCTCCTGTACCATGTGCAAGGGGTAACCCGTTGGTGGTTCTCAATGATATGCAAATACTTACAGTGACAAGAACTTACCTGGACCCAAAGTTGAGTATGCATGAGGTGTGGCCCTCGTATTCAAGGGACATGAGATTGCCAGCTTATAATTCGTCAATCATATACTCCAGCTTTGCCACTTTAACCTTAACCACTTCAAGATGCTTATGATAGGGGCAATGAGGGCTGAAAGCTAACAAGTACCGTAATTTTTGGAAGCTCTTTTTGAAACTTGTAATCACTGCTTCCTTTACGAAAAAGGTCTTTCTTCCACCACTGTTGAGTCTCCACCTTCTACATTTATGCACCATTAAGAGAGCATAGTTGTCATTCTGTGTGCAGTGTTCCAAAGCTTATTAATTGATGCATATTGTGTTATTACTTGCTCTTGTGCTACTTATTTCTAGTCACCCTTGTGAACTTTGCAGGTGCCCTATGCATCTATATTGCTACTCTATGAGGGACAAGTTGATCGCCACTATGCTATGTTTTCTGCATGTGAAACAAACAAACGTTTTTCAATACATGTTATTCATGATCTTTGTTTGTAGCTTGTCATGTTACATGCATAGTTACTATGTCCTATTGTTAGAACTCCATCTTTCATGCACATGTTTAGAGTTCTTTGATCCCAGCTTTCAATGCTTGCAAATTGTTGGATCTTTATTGTGAGGGTGCATGTCACCTTAAAAATTATTCTTTTTATCACTTACCTACTCGAGGACGAGCAGGAGTTATGCTTGGGGATGTTGATATGTTGGAAACGTATCTATAATTTTTGATGCTCCATGCTTGTTTAGTATCTACTTTGCTTTGCTTGTCTACACTTTGAGGTGCTTTTTACATGTTTTTTGGTACTAACCTATTAACAAGTTGCAACAGTGTCAGATGCCTGTTTTCTGCTGTTTTTGGTTTAAGAAAAGTTAGTAAAGAAATATTCTCGGATTTGGACGGGACAAACGTCAAAGTCAATAACTTTCCGTGGGAACAAGAAGTCCAGAGGAGAGCCGGAAGGGCCAGCCAGGGGGCCAGACCCACCCCAGGCGCAGGGGTCGGTGGGCCCTCGCCTGGCTATGGTTTGGTGGCCCTGGTCGCCTCCTGGTCTCGCCCCTTCGCCTATAAGAAGCCCCCGATGCAGAAACCCTGGGGACTCGATCAAATATCCACAAAACCCTCTGTAGCCGCCGCCACCGTCGTCCCTAGATGGGGAATCTGAAGTTCTTCCTGGCACCCTGCCAGAGGGGAGATCATCCCGGAGGCCTTCTCTCCGGTATGATGCGTGAGTAGTTCCACCTTGGACTATGGGTTCATGTAGTAGCTAGATGGTTGTATCTCCTCCTTTGTGCTTTCATGTATAGATCTTGTGAGATCCGTTCATGATCAAGATCTAATCTATTTGTAATCATGTATGTTGTGTTTGCGGGGATCCAATGGATCTTGGGATTATTATGTTGGTTTGATTAATGGTTTTGTCTTCATGATTCTATCATGTCTGTGTTGTTTGTGATCGTGCATGCTCTTCGTTGTTAGTAGCTATCTTGGCCAAGTAGTTGCTAGTGACTCCAAGAGGGGGTATTTATGTTCGATAATGGGTTCATGCCTCTAGTTTCCAAGGGAAGTGACAAAAATCTCTTCGATTGCAGATGTGTTGTTGCTACTAGGGAGAAAACAATGGTCTCTTGTTCATGGAACCTGTGGACTGTTTACCTTACACACTTTGCTTAAAGCAGTTGTCTGTTGCTTGCAACTTAATACTGGAGGGGGTTCGGATGATAACCTAAAGGTGGACTTCTAGTCATAGATGCAGTTGGATGGTGTTCTATGTATCTTGTTATATTGCCCAATCAACCTCATAAGATCTTTCTGACTAGTAATTGCATTATTATGCCTTGCTCAGTTTCTATCAATTGCCCTGCTGTAATTTGTTTACCCTTCATGACATGTTGTTTATTTAAGGAGAGCACCTCTAGTGAACTATGGACCCCGGTCCAATCTTTACCATTGATACATCTTCTACTGTTACTTGTTTACTTGCTGCAAACCACCATTACCTTCCATACCATACGTTTAATCCTTTGTTACAACAAACCGATGAGCTTGACAACCTCACTGTTCGTTGGGGCAAAGTCTTGAGTTTGTGTTGTGCAGGTCTCCGCGTTGCTTGCAACACCTGTGTGATATTTCCTTCCTCCTTCTGGTTCGATAACCTCGGTCTCTACTGAGGAAGACTGACTGCTTGCTGCTTCACACCTTGCTCTTGGGGTTTCCAACGAAGTGCTCCACGTCAGCACCATCAGCCCATCGTGCCTAGTGGCGTGCGGCGAAGCTCTTGGTGGGCTTCGCCCCGCTGTTCAACGGTGGCATGCTGCACCGTCTAGTTTGACTAGTCGAGCACCCGTGTGTCAATGAGCGCCTCGTCCTACGCATAGTAATCGCTGAAGTCGATATCATCGTCGGCCTGCTGCACCTCCCTCCACTGGCGCGATGCCTGGATGTCGGTGAGGATAGCCCGCTGAACCACGGGCTCCTCCGTGGGGTCGTCGAGCTAGTAGGGGTCATCGTCGTCCTCCACTTCCGTCAGCTGCAGCTGCCCTGGCTACTCTGGTGCCGGGTAGCGAGCTCAAGCACCCTCCGTGAGAATTTCCCACGTGTTCGGATCATGGCCAGACATGGTGGGTTTTAGAGGGGTGTGGTGCACCGCTTCTCCATGGCCTCGCCCCTTTTTATAGCAGGCAGCCGCTCGACCGGGAAAGCTTGCGTGAAGTGGCAGAAAAACTTTGTGAATGGCGGGAAACGACCAGAACAGACATGAAACGGTGGCGGAACCGGCACGAAACGGTGGCGGCTAAACACTTTTCCGCCCTTGGGAGATGAGCCATCACGGACGGACATTTTTGGTTGCTAGCAAGAGGGTCTGTCGCTGGGTTTTCAGCGTGGCGCACTTGCCGTACGTTGTCGGCAGCCCCAACCCAGCCCCTGGTTACAGAGGGCGACGCGGGGGTGCCAGACAATTTTACGGGCAACCCAAACTATCGATACAGGTTGGGCCTGGTGTGAGCCGTTTTTCCCTCCACCCCAAATCGGTTGGGGGCTGGGTTGGGAGCGCCAGTAAAGATGCTCTTACATAACTACCAAATTTTGATTTTTTTGTCAAAATATATTGACATAGGGGCAGCCGGGCAGGTGTATGACACGTAACACCGATTGTTTGATTAACTCGTCGTCGACCAATTTCTAACCATGTGGTTCCACCTGTCTTGTTTACATGGTATATCCGCGCCCGCATCCATTTTAAACATGTGGTGTGCACTTTTAAGAATCCACCGAATATGGATATGGATGGATATGGATGTGGATATTGGTGCGGATATCTGACGGATATGGTAACAAATATGACATGGATAATATCCAATGGATATGGATGTAGATATTGGTACGGATATCCGAAGGATATGATAACAAATATGATATTGATAATATCCGATGGATATGGAATATTAGATATTTTCCATGAATTATTTGAAGTTGTCAAATATGATTATCTGATAAAACAAGTCCAACCCTAGTTAGTCCATCGTCTAGTTATGCATCATATGCATTCGCTTGCTGCGTCATTCTATTACCAGTCTATAGTGTGTGTTCTCAACATGTGTCAAACTTTGACTATAGTCTAGTGTTACATGTTATCTAGTAATATTGTTTGTATAAAAGAAATAAGTTACGAATTTATGTGTGTATTTGTTTGATTATCTGCTTTTTTTACGAGTCCGCTCTGAATCCGCTCCTTTTGCAGTTAGAAATAATCCTCATTCGCATCCATATTAGATGATTATTCGCTCCAATCCGCATCCGTCAAAAAATATAATAAATGATATGAAAAGAGCAATATCCGAACCGATCCGTTAGTATGTAAAACAAAGTTTTATTTGATAATATCACTAAATATAATATATTTTATACCTTTTCTTTCTTTTTGTCTATGTGCATCCGTATGGCTGCTAGGCCAATGCGTTGTTGCAGAGTCTAGATGTAATTAGTATCTTTTGATATTAATATATGTTTCTTTCCAAAAAAAATATAGTTTATTAATTCTGAAAAAAACTACACATTCATCAACGGGCCGCACCAAATTTCAACTAGGAGCCCTTGGCCCAAAGAGACATGGGTCCATTTGTTACGCTGGTCGGCCTTCCATAGATGGTATGAATTTAACTCTCGTCGTGTGTTGAGTTGTGTTTAGCTCTCCTATAATAGGCTCGGTGGAGAAATGGATCCATTTGTTGCTGTGACGAAAAACTAGGTAGAGACAGGTGCCTGAAGTGACAGCCGCAAGTGTACCAATTTCAACAATATATATATATATATATATATATATATATATATATATATATATATATATACTATTACGTGTTTCTTGTCCAAATTGAAGGCGTGACTGCTGCCAGATTCTTGAAAAAGTGCGAAAAGCATGGAGAATGACACAATGCCATCACTGTCTCTCAGCTCTTTTTCGTAAAAATGAACGCCATACCCCCTAATTAAAAACCGCATGCTAAGCGTGCAAACACATATGGCTCTGGCGTCGTCAAAACCCACCGAGTATTTTTGTTTGATCCTAATAAAGCTCTGGATCATGCATGCCGGGGGAATTCGTTAGAGGCGCACTTACCTGCAACTAGCCACTTAAGTTGATACGTAGGCTAGTGCTTATGGAGTAGTAATTGACATACAGCATGCATGCATGACCAATATGTACGCATATCTAATCGTGCATTATTAAGCAATAACATAGTGCAAATTTCCATCGATGAAGACCTTGACAGAGAAACGAAAAATTACATTGTTTGTGTTGATAGCCTCAAGTCCTCAAACAGTCAAACACAACATTGGCGCGCTGTGGTCGGGTTCGTGTGTTTGGCTCTGGTGATGGAGGAGCAAGGATGGTGACTCGCCTTCGACTAGCGCTAGTGTGTATATAGTAGTCGGTATATGGTCCAATTTTTTATAATTTTTATTATTTTAAACCTTTTATACTATTATTTATGATTATTAATAGATCGATGAGACTAGTGGAGGAGGGGCCTCTAGTCCTGACTCGTAAGGGTCTCTAGTCCCGGTTTTCAAACCGAGACTAGCCAAGCGGGACTAGAGGCCCATACAATAGTTCCGAGACAAATTGTCCTTCACGTGGCCGTCGCAGCGCGCGCGGGGTGCAACACCACTAGTTTCGGCTGGTGTTAAGGACCGGGACAACTAGTTCTCTGCCGCGGCAGCATTTTGACCACTTTCTCTGTCGTGGCAAACAATTTATTTTGTATTTTTCTTTCATTTCAAAATAGTTTTCGAATATTTCTACGCTACTACATATCGTACACGTTCGTGCATATATAAGAGAACTTGTCTTACAACATTGAGCATACAAATATATACAATTTTTATAGTTACATGGAGATCATAATTACTGGAAATAAATCCCGTCTATTCGATTACATGGCCAGGATCATCAGAAGCGCCTATTTACACTAAATTCTCCGACGTCGTCTATCAACTCTTTCATCAAAATCCTGGCATATCCTCCGCAATTCCTAGTAAGCGTTGCTGTGGTAGGAGATTTTCCCTCATGGCCTCGAACTATATAAGAAAAGGAGATCAATATCAATTATGATAACAAAAAGTAACGGTAATAAAATAAAATTGTAAATGTATGGCTTACGTCGATGCTAAAATCTTTGCGCTCGGAGGTAAACGTGCGAATAAACTTGCAAACGTAGAATCCACATAGATTCATCCCTTGTGGCTGCCTTGCGTGCTTTACGAGGATAGAATTCAGTCAAAATAATAATCTAGCATCATAATTGTATTGAAACTAGAAGTAAAGAGATGCGCAGATATATCACGTACTACTTACCGAGACCGAAGTAAACGTCAACTTCTTACTAAAGGAACCAAATGTTGCAGTCTTGAAACTCTTCCAAATCATGCTCGTCGAAGAAAATGAATGAATGGGTTATTCATTATTACATGATATGTAAGAAATCAACGAATAGATATCGATATAGCGCGAATAATTAAAATTACCTCTAGAGCATGTCCTGCATGCTGCGGAACTTCTCCATGTCTTTCTTTAATGATTCAAAGACTTTAACTATTCCCTTATCAAGTTGAATGTCTAGTAGAATCTAGTGAAACCTGCACACGTTTATATATATACGTCAGTAACTTATCAATTGCACTTAACATCGAGTAATCAAAAGTGAGTGCGTACAACAGAATAAGATCCTCATTTGAAGTTGTAAGGAAACATTATGTGGTCGCTGAAATGTTGCTCCATTAGAAACTTTAGAAGGCTATTCGTCGTCTCCTCGGGTTTCTCCGTTAGCGTCTTTATATGTACTTTATCTGGGTCAATGAACCCAACACCATAGACATTTTTTCTTTTATATTCCATCATCTTCATTCTGCATAATAGAGTATAAAAGGATATAATAAGGATAATTACATGCAATAAACTGAACAACTCAAAGAACTGAATTCAATAACTTACAGACAATAGAACTTATGATAGATTTATCAAGGTCAGAGAAATTGTATAATTGGAAGAGTTCTGAAAACTCAATATGGATCTGCTCGGGTCAGAAGTAGTACTCCTTTGGGACTTTTGCTATGATCATTGTTTTGTCCTGCTTTACGACCTTCAGGTACCAATGAAGATTCTGTATTTGCTTTGGAAGTTCTTGCAACTTCTCTTTGTTGACCATAAGTTCATTGCGTGTGAGATCCAATCACATGATTTAATAGGATTGATAGGATACTCATACCAACAAGTTACAACTTCTTTTCCGGAAGCTTATTCGAAAAGAACTCTAAGGTTAAGCGTGCTTGGCCTAGAGCAATTCTAGGATGGGTGACCGACCGGGAAGTGGATACCGGGTGCGCACGAGTGAGGACAAAATGCGCAGAAAAGACTAGTGTTGGTCTGTGGGGTTCGTCTAGAGATCCTATTGAGCTGCTAAAAGTGGCAGCCGTCGGTCCGGGGTGACCGGGGGTGTTACAAGTGGTATCAGAGACGATCCTCGCAGTTAAACGTGTGTGTGTGGGTCAGTGGCGGGACATGTGGAGCATGACGCGTGTGGCCGGAGTGGACACGGCATGGCACATGTGCCAAATCGACGCACATACTGCAAAAGTGTCAAGGTCGATGGGGACATATGGAGCATGGCGCGTGTGGCCCGGAGTGGACACGACATGACACATGTGTCGGCACTGGACGCACATACGTGTGCCAAGAGGAAACATTTCTGGGGTGTGCTTGATCGATGAGGGCATCGATCTTCTAAAGGGTGAGTGTATGTGAGATCCAAGCACATGACTTAATAGAATTGATAGGATACTCATACCAACAAGTTGCAACTTTTTTTCCGGAAGCTTATTCGAAAAGAACTATAAGGTTAAGCGTGCTTGGCCTAGAACAATTGTAGGATGGGTGACCGACCGGGAAGTGGGTACCGGGTGCGCACGAGTGAGGACAAAGTGCGCAAAAAAGACTAGTGTTGGTCTGTGGAATTAGTCTAGAGATCCTATTGAGCTACCAGAAGTGGCAGCCGTCGGTCCGGGGTGACCGGGGTGTTACATTGCGTCACCAGCAAAATCTAGGAAGTTGAAAGGATACGGATGTCGCCTAGAGGGGGGGGGGTGAATAGGTGATTAAAACTTTTCCTAGAGTGGCTCAATAAAGGCGGAATAAAACTAGTGTTTACTTTGTTAAGCACAACCTAGAACAACTAAGGTTCACCTATGTGCACCAGCAACTTATGCCAAGCAATACAAGCAACAAAATGATAGCAAGATATATATTACTTCAAGCACGAAGTCTATCACAATGTAAAGTACATAAGTAAAGAGCTCGGGTATAGAGATAACCGAGGCACGCGGGGACACCGATATTTTACCGAGTTCCTCCCAACATGGAGTACGTCTCGTTTGGAGAGGGGGTGGTATCAAACCACCAACGCCACAAAAGGCCTCCCTTATTCTCCGGTGAATCTCACCCCAACGGGATCGATCCACGCTTCCACTATCGGTGCACTTGTCGGTGGCAACCGGAACCTCTCACAAGGTTGGGGCACTTCTCCACAACTTAATTGGAGGCTCCAAACAAACGCCACCAAGGCCACAAACCATCTAGGGTTCCAAGAACCCAAGAGGGACAAGCTCCAATGAGTAACTCAAATCAAATCCTCCAAAGAGAACTCAAACCGATGCACCAAATGCAAATGGCAAAAACACCACAAAGGTGTTCAAGTCCCTCACTCTCAAGTTCCAACAAAGCTACTAAAGCTATAGGGGAAACAAGAGAGGAGGAATCAAAGAGAGACACAAAATCCCCCAAAATCTAGATCCCCAAAGATGCACTCACAAAGAGATGAATTGGTTAGGTCAAAACGTGGGTCTAGATCTCCTCTCTTTCCACTCAAATATGGGCAAGAACCATCGGAGGGAAAAGATTAGGCAAGCTTCAAAATCTAGAGCAAGTGTGGACAAAGCTTAGCCTAATAGATAAAAGAGGAGCCAACAAAACTCAAAACGGACAACGCCTTAAATAGAGGCCCCAGAAAATCTGGCCGTTGGGGCAAAAAACGATCTGAACCGGTAGTACCGTTTTAAACGGTACTACCAGTCCTGGGCAAGCTAGCGTCAGGAGGCAGTGCAGCGCACAGTGTAGCGAGCGAGCGGTGGCAGCGCAGCTGGGCCCGCGCGAGGCAGCAGAGCATGCGCAGCAGCAGCTACGCAGCGCGCGCAAGGCAGCAGGCAGCTGAGGCAGCAGAGCCCGCGCGGGGGCCAGCAGATTGAGCAGCAGCGTGCGCATAGCGCAGCGCAGTTGGTAGCAGCGGCAGCATGGCCCGCGCGGGGCCAGCACATGCGCAGCGAGGCGGGCAGCTGCAAGCGCGCACTGGGATCGGGTCAACGCAGGCGAGCGGCGGCGCATGCACGCGCGAGCAAGAGGTTGAGCAGAAGCGGGCCAAGCGGGAGCAGGTAGGCAGGGCACTGGGCAGGAAAGCACCTGGGCCGGCCGGTAGTACCGGCCCGCCCGGGGGGTAATACCGGGCCGGTCCGGTAGAGCCGGGCCAAGCTACCGGTGGAGGCAGCGGATAGGAGGCTGCTGCCAGGGGCGTCCGGTAGTACCAAGCGGTACTATCGCTCGGCTCAGTAAAAGCTGTTTTCCCTTTTCTTTTTAGAATCAAATTGGCAAATATTCAAACGCTCATAACTTTTGATTGGAGACTCTGATTGACCCGATTCCAATTGCGTTGGATAGAGGACAACAAGGGCTTTCCAATAAAAAGTGGAAATATTGATTATCACCAAGTGGGAGTGTATCAATTAATATAATGTGAGATACCTCACTTGGTGAGAAACCGAAAAGCCGCATAAATCAAAATCGCAACAAGATACATATGGGAGATCTGATTTTGATGAACAAGAGCTTGTTATGGAGGATTACCACAAGCTCTATATCCTCACATGGATAAGACCAAATAACAACCAAATACGATGATGCAAGTATGCAAAGGTTTGAGCTCTCTCCGAACGATGTGACCGAATTACTCATACGAGAGCCCCTCTTGATAGTACGATTATCTATCCTAAACCCGGTCTCACACACACAACGTGAGACCGACAAAAGGGAAAACCTATCAAGATTATACCTTTGCCTTGAGCATTCCACTAGAGCTCGATGTAGACGGTCTTGCCCTTCTCAAGATGGAATGCCTTTCTTAATTCCTCATCATCGACCTCGCATATTGAGCTTGCACAACATATCTTCTTTGCATTTCATCGACCTTGAAGCAACACATGCTCCAAGCGATGCCAATAGACAAATCCTACAAGTATAACTTAATATACACATTAGTCCATAAAGATTGTCATTAATTACCAAAACTACACATGGGGGCCCAACATGTTCTTTCAGAAGTCTCTCTCGATTTTTCTCCACTGCCGACCATCAGCGGGTGCCTCAACATCCCTTACGGTCTTCCATGTGCCATCGCAACAACTTTGCACGCTCTTTGTTTCTTTTTTTAGTTTCCCACTTAAAAGTTACTAGTCCTAATAGACCATTAACTAGCGTTGAAAAGATCCAGAAGCATTTACATACTGATGTTGCTATTGGCTGTGTGTCTTGAATTTTCTATTTTTGCTCTTAATAATTTGACCACTTTATCAATCTAATTGCCATTAATATTGAATCGTTGCTAAGGCTAGTTGTACCTGATATCTTCTAGATATTACAAAATTATCCTTTGTTGAAAATTCTTAAATTAGCACCAATTAAACGAGATCCAAAACAGAGAAGTGGTTCAAATATTATTGTTCATCACGGGTGAAAATATATACATATGCATACAAGGAGTAATTATATCAACTAATGCTCCATATATAGAGAGTTTCCAAGATGTTATCTAGGTTCTAAGTAACCTTGCTCAACTGAAGTAGCAATATGAACATACAACGAACACCTGATTTTATGATGGATAACTCTCAAATCTAGATAAAAATTATGAGCAGATGCCACCCAAAACATTCTTCAACAAGAATGAATTTGTGATACAACTTGTTCACATAGTACTAGTAGTACTATCTACTCCCTCTGTGTAGTAAAAGATGTAGAAGATTTTTCTAAATTTACATCTACGTATACCATAAAACACATCTAGATACATATGAATTTAGATAAATCCATGATATTATTTTCGGACTAAGAGCATCACCACTCGGGGGCCCTAAGACCTCCTAAAGGGACATCGGGGGCGTCGGCAGACGAATTCACGTCCAGCCCACCACCCCAATTTTTTTTGGCGCCGGTGCAGCCGTTTTTGTTATCCAGTGCCTCGAGTCTGAACCCAACCAACGGGGGACTAGCGGGATGCCAGATGGAACTGAAAACAACACGGGCCAGTTCCGACAGTGAGATAGACAACTCGTATCCCGAGCGGCGTCCTGTCGACGACTACGCGGCGGTGAAATTGCTCGCCAGCGTTTTCTCCCGCCATGCCCTTCCTACCTTTTCTGAAGCTTACCGCCCAGGCTTTTCACCCTTTTATCGCTATATGTAGGAGCGGCGGCCATCGCCATTGCAGATTTACACCATGCCCACACCTCACACCCTCTCCCGCTATATATAGGGCGGCGGCCGGAGGTGCTGCTTTCGCCAGTAGGGGCGGCACACAACCATACCTGGCTGTCGCCCCCCTCCACCTTGCCCACAGCCCGCAAAAGAGCCGTGCCACCCGTTTTCACCTCTCCTCGAACCCAACCACACCGACTCGGAGGACGAGGAGTGGATCGCCTTCGATGACTTCAGCCAAGACAACACCGAGGAGTTGGGGGGAGGGGGACACTTCTGATGCTGAGTCCGAGGAGCCACCATGGATACCACTCGAAGAACGGCCGATCAACCGCCGTCTTCGAGATGAGCACCGACGGGTGCTTCCGCGGCCGCCACCACACCATGGGTCGGCTTACCGGACCACAGGTGAGCCTTACAGGTGGTATATCTTCCACCATGATTTCCTGCCAGAGCATATCCGGCTGCAACAACTCGACGACGTCCACACACATCTCCTCCTTGCGTCGCAGATATCCCGGTGACGCGGACTTGCATGCCAGCCACGACCGAGCGAAGGAATATGCCGGGACGCAACTAGCGAGATACAACTCGTTGTTTGACCTGTGGGGTGTCGCCAGAGGGCCGCCGCCACCACGCCCTCTTGGCGATAGAAGCGCCTCCAGCCGCCCGAGGCGTTAGTTTTTATCTTTTCCATTTATATATAAATTTGCATTAGTATTTGTGTAAATATGTTTGAACAATTTATGAAATTGACGTTAGTTTCAAAGTTTAACTCGATTTTGAATGCTTGAATTTTCCGTATGGGGCACGGTTGGGAGCCAGCGCCCCTCCAATTCCTGAACCCATCCGCCCCTCCCCCATACATGCAAAAAAAGGACGCGTGAGACGCAGTATCGGGGCGACGGGTAAAGATCCTCTAAGGCATAAGAAGTCAGAAATCCAATTCGGTTCACGGGGTGCAAATGAACCCATTATATGAAAATACATTTGAAAATGTCAAAAAGTTCTAAAAAATATATTTACTTGTATATCCAAACATTATATGTTTGTACAAAAGTTTGCAGGTGAAAAGAATATTATAGGTACCCCATGTAAAAAGGATAAATTTGAGTGCTCCAACATGTATTTACGAATATGTTTTTTGTCTTTTTACACAAGCAATATAAAATGTTTATTTTCTCTGAAAACTTGTATACAGAGATAGAATGTCCGGATGTACATGCAATTTTTTCGTTCAGATTTTCTTGATAATTTAATTTAATTTTTTTTATAATAGATTCACACTTGGGAGCCAAAACACCACCTCCCATAAGAAGTCCACTACCTTAGATCTAACTTGTATCAGAAGTCAACTATCTTGAATCTACTCACTTGTTTTATCTAGAAAGCGTATGTACCTAGCCAAAAAAAATTGGCCAACGGTGAATCTACCGAGTTGACCATAAAACGTATTCGGTGCCACAGTTCTATAAGAAAAATGAGTTAGGTCAACCCAAGTCGTTTAGCATTGACCAATACAACAAGGCGAGAGATCGCCATTTGAATCCGACCAAACCAACCGAAACAATCGATTAACGCCGTGTCCTCTATCCAAACAGCATCCATGATTCACGCAGTCTCTCCAGCTCGATCGAGGGTGCTTGGCCTACACGCACATTCGCAGCCCACTTGCCCACGCGTCTTTTTCGGACGCAAAAAGCTCTCATGCTCACTCGAGCTCATCAAAAGCTAATCCTAATTCCTAAATTCCTAATTAATTAATCACCTGAGAGTTTATTAGCCATCAACTAATTTGTTCTTACAGTATAAAAATCACCATGAAACCCTTCTCATCTTGGCCTATAAAAAGGCCACTGATCACTTCATCCATCGATCACTAACACATCATATAGATCAGCTAGCTAGCTAGCTACCATGGCACTCAACTCTCACAGCGCTCTGTCCGCGGTCCTGCTGCTCTCCTTGTTGGTTCTCTCGCTCTCCAACGAGCAGGCGCCACCATCCACGCCGGTGTCGCCGTCCACCGCGTGCAATGACACGACGGACCCCACGTTCTGCCGGACCGTGCTGCCGCCGCACGGCAACAGCGACCTCTACACGTACGGCCGGTTCTCCGTCGCCATGTCGCTCGCCAGCGCCAACAAGTTCGTCGGCCTCGTCGACCGCTACCTCTCGCGCCACCGCCACCTCTCCCGCAGCGCGGTCGGCGCGCTGGAGGACTGCAAGCTTCTCGCCGGGTTCAACGTCGACTTCCTCTCCGCCACGGGCGCAGCGCTCAAGGGCACGGAGACGCTCCTGGACCCGCAGGCCGACGACGTGCACACGCTGCTCTCCGCCATCCTGACCAACCAGGAGACCTGCCTCGACGGCCTCCAAGCCGCGTCGGGGGCGTGGTCCGACCGCGGCGGCCTCGCCGCGCCGATCGCCAACGGCACCAAGCTCTACAGCCTCTCGCTGTCGCTCTTCACCAGGGCGTGGGTGCCCACGGCGAAGGCGCCCAAGAAGACGCCGCACCACGGCCACAAGAAGCAGCCGCCGGCCGCCCCGGCGCACGTCAGGAGAGGGCTGTTCGACGCGACCGACGAGGAGATGGTCCGGCGGATGGCGATCGAGGGGCCCCAGGGGACGGTGACGGTGAACAGAGCGGTGACCGTGGACCAGGGTGGGTCCGGGAACTACACCACGGTCGGCGACGCGGTGGCCGACGCGCCCACCAACCTCAACGGCAGCACCGGGTACTACGTGATATACGTGCTGGGGGGCGTGTACGAGGAGAACGTGGTGGTGCCCAAGAAAATGAAGTACATCATGATGATCGGCGATGGGATCGGGCAGACGGTCATCACCGGCAATCGGAGCGTTGTCGACGGCTGGACGACCTTCCACTCGGCCACCGTTGGTAAGTTCTCACTGCATATACAGGCATACAGCACTTTTTTTCTAGGTATAAAAAGAAATAGAGCCGTTATCTAGCACCTATCACTCTTTGAGCTTTTAATGTCAAACCTTTGGTTCCCCCGAAAACTGTGTCAAACCTTTGGACCTTTAGTTTCAACAATATTGATTTGGGTTGATACCATGTACTACTAGTATACATGATCTTTGAGTCCTCGGCTATACCTTTGTGGCGTTGGACAAAGGTTGTGTATAGGGTGGTCCGTCATTAGGGTCGTCATTGCCGGTTAGCGGATTTAGGCAAGACCTACAATCCGCAACGTCTTCGACTCTCCGAAGCAGGGGTGACCCGGTTTTGCCCTTCTTTGCAGAATTGGACTCCGCTTCCCCTCGTGGGCTTTGTTGGGTTATGTTATGATGTCCATGTGCTTATGTGGTTGGCTTCTAGGTTGTGGATAGTTTGGAGGTGTCCGTTGTAACTAATAATGTCTTTCCACGTGAAGTCGTAGTCTTATTCTGAGTTATGATTGTATCGGTCCTTTCTTAGGCTTGAAGGACTTCTTTTCTATCAATGATCAAAACGCAAAGCTTTCGTGTCTTCGCGAAAAGACCTCGACTATCATGCATAATAACCAGCTTACCATGAACCAGACATATAGGCTTTATTATGTTCTTTCAAAATGAGGGCATACAATGATTATTAAACCGTCATACAACATGGTTTTTAGCATATATGTTCATAACAACTAGGATACTTATATGATGTGTGTTTTTCCCAATGCAATACATACCGTAATTTGGAAAAAATATCAAACTGTGTTTGTGACCCAAATTCAACCTTTAGAGAATTTATATATTGTAAGTGGTCCGAGAATTCGTCACTTCTATATGTGTCATCCACTTTTTCTTTTGAGGAATATGTGTCATCCACTTATGGAGTCCAGTGTGGCACATTGAAGTTCGTACAAACTTCAGGCACAAAAGTTTGCACTTATGATGTTGCACACTTCTAAACTTAAAGCTACAAATTAGTTCTACAATGTACAACTACTCCATTACAGTTATTAGATTACAAAATAACTATTCATATAGTGTTGCTTTGGGAAAATAATTTATCGGCCGTGTGCTAGAAATAGAGGTTTTCCAATATGTTAACAACAACAATATTTTTAGGACGGTAATAAATAGCTCGATTAACTTATTATGCTCATTTTAGTTCCGTGAAAAAATTCAAATAATACTGGAGTACTACATTTTTTGCGGGTAAAATAATACTCCACTAACAACAGGATCATTAGTTGTTAGTCGGGAAGTTATTTGATATGGACCAAACAAGAGAGCTTAGCTGGGAACTAGTGGCCATTTGAGAGCTTGCACTTCCATTTAGAAATGTGAAATGGTAGTGGCACTAGGCGTGCTCTTGCTGGCAAATGGATAGGGAGGATGAAACCTAAAAGATATAGCTTTAATTTGGTCCCATGACACCAGTGTTTGGGTGTTGGCTAGGGAGTGAATGATCGAGTGAGTTGCTCCACGTCTCAGATCTCAAATTTTGTCTCTTGTCTTTACACATCACGACCCACCATCTAGTTGCTTCGAAATAGTGAACATGCACACATTACACACATCGATGACTTCCCATAAACATGTGAACGATTCATAGTTGCACTATAGGCGAGAGTATAATTAGTATTGGTGGGATTTAACTAATTTCTGGCTTTCTGTCTTGTAAGGTCAAACATTTCATGAATTCTTAAGGAAATTGTAAAATAGTACACGTCAACTTACAAGAAATACATAGCATAATTAAAAGTAACTTGTTTATTGTGACTGCACGCATTATTGCGTAGCTGTGCAAGGGCAAGGTTTCGTGGCGATGAACATGACGTTCCGGAACACGGCGGGCCCTGCGAAGCACCAGGCGGTGGCGCTCCGTTCCAGCGCGGACCTGTCGACGTTCTACAGCTGCAGCTTCGAGGCGTACCAGGACACGCTGTACACGCACTCCCTCCGGCAGTTCTACCGGGGCTGCGAGGTGCACGGCACGGTGGACTACGTGTTCGGCAACGCCGCCGTGGTCTTCCAGGACTGCACCTTCTACTCGCGCCTCCCGATGCAGGGCCAGAGCAACACCGTGACGGCGCAGGGCCGCACCAACCCGGAGCAGAACACGGGGACCTCCATCCAGGGCTGCACGCTCCTCCCGTCCCCCGAGCTCGCCGCCAACGCCGCCTACGACACGCGCACCTTCCTCGGCCGGCCCTGGAAGAACTACTCGCGCACGGTGATCATGGAGTCATACCTCGGGGGCCTGGTCGACGCCACCGGGTGGATGCCGTGGTCCGGGGACTTCGCACTCGACACACTCTACTACGCCGAGTTTAACAACTCCGGACCGGGCGCCGACACCGGCCGTCGGGTCAGCTGGCCGGGATACCACGTGATCGATGACATCGCCGACGCCGGCAACTTCACAGTCAACAACATGGTGCTTGGGGACAACTGGTTGCCCCAGACAGGCGTGCCCTTCACCAGCGGACTCAAGTACTGACCGATCAAACTTATCATACTTACCAACCGAGATTAATTACAAAACAAAGAGTAGCTAGCAGAATAAGAGGGAGAGGTACAGTAGAGTTGTGTTGTGTTGGGTTTGTGTGAATCAGCCGGCTAGTTTTGCTAGATCTGGCTATAAGTTTGTAAGAGGTGGCATAAAGTTGTACCACACTAAAGCTAATAGTGGTTCACATCCTAACTTTGTGGTGCTTTTGTTGTTTTTCCTTTTTCATCCCAGTTGACTCCTTTTTTTTTTGTCATTGCTCTGTTCAAACCTTCAAATACGACTTTTGTAAGGGAAGTATGTTTCGTGGAAGTTCTAGTGGATAAAATCCCAATTAGAGCATTATAATTTCTATGATTTATTAACCTGATTGTGCAAGAACAAACCAAAATACACCTATATGGCATTATTCTGTTCAAATACTACACAACATGTTTATGTTAGAGACCAAATATGGTTGGACGAATCCCAGCAAAAAAATATATGGTTGGACGAAAACAGACATCGTCGCTTGCAGCATAGGGGCCAATTGTTACTGCTGAGAACAAATCGAGATTGATCTATATTATCAAGCTTTTCCTCTTGTTGAATAGAGGATTGAGCTTTTTCTAAAAAAGAGCATTTACATCACCTGCATTCATTCTACATTGGTAATCTAGCAAACCGTAATCTAGAAACACAAACCCTTGCATTGTTTGTTGTTTACTTGTTGAATTCACTAACCAGTACCTTCTGCTTCTTGTGGGTTTGAAACCCTTTTCTATTCGAAAGGTACTACAATTGATCCCCTACACTTGTGGGTTATTATGTGGGCGGTGTGTGGCAATACGAACGAGAGTATAGCCCCTCTTCGGTTGGTGTTGGCGACAATGATGCTTGCGCACCTCGTTTCCCTCCTTGTAGGCATCGTTGAGCTGTGTCAGTACTTCCCTGCTCCCGCTTCGATTTGGTGGATGTCTCCAGGAGAAAGCCTAGGTTCGAAGTAGAATTGGTGCAACGATGGCGTCCTCGACATCGTCTCTTTCCTGGAAGCATTGCATTTTGAGACGCGGCTTGGTGTATCTTGTTGCGTCCCTCTGGTGGCCGCTTTCCAAGTTTAATCTTTAGGGGAGCTATGTACATCGTCGTCACGGAGTCCAAGACGACGCCTTTCTCGGGATTGACCAAGTCCCGTCATCTACTTGCCGTCTCCTTTTAGATTTTCAAGGGTGGATAGCATGCCAACCATATGCGGGCACACATGTATTCATGGATATTTAGCTGAATACCCAAATTGTTTTGCAAAACTTTCAAATCCTTGGACATAGTCATCATTTATGGATTAGTTCCTGTAAAAATTTGTCCATGCTGAATATAAGCATGAGCACAAGGTGGTGTAGTTGGCTAGAACAAATGGAATTAGGAGGTTGTGGCAGAAAATCGTACCACCTTCACTTAATTTTATGGATTTTTTTCAAACATCTTAATTTTGAATACAAATTGTCAAAAGGCTGGACCCGCCGCTGGTGTCGACAAGGAGAGTTTAGTTGGAACTAAGGTGTCCGACGAGTTGGTCGAGACGTGGCTCTGATGTTCATCCTAGGATATCCCTCTTTTGTTTCATACTCCCTCCGTTTGAAAATATAAGATGTTTTAGGTTTGTAAATGATATGTATCTAGACACCTTTTAGTGTCTAGATTAATTTGAACCTATATACTAAAAGGTGTCTAGATATATTTCCTTCATAAATCTAAAACATTTTATATTTCTAAACGGAGGGAGTAGTTGTTTGTGGATGGTGGCTATCTTCGGACTAGTCCTGGTGTTGAGTTCGTACTCGTTGTTCACAGCAGGTTGTAGTCGTCTTGTACCTGAATATGTGTTTTCTATAAAAAAACTCTTGTCGCACTAGTATGTGTTTATTTACCGATTTATGAAAAAAAAATTGTGTTCATTTACCCGTTGTGAAATCATAGTGTGGCGACAAAGAGTTTTGAATTCAGGCTGGTAATAAGTTTCTCACGCGCAAAATCAAGATATATGCATTTATAGGTGATGAAATCGCATCAAACTTCAGAGATGGATGGATCGATCAATCGAAACAGAAGCGACCACACCCGGCCTATATATACATGCAGAGATGAACACGGCTATATCACATGGCAGACAACCTTGTTTGTCGCGGGAGCATCCGTGCAACGGCCGTGGCAACGTTGCATAGGCGTTCGACCTTGCGGTTGCGGTCGATGAGGTCCCACTGCGGCGGCACGGCCGGGCACCCCCTCTGGCACAGCTTCACCTGCGCCTGCGCGGTCCCGAGCAGCAGCTTCGCGTCGTCGGGCTTGCTCTGCTCCAGCGCCACCGCCGCGTCGCCGAGATAGACCACCGCCGCTTCGTACCTACCATTGTTTTTGGAGATCAGACATGGTGATTGCTGATTCATTTGTGACATGTCGTATGCGTACATACCTCTTCTTGCAGCCCTGGTAGCAACGCTGGAGCTCGACGGGCTTGTCCTCGAGGTTCCCGGAGCCGTACGGGCGGGGGAGGTGCGCCGCCGTCTCGGAGGCGTTCTGTTTGGCCTTGACGACAAGCGCGCGCGCCAATCTGCTCGTGTCCGCCGGTGAGCGCGCCACCGTGTCCGGCGACAGCGGACCTACGCACAGGGCCGCATCCACGCCAGCGCTCTCGCAGGCCTCCTGGAAGAAGCTGCCAGAGAACGGCGCCGCGGCAGGCGCACGTGACGCGGTGACACCGGTCGACACGGCGGCGACGCAGAGAACGGCAAGGAAGGTGACGATCGTGCTGGAGGAGGAAGCCATTGGTGCGCACCTGTATATATGTATATATGTACGCCGAACGATGATGCTATTATTGTGGGGTGAAATGTGAGCGGCCGTTGCCCGGACTGCTCAATCTTCAAAGGAGTCATGGATAAGGTATTTATGCGTCGAGGTTAGCTATGCAGTTACGAGCGCGAGCCCTGTGGCGGTAGTAGTGGTTATGCTGGTTTTGAGGAATGGGCAGCATGGCCGGTTTTTAGGTTTTTGACCCGGCAATGTTACAGTTTGTTAGTACTCCCTTTACTATTACCTCGCGCTGGGTTTAGTCAAAGTTAAACTTTGCAAAATTTGACCAACAATATAAGAAAAAATATCAACATCCATGATTCCCAATGCATATTATATGAAAATACTAGTTTATGAAAATTCTAATACAATAAACTTTACTTTGTTATTGTCGATATTTTTTTCTAAATATATGGTCAAAGTTTATAAATTTTGACTTTAACTAAACCCAGGATGTGAGGTAAATGTGAATGGAGTAGCACTATTGTTTAACTTGCAACTAAGAATAACTTGCATATATGGTGAATGGTTGGATTTCGGTTTAGAAAATATTTCATTCTACTACCGGAATAACTTAGTGAATTTCAATGAGTTGGTTTGTATTTCTGCAAAGGCCAAAAAAATCTTAAAATTTATCAAAATATATATTTATTTGAATTCATGAGTTATCGTGAAATGTTTGAAATATTTTATTTTACCAAAGAATACTTTTGGTATCAACTGAAATCACCGAAGTTCAATGAACTTCGATAAAATCTCATTGAACATGTAGAACTAGGACTATTTAGAGAGAAATACCAATCTTGTGTAAATGAACTGTCCACGACAACCGTGGCATTTTCCCAATACTAAAAACGATTTTCTTGAAGGGCGGCAGCCCAGGCTTGTCGACAGCGCTGCAGCTTGTGTAACATACATTTTATAAGGACCCCCCCCCCCCCAAAATAGCATGTTAGGCCTGTTCGCCAAGATTCAAGAAGTTTCTAGTACTGAAGATAGTTGCACTGGGATTGTTGAATTCATGGACATACAATTTGTCGTAGGGCTCAGAGGGTATCACATCCCAAGATTTTCCAAATCTTGTAATGTGAAAAAATAAATAAATAAAATAAATAATTGATGAAAATCAGGGTGAAAAGAAACTTTTGTTTCTAAATGGAAACTTAAAATCCCATCTTGAACAAACTTTAATTAAAGTTTGAATCCAACAAAATCCAAATCAAGAGAAATGCATTCCTCAGTGAATGTATCTGAAAATTTAAACACTTGGGAAATAAATCCAAACCCTAAACCCTAATGGAATAAAAATCATTTCCAAGTATCTCCAAGTCTATGGATTTGATCCATATAAAAATTTGTCAACAAACATTTACAAAAGATCAAGAAAGACAAATATAAATATTATAAAGCCATAGAAATTGGTTTCACTTAATTTGGAGCCATGGATAAAATGTTATGAATTTAATAAGATAAGGAAATTAAATTTCCAAAGCTAATAAAGAACCTATCTAGAAAACCATACCAATTGATGAGCAAATGATCCTAAAGGGATTTAAAAGGATAAACAAGAATTAAATAAGATTTCACAAATTGGAATCACCAAGTTTGGATCTCTAAATAAAAAGATATGGATTTTATAAGATGAAGAAAGAAATATTAAATAAGGAATATTTGAAGACCAAATTAAATCTTGGTCTAGTCCATAAGCAAATGGAATGAATTTAATCCAAATCCAAATAAAATAAAAGGATAAAGAATTTCCAAAATAAAATAAAATGGCATAAATCAAATCCTATTGGAATAAAGACAAATCCAATTTTAAATGATTAATAAGTCCTATTAAAAACTTTTCCAAATAATTCAAGATGAATTATTTGACACCCTATTAAGTAAATAAAACTTACTGAAAGGTTTTGGAAGGATTTAGAATTCAATTGGAAATTAAAAACATTACTAAATCTTGAATGAATTAAATACAAGGGCCTAATTAAATATTTAAAAGACCCCAAAAAGAATAAAAGAATCATTCAAAAATTGACTTCAGAATATACTATTAATCAGTATAGGAATCCACACAAAATTTAAGAGAGGTTTGAATTCAAATAGATGTTTGAATAGACAAAACAAAATCAATACAGAAATAAGAAATGGAAAAAGGAAAAAGTATCTGAACAAAAAAATGTGAAAAGGAGCAGCCCAACTAACCTAGCCCACTAAAGCCCAACTCGCAGCCCACCTACACCCCCTCTGCCGAAGCGTTTTTGCACTCGACCTTGCACCCGCAGAGACACCGATAGATGGACCCCACCCCCACTCTCTTTCACTCGCTGACAACGGACCCCATCGCCACGTCGTCATCGTCTTCACCCACCCCGCTGACCACGCCCTCCCGGCCGTTTCCTGCCGTTAACTCCTCAGAGTAAATTCGCTGCAATGGCTCGACGATTACTCCTATCGATCACGCCTGATAAATCCCCTCCCTCTCTTCTTCCTTTCCCCTCAAACCCCGCTGCCAGAGAGCCACCAGGCTGCCTCCATTTTGCTTTGCACTGCCGCTGTCTCCGGCGAGCTCCGCGAGCGATTCCGGCCAGTCGACGTTGCCCCTCGCCCCCTTGACCACACATGCGTGTTCCCCAGACCCTGGCGCACCTTCCAGTGGCATCAGCTCGTCCCCGCGCGCCCCAGAACCTCGGCAACGACAACGACCAGCGTCGCCACCGTCTGCTTTCTCTCCGGCGAAGCCTCTGGTAAGAATCTAACCGCCCCTCTCTTTCTCTTTCACGCACGCATCCTCGCCACGTCCTTGCTCATGTAACCACGCTTTCCATTTTCCCTGGCATGCTCTGAAGCCTCGTCTTCAACCCCGCATGAGCACGCCCGACGACTTCGCGAACTCCGACGAGAGATTGACAGCAACCTCGTGCGCCCCTTGCCTTCTCGCGAGCACCTTGAGCATCACCACGACCGCGCGAACTCGGTGAGCCTCCTCCCTATCCTCCTCCCTCTCCTCCTTGCTTCCTGCATCGCCATCGACGCCATAGTCAGAGTCAGCGCCGCCACCTGCCACCGCCAGCGCCGCCCATCTCTAGCAAGCGTGCTAAGCACCGTCCGATCCAGATCATAGCGTCACGATAGAACTTAATTGAAAGGGTATGGATGGATCTGTGCCACACGATCGTTATTAGATCCAACGTCTCACAGTGCTGATCCACGTGAAACGGTATGCACCAGTAAGAAAGCGCCACGTGTCCCTGTCTGTTTGAAATAAAAACAGAAATGTCTATTAGATGTTCCAATTTGAAATATTCATAACTTTCAAACCACACGTCCAAATTTTGCAAATTTTATATCAATGGATTCATCAAGACAAGTACTTTCTGACCATGCACTTTGTTTAGTAAAAAGCCTCTGTTAAATGGATTGTTTTTGCAGAAACTTGTGTATGCATTTTTAGGATATAAAATTTGTTCTAAAATGATTTTGGGGATAAATTTTTTGGCAAATGGTTTGTTTTGAACCTACCGACCCTAGAAATAAATTAGTGGTTTCAAAAATGTATTTGGTGAAGCAAAAGTACAAATCTTTAAATAAAAGCATTTCTAGCCAATTAAAAATGTTGATTTGGTTTAAAAATAGTTTTGGGAGAAAACTTTTTGGGAAATGTTTTGATTTAAACTCTCTGACCCTAAACACAAGGTTTTATGTTTGAAAACATATTTTGTGAACCCTATAAAAATTATTGCTTTGCTAAAGGATTTTCAGCCACATGAAATAATGACTTGGTTTAAAAATAGATTATGAAGGGAAATCTTTTGCAAATGATTTTGCCACTTTATAAAATGACCATTAGGTGTTTTCAAATGTTTGTAACCTATTAGAAACCATTTATCCAAATAAAACAATCTTTGGCATGCTTGCATGCATTGCTTTGTTTTTATTATTTTATGTGATGTTTTGCTTGATTGGTAGATTGAAATTGTGCCTTGCTTGATTGAATTGTAGTGACTTGAAGAGTGTGATTGTTGCAATGACAAGGAGTTAACTTATACTCTATACCAAAAAAAGGCAAGTGATGCTTCATACTTTGTCCCATTATTTTCACTATGCATTAGTGATATTTCTAAGTAGGACTTACATGGAATTTTGCTAAGTGTAAACTATGCCATGGGAAATTCTAGTAGATGAAACCTTAGTAGAAATTTCCTAAGTTAAGATTCCTACTACTATCATGCTTAGCTTAGCTAGTAGAAAACAAGGGTGGAATATATATTCATACTATGGAATATTTCTAAGTCAAGGACTTGAGTTTTGTTTAATAAAACAACTAAGTGAATGAATCACCTGGGTGGAATGAAAGGAATGGTTTGTGTTGAGTGGTTCACAAGGCCCATTTCTATGGTTTACCTTGTGTATCTCACTTGTGGATGTCCACCCAGGAACAAAGAGATTTGAGATGTCAAATGTTGAGAAGCATCAAGTGCAGCCACTTGGCATTATGGGGTCTGCCTGGATCATATAGGTTGCAATAATTTAGCCAAATGGACAGTTGGTGGTAGGGATGATAGGTTGGAACGCGTCCATTCTGGTCTAAGGGAAGGCTTCTGAAAGATCTTGTCTTGATGAAACCAAGTCTTGTGGGGAAAGTGCACCACCTCTGCAGAGTGTAAAATCTAAGTACTTAGCCATGTCCCTGGTAAAGGACAATTTGAGCATCAAGACATGGAAGCTATCAAGAATCTCCTCATCCAAATTTCTAAGTAAAAACTTGTGGTTGAACAAGGGTTGAAGGATCACCAATTTCTATTGGGAGATGCCTTGGGTGATTCTAGTCAAGCAAAAACTTAGTGTTTTCAAATGATAAGAAAATCTATTTTGAGCAAAGCAAGCCTAAGCTCCACTTAGCCAAATGCATATAGATGATAGACTCCACTATACTACCATAGTATCACTTGCCAATACAATTCAAATGTATTGACCCTTGTGGCTGTAACTTATTATGTTGCAGGTTTGATTGATGTTAGTAAGATGTGTTGATTAGGATTACAAGTCTACAACCAACATGTTTGCCTGTGGCACTTTGAATATGAAGGACCCCATGCTATTGTTATTTTCTGCTGCATTGTAACGAGATAGCCAAATGAGCATTGAAGATGTAATAAATTATTTTATTCCTGGTTATAAAGTTTTATTATGACCTTTATTTCTTGATATTACATCTTAACTGTGGATGCTAGCTATTGATCCACGGACTAGCATTGTAAACACAGGGATCTCTACCTTATTAAAGGTTGGGAACCTTATAGAGGGATCTCGGTCGGGTGTGACCGCTAAGGTCATACTATTGATTTAGGAGCCTTCCTTAGTTTGGTATTTTTATTAAGAATAAGGTTGTAAAAACGTCTCATTTTTATAGGATGCCATGACTTATATTGCATCCTAGGGGCACACGTCCCAAGAAATGAGTAACACCAAGGTGACGCGATGCTAAGCATCTCTTACTGCCACATCCAGGACTCCATGAGCTACCCATGTGGCATCTACATGAAGAGGACGATGATTGTGGTGTCATTTGCCGCCTACTAGGTAAAGACAACCTAGGAATGCCCACGATACTTGAATGGTAGGGTGCCAAATTGAGGGGCGCGATAATGCCTCCAAAGAAGGTGCCACTATTGTCACCATTGGCTAACCGGGCAGGGGCTTCACTTTGGCTCGTGTTCAACACCCTAACTATCGACAAAGTAATGAATGACAGAGATATGGATCACACCATCATCTTGGCCCAATATTGAATGAAGGAGAGGCATCTCTGCCGATAATGACGAAGAAGACAACAAGACCCGCCGACCTCTCAACCAACAACAATGGCCTTCATAGGCTATCACGTGCATGACCGCAACAACAAGATGCAATCAATCCAAGCATTTCGAATTCTCTACGACTTGAAACTAGCTCCAGAAGTATTCTGATGAATATTGGAAACACTTTTGATGACGCTGATGTTGGCTCAGTTGATGTGAAGCCTGTTGGGAACCCCAAGTGGAAGGTATGATGAGCACAACAACAAGTTTTTTCTCAGTTATAGAACCAAGGTTATCAAACCAGTAGGAGAAAGAAACCAATTCTGAAGGTGTTGCTAGCAACGTTGTAACATCCCTAAATTCATGATTTCAAAGATTGCATATCATTCATGCATGCATATAGTTTTGAGATCAAATTCAAACTCATTTCAAGAAAAACAAAGCACTTAGTGCTATCATTTTATGTGAGCAAACTTAAATCAAATGGCCATCCCCATTTGAGAGTTTGAATGTTTTAAACCTAGGTTGTTTGTCTTACTTATTGATTGGTTTGAGTGTGGAGTTAGAACAAAATTTTACAAAATAGAAATGGTTTCAAAAATCATTTTCAAACATTTGCAAACCTAGTGCAATGCCCCTGATATTTTGTTTTCCAAAAGTGACTAAGCCTTTTTCAAAGTGAACACATGGTTTTATACCTATATTTGAGCATGTTGCACACTGCAAAAATCCCAAATAGATTTGAATTCAAATGGAGATTGAATTCATTTGAAAACCATTCCTGAAAATGAATTTAGAAAAAGAAAAGAGAAAAGAATTGGAAAAGGGCCGGCGCCAGGAATTTGGCCCAGCAACAGACACGGCCCAGCTAGCCCACCCGGGCCACCTCTCTCCCTCTCGCACGCGCAGACGCACCCACGCGGTCACTGACGATCAGACCCCACCTCGCCTCGGTTTATTTCGTTGACGAGCGGGCCCCGTCCACGTCACCGTCGTCTGCCCCAAATCCCGCGCAGGAACACGTCGCCGCCCGTTTCTTCCCCGCCCCTGCCGTGATTTTAATCCTCTTAATAGGCGATGAATGCATGTGTAATCTCCACCCCTGCTCCGGCTATAAGATCCTCTCCCTACTCCGCTCTTTTCCCCTTACTCAGCTCTGACAGTACGCCACCAGGCTGCCCGTAATCGCGCCCACACCGCCGCAGCACCGACGACCTCCGGCGACCGATTCCGGTGAGCTTCGACCGCCCCTGTGCCTCTGGTTCAAACGTTGATGCTCAGCATGATCTCGTGCATCTTCTGACACTAGTCGCTTGCCTGCTCGTGACACAGGACACCGTCCCCGTTCAAGCCCGCAACCGACTGAGCCGCCGCCCAACTCCGGCGACCAATTGTGGTAAGTCCCGAGCGCCCCTTGCCCCTCTTGCATACTAGGTTGTTCGCCTTCATCTTGCGCGTCTCCTAATCTCTCTGGTGCGTGCTAGGGCGACGCGAAACCTCGGCAACCACATCGCAACCTCCGACGCGCGGCACGACTCCGACGAGCTCCAGCAGCCCCAGTCGTGCGCCCCTTCCCAAGCCACCGCCACGTTGAGCTTCAGCACACCACCGCGGTTCTGGTAAGCCTCTTCCCCCACTCCCGCGCGACCTAGAACGACAGCGCCGCCGCTAACAGACGCGCCGCCGCCAGTCGCCGCCGCTAGCGCCGCTCCTCTTTGGTCAAGGCATTCAGGGATGTTAGATGTAAATCCTACGGCTGAAATTAGAACTTAAGCGAAGGGGTAAGCGCGTATCTGAGCCACCAGATCTGACTTAGATCCTACGGCCCGCAGAGCTCAATCCGTCCGAACCGATACGGGCCAATAGGAAACAGACGCGTGGCTAGGGTTTGTTTAAAAACAGAATTTGAAAACAGATTTAGATCCAATTTTGAAATGGCTATAACTTTTGATTTCCACGTTAGATTTTTGCAAATTTTATACCGTTGGAATCAGGAAGACAAGGCCTTTCTGATTATGCTTTGTGTTTAATGTTTAGTATCTGTTAAATTGACTTTTTATGTAGAAACTTGTTTGAGACTATTTTGAGTATAGAATTTATTTAGGAAATTGTTTAGAATAAAATAAACTTGGTTTAGCAAGTTTTTGACTTGTATATGGTTCAGTACTATGCACTTGCTTGGTTGAATTTCAAAAATCATCACTTAGCATCTTGCATGCATGCATATATATTTTTGCTTGTATATGACTTGTATGTGATTGTGATTACATTCTTTGTGTAGACTTTGGTGCTAGTGATTGTGATTGTGATTGTGAGGAGTGCTACTCTCCCAATTACCAAGGCAAGTGGTACTTCATGAATATCTCCATCCCTATATTTCATACAAGCATTAGAAGTATTTTTGCTAAGTGTTGCATGTGATAACATTTTTGCCAAATGCCATGTTGGGAAATCCTAAGTAGTTATAGAATTGCTAGGAAATTTCTAAGTTAAGTTACTATGCCATGCTTAGCCTAGCTAGTAGTAAACAAGGGTTGGGAAAGTATATACATGCTATGATGAAAATATTTCTAAGTCTTGGGATTTATGTTTTTCTTAATAAAACAACTAAGTTAATGAATCACCTGGGTGGAATGGCACTTGATTGGTTGGAATTTGGTTGAGTGGTTACACAAGTCCCATGGCTATGGTTACCTTGTGTATCTCACTTGTGGAATGCCACCCAGGAACAAAGGGATTTTAGAGGCCAAGTGTGGAGAAGCTTCTAGTGCAGCCACTTGGCAATATGGGCTCTGCCTGGATCACACAGGTTGCTAGAACTTAGTCATTTGGACAGTTGGTGGTAGTGGGATGATAGGTTGGAACACGTCCATTTGACTAAGGGAAGGCTTCTGAAAGGTCCTGTCTTGGTGAAACCAAGTCTGGTGGGGAAAGTGCACAACCTCTGCAGATGGAAAAATCTAAGTACTTAGCCAAGTCCATGGCAATGGACAACTTGAGCATCAAGACATGGAAGCCATCAAAGAATCTCATCACTCTAACTTCTAAGTAAAACATGTGGGTGAACAAGGGTGAAGAACCTCAATGTCTATTGATGGTTTCTTGGGAAAAGTTTTTGACAAAGAAAAACTTAGTGATTTCAACTAATAGGTAAAACCTATTTTGAGCAAAGCAAGCCAAGCTACACTTAGCCAAATTTGCATATAGTATCTAGTCCACTTAAAATATACTAAGGTATCACTTGCCAATACTATTCCAAAGTATTGACCCACTGTGGCTGTAACTTGTGATGTTGCAGGTTACTCTGATGAAGATTAGGTGTCATGAGTCTACACTCAACATGTTTGCCTGTGGCACATGAAGATGAAGACTTATATTTATTTACTTATTCAAACTCTTGTATTAGGCCTGTGGCCATGAGTTGTAAAGACTATGTTTATCTCTGGAATGGATGTAATAAATGACCTTTGTATCTGTGTACTTCATCTTAAACTGTGGATGCTAGCATTGATCCAGGGACTAGCATTGCAATCACAGGGATCCTTTTCCTTTACAAAGGAGGGATCTTACAGATGGTATCAGAGCACTGTGTTGCCTGTAGGATTATGACCCTAGGATTGGAAACCACTAAGTAAAACTTTCAACTACTTCTACACATGTGTATTCTTCTCGTAAACTTTTCTAATCTTCTTTCTCATCTCTAATTGTAGATGAATTCCATCAACGAAGCCGTAAGGAAAGGACCACTCATGACCATGACCTTGGAGTGTGAGACAGAGTTCCCCAAAATTCTCAAGGACCTCATGGTGGCAATGGAAATACATGGTGTAGCTGTGTACAAAGGCTTTCCAGTGATGGATGAAGGAGTTGAGTACTGGTGGGTGCAGCTTCACTTGTACAAAAACAAGGAAGATAACCACAAAGAAACAGGATTCTGCATGTACACCAACACTGTGGTGCACACCACATTCTTTGAGTCAGCAAGAGAAGCAGCTTGGAGGACTATCAAAGAACTTAGTGCTAGAGTCAAGTGCAGAATGCTCAATCTCCAAAAAGACTTGAAGAAAGAGAAGGAACATACCCAAGAGTTGGAAGCTACCAACCAAACCTTAAGAGGAGACATTATAGACTTAGTGATGGAATCATGTGAGCAAGATAGGATGATTGCTTCTAGGAACATTGTGTTAGCCAACAGATCCAGTGAGATAGGATTGTAAACGTACTCCGTTAGTTGGACCACCACCTATCACCTTATTTTCCAAAATGTCGTCTTAAAATAAGAATGAACCTTGATTGATGTAATGACTTCATGTATGCATGACTTGTGGTGTTTTGTCTTTTGTTTATCTTGAATTGTGTTGTTCTAACTTTTCTATCTTATAAATAGATGCCTATTACCATCAGCACTGTTGAGGAGTTCCAGGTTACCCGCTTTGGTCCTCGTATCGTTGAGCTTACTACTTTGCTCAATCTCCCTCTTCCCACCATCATGGTGCATCCCCTCACCAAGTTCGAGAGGAAGGACCTCTGGGGCTTCAAGGTGAACCAGCCCGGACGTCAAACAGAGCCTACTACGGAGGCCATCGTCTTCAAGCTTATGCACGATGATAGGGAGAGAGGCATGGAGGTAGTTATGCAGGACCTAATAGGACGTCTGCTAGGTCGACACTCCCGACAGGTTAGAGGCACCCACTTCCACGTCTTCGGAAGACGTGACGAGGATGGAGAGTCCATCGACTTCGAGGACGATTCGAGGGACGCAGCAGAGCCGATACGCCTGTACCTCCAGGACTTAGAGTCTCTCATTAGGCACGTGGACACTGACAGGACCAATGTCATGCTTAGTAATGACGAGATCCAGGTGCAGCTTTGCGAGAAGGACAAGCTCTTCGCGCAACAGGACGAGATAGTCAAGGAAATGGAGGCGAAGTTCGAGACCCAGGACAGGAAGTTCAAGAGTCAGGAGAAGCGTGTCCACGATAGGAACAAGAAGATCCGGGATATGACTGAAGAACTGCAGTCCAAGGACTTCGAGTTAGAGCAGCAGCAGACGGTGATTGAGAGGCTTCGTTCCCAGAAGAGGGCTCTCAAGGCCAAGATAGAGACTTTGACCACTACCATTGAGGAGAACAAGACCGCGATGGAGAACGCAGGTCTTACCTTTGTCGAGGAGGAGATTGATGCTGATGAGTAGACTTGACTACTCGTTTATCTTTTATTATCAGACTTGTTATTTTTGAGAACTTGTTATTGGACCATCCGACATGTGGATGGCTTGCTACTTGTGTGTTTTACTTTGTGAACTTGTTATCTTGTTGTTGATCTTTTATACCTTGTTGCATGCTTGTGATTGCTTGTGTGATGTAATGTGCATGAAAAACATCTATGGGTATCTCATTCTTATCTCTATTTGAACAAATCACAGATGCCTCCCCGTCGTGCAAACCCCAACCCCAACAACATCACTCCAGAAATGCAGCAAATGATGACTGCCCAAACTCCGCTGATGCAGATGATGACAACGTTCATCCAGAACCAAAACAACAACAACAACAACAACAACAACAACCCTCCGGGCTTTGATATGCTCACCAGGTTCTTGAGATTGAGGCCAGCTAAGTTCTCGGGGACGACTGATCCCATGGTGGCCAATGATTGGCTACGCTCAGTAAACAAGGACTTAGTAACGTGGTACGGATGCTGAAAAAGTCAGATTTGCAGCACATCTGCTGGAAGGGCCAGCCGCCACTTGGTGGGACAACTTCCAGATCACCACTCCCATAGATGAAGTGACATGGGCTATCTTTGAAGCTGGCTTTCGCACTGCTCATATCTCATCAGGAATAATGAGCCTGAAAAAGAAAGAGTTCCACAATCGAGGCCAGAAGCGTGGCTGAATACATTGAGGAGTTCAACAATCTGGCGCGTTATGCACCGGATGAAGTTGACACTGATGCCAAGAGAAAGGAAAAATTTCTTGAAGGCTTGAATGATGAGCTGAATCTGCAGTTGTCTGTGGCATACGTTCCCACTTATCAGTCTCTGTGTGACAAGGCTGCTATTTTGGATAACAAAATGAAGCAAGTTGAGAGCAGAAAGAGGAAGCACTCCGACAAGCACAACTCGGGATCGTCTCACAAACGATCTCACTATGATGACAATGGAAGCTCAGGATCCCACAAGAATGGGAAATTCAACAAGCACCACAACCACAACCGTCATGACAACAAGCATCATCGCAGTCATGACAATGACAAGTACAAAAACCACAAGATTGGACACAAGAACCACCATAGTGGAAGTGGAAGTCAGCCAGCTAAGAGGGACATCAACCTGGTTGAATGCTTCAAATGCAAGAAGATGGGGCATTATGCAAATGACTGCCCTGAAAAGAAAGTTGAAGGACCTAACAAGCCCAACCCTTTTCAGAAGGGACAAGTGAACCACATCAATGTGGAGGAGGTCTATGAGGAGCCTGATGCTGTTGCTGGTAAGTTTAGACTCAATTCTATACCAGCATTTGTACTCTTTGATACTGGTGCATCTCATTCATTCATATCAAGAGCATTTGTTGAAAGAAATGAACTACCGGTAGAAACTATTGGGTGTCCTATAAAAGTAAGTTCTCCTGGTAGAGAAATGATAGTGAATTCTGGATGTCATGATCTAGTCATAGAATTTGGGAAGTATAAGTTTCCCGTTAACCTGATAATTCTAAACTCCCAAGGATTGGATGTCATTCTAGGAATGGACTGGATGACTAAGTACAAGGGAGTGATAGATTGTGCCAATCATACTGTCTCACTCACAACTCCAGAAAATAAAAGGATCAGATTCAAGACCAGCTTTGAAGCAAAAAGGAGTATGCTAAATTCTCTTAAGGGGGTTAGCATGGACAGTGTACCAATTGTAAGGGAGTATCCGGATGTGTTTCCGGAAGAGTTGCTGGGAATGCCACCAGATAGAGATGTGGAGTTTCTGATAGATTTGGTACCAGGTTCTGGACCAATAGCAAAAAGACCATATAAAATGTCAGTTTATGAACTGAAAGAGCTCAAGAAACAACTAGGAGAACAGTTGCAGAAGGGATTTATTCAACCAAGTTCTTCATCTTGGGGAGCCCCAGTTTTGTTTGTGGAGAAGAAAGATAGAAGTCAAAGATTATGTATAGATTACCGTTCCCTCAACGAGGTAACTATCAAGAACAAATACCCTTTGCCTAGAATCAATGACTGGTTTGATCAGCTAGAAGGAGCATGTGTGTTCTCGAAAATTGATCTCCGGTCAGGCTATTTTCAACTCAAGATAAGAGAACAAGACATACCTAAAACAACCTTCACTACAAGGTATGGATTGTACGAGTATACCGTAATGCCTTTTGGCTTGACAAATGCACCAGCATACTTCATGAATATGATGAACAAAGTGTTCATGGAATTCCTTGACAAGTTTGTTGTCGTTTTCATCGATGACATCTTAGTCTACTCCAAGAGTAAAGAAGAGCATGAAGGACATTTGCGATTAATACTTGAGAAGTTAAGGGAGCATAAGCTTTATGCCAAATTCAGCAAGTGTGAGTTCTAGTTAGAGGAAGTTGGTTTTCTTGGTCATGTTATGACAAAGGATGGTGTAGCAGTTAATCCTGCTAAAGTTTCAGCTGTGACTGAATGGGAATCTCCCAAGTCTGTGAAAGAAGTTCGTAGTTTCCTTGGCTTAGCAGGTTACTATAGAAGATTCATTGAAAATTTCTCTAAGGTAGCTAAGCCCATGACTGAATTGTTAAAGAAAGACAAGAAGTTTGCCTGGTCTGAAGGTTGTGAAGTCAGCTTTCAGGAGTTAAAGAAGAGACTTGTGACAGCACCAGTTTTGTGTCTGCCAGATTTGGAAAAGGATTTCCAAGTATATTGTGATGCATCCCATCAAGGTTTGGGTGCAGTACTGATGCAAGACGGTAAAGTTGTGGCTTATGCCTCGAGACAACTCAAAACTCATGAAATAAACTATCCTACTCATGATTTAGAGTTAGCCTCTGTTGTCCATGCACTCAAAACATGGAGACACTACCTTTTGGGGAAGCGTTGTGAAGTGTTCACAGATCACAAAAGTTTGAAGTATATCTTCACCCAGAAGGAAATTAATATGAGACAAAGAAGATGGTTAGAGCTTATCAAAGACTATGACTTAAGTCTGCAATACCACCCCGGTAAAGCAAATGTTGTAGCAGATGCTCTAAGTCGTAAGGTATTTGTGAATGGCCTTACCAAAGGAGAATTGCCAGATGATTTGTGTACCCAATTCAGAAAACTCAGATTGGAGATTGTGCCTGAAGGACATCTCATGTCTTTGGATGTTCAACCCACTCTGTTGGACAAGATCAAAGAAGCCCAGAAGACTGATAAAGAAATTGAAGAGATTAAGGAAAAGATTGGCCAAGGAAAAGCCAAAAATTTCCATGAAGATGAACAGGGTACTTTATGGCATGCGAAACGTATTTGTGTTCCACAAGATCCAGAGTTGCGGAAACTGATTTTGCAGGAAGCACACAACTCTCCGTATTCTATTCACCCGGGTAACACCAAAATGTACATGGACATGAAAGAAAGATTTTGGTGGAATAATCTCAAGAGGGACATCGCCGAACATATTGCTTTGTGTGATGTGTGTAGTAGAGTGAAAGCGGAGCATCAGAAACCAGCAGGATTGCTTCAACCACTACCTATTCCTGATTGGAAGTGGGACAAGATTGGTATGGATTTCATTACCGGATTACCAAGGACCAGGTCGGGATATGATTCCATATGGGTAATAGTGGATCACCTAACTAAAGTGGCTCATTTCATACCAGTGAAGACAACCTATACAAGTGCTAAGTTAGCCAAAATTTACATGAGTAGAATTGTATGTCTACATGGTGTGCCCAAGAGTATTGTGTCAGATAGGGGAACTCAATTCACTTCCCATTTTTGGAGACAGTTACATGAATCATTGGGAACAAGGTTGGAATTCAGTACCGCTTTTCATCCTCAAACCGATGGACAAACAGAAAGGACTAATCAGATTCTCGAAGACATGTTGAGGGCATGTGCCCTAGACTATGGAGCCAGTTGGGATGAAAGTCTGCCTTACGCAGAATTTTCTTATAACAACAGCTATCAAGCCAGCATTGAGATGGCACCATTTGAGTTTCTCTACAGAAGGAAGTGTACCACCCCATTGTTATGGAATGGTGTGGGAGAAAGAAGTTTATTCGGGCCAGATCTTATCAAAGAAGCCGAAGAGAAGGTCAAATTGGTTAAGGACAGGTTGAAGATAGCACAGTCCCAACAGAAAAGCTACGTAGATCCTAAGCATAGAGAAGTCACCTAAGAAGTCGGTGATAGAGCCTATCTTAGAGTGTCACCACTTCGTGGAGTGAAAAGATTCGGAGTCAAAGGAAAGTTGGCACCAAGATATGTTGGGCCATTCAAGATTTTGAGTCGCAAAGGAGAAGTTGCCTATGAAATAGAACTACCAGAATCTCTATCCGCTGTCCATAATGTGTTTCATGTGAGTCAGCTTAAGAAGTGTCACCCAGAAATGGAAGAAACTTCTTTGAAGGATACTATACCTTTGGAGGAAGTGCAACTAGAAAGTGACCTCACTTATGAAGAGAAACCTATCAAAATTCTTGAGACCGCAGAAAGAGTCACAAGGACAAAGACTATCAAGTTTTGCAAAGTACAGTGGAATCATCATTCCGAAGAGGAAGCAACATGGGAAAGAGAAGATGATCTTCGGAAAGATCACCCTCACCTATTTGCTAGCCAATCCGAATCTCGAGGGCGAGATTCACCTTAAGGGGGTTAGATTTGTAACATCCCTAAATTCATGATTTCAAAGATTGCATATCATTCATGCATGCATATAGTTTTGAGATCAAATTCAAACTCATTTCAAGAAAAACAAAGCACTTAGTGCTATCATTTTATGTGAGCAAACTTAAATCAAATGGCCATCCCCATTTGGGAGTTTGAATGTTTTAAACCTAGGTTGTTTGTCTTACTTATTGATTGGTTTGAGTGTGGAGTTATAACAAAATTTTACAAAATAGAAATGGTTTCAAAAATCATTTTCAAACATTTGCAAACTTAGTGCAATGCCCCTGATATTTTGTTTTCCAAAAGTGACTAAGCCTTTTTCAAAGTGAACACATGGTTTTATACCTAGATTTGAGCATGTTGCACACTGCAAAAATCCCAACTAGATTTGAATTAAAATGGAGATTGAATTCATTTGAAAACCATTCCTGAAAATCAATTTAGAAAAAGAAAAGAGAAAAGAATTGGAAAAGGGACGACGCCAGGAATTTGGCCCAGCAACAGACACGGCCCAGCTAGCCCACCCGGGCCACCTCTCTCCCTCTCGCACGCGCAGACGCACCTTGCCTTGATCAGACCCCACCTCGCCTCGGTTTATTTCGCTGACGAGCGGGCCCCGTCCACGTCACCGTCGTCTTCCCCAAATCCCGCGCAGGAACACGTCGCCGCCCGTTTCTTCCCCGCCCCTGCGCGATTTTAATCCTCTTAATAGGCGATGAATGCGTGCGAAATCTCCGCCCCTGCTCCGGCTATAAGATCCTCTCCCCACTCCGCTCTTTTCCCCTCACTCAGCTCGAAGACGCCACCAGGCTGCCGTGTCACGACACCGCCGCAGCACCGACGACCTCCGGCGACCGATTCCGGTGAGCTTCGACCGCCCCTGTGCCTCTGGTTCAAACGTCGATGCTCAGCATGATCTCGTGCATCTTCTGACACTAGTCGCTTGCCTGCTCGTGACCAATTGTGGTAAGTCCCGAGCGCCCCTTGCCCCCTCTTGCATACTAGGTTGTTCGCCTTCATCTTGTGCGTCTCCTAATCCTTCTGGTGCGTGCTAGGGCGACGTGAAACCTCGGCAACCACATCGTCTGCAACCTCCCGACGCCGTGCATGACTCCGACGAGCTCCAGCAGCCCCAGCCGTGCGCCCCTTCCCAAGCCACCGCCACGTTGAGCTTCAGCACACCACCGCGGTTCTGGTAAGCCTCTTCCCCCACTCCAGGCGACCTAGAACGACAGCGCCGCCGCTAACAGACGCGCCGCCGCCAGTCGCCGCCGCTAGCGCCGCTCCTCTTTGGTCAAGGCATTCAGGGACGTTAGATGTAAATCCTACGTCTGAAATTAGAACTTAAGCGAAGGGGTAAGCGCGCATCTGAGCCACCAAATCTGACTTAGATCCTACGGCCCGCAGAGCTCGATCCGTCCGAACCGGTACGGGCCAATAGGAAACAGACGCGTGGCTAGGGTTTGTTTAAAAACAGAATTTGAAAACAGATTTAGATCCAATTTTGAAATGGCTATAACTTTTGATTTCCACGTTATATTTTTGCAAATTTTATATCGTTGGAATCAGGAAGACAAGGCCTTTCTGATTATGTTTTGTGTTTAATGTTTAGTATCTATTAAATTGACTTTTTATGCAGAAACTTGTTTGAGACTATTTTGAGTATAAAATTTGTTTAGGAAATTGTTTAGAATAAAATAAACTTGGTTTAGCAAGTTTTTGACTTGTATATGGTTCAGTACTATGCACTTGCTTGGTTGAATTTCAAAAACCATCACTTAGCATCTTGCATGCATGCATATATATTTTTGCTTGTATATGACTTGTATGTGATTGTGATTACATTCTTTGTGTAGACTTTGGTGCTAGTGATTGTGATTGTGAGGAGTGCTACTCTCCCAACTACCAAGGCAAGTGGTACTTCATGAATATCTCCATCCCTATATTTCATACAAGCATTAGAAGTATTTTTGCTAAGTCTTGCATGTGATAACATTTTTGCCAAATGCCATGTTGGGAAATCCTAAGTAGTTATAGAATTGCTAGGAAATTTCTAAGTTAAGTTACTATGCCATGCTTAGCCTAGCTAGTAGTAAACAAGGGTTGGGAAAGTATATACATGCTATGATGAAAATATTTCTAAGTCTTGGGATTTATGTTTTTCTTAATAAAACAACTAAGTTAATGAATCACCTGGGTGGAATGGGACTTGATTGGTTGGAATTTGGTTGAGTGGTTACACAAGGCCCATGGCTATGGTTACCTTGTGTATCTCACTTGTGGAATGCCACCCAGGAACAAAGGGATTTTAGAGGCCAAGTGTGGAGAAGCTTCTAGTGCAGCCACTTGGCAATATGGGCTCTGCCTGGATCACACAGGTTGCTAGAACTTAGTCATTTGGACGGTTGGTGGTAGTGGGATGATAGGTTGGAACGCGTCCATTTGACTAAGGGAAGGCTTCTGAAAGGTCCTGTCTTGGTGAAACCAAGTCTGGTGGGGAAAGTGCACAACCTCTGCAGATGGAAAAATCTAAGTACTTAGCCAAGTCCATGGCAATGGACAACTTGAGCATCAAGACATGGAAGCCATCAAAGAATCTCATCACTCCAACTTCTAAGTAAAACATGTGGGTGAACAAGGGTGAAGAACCTCAATGTCTATTGATGGTTTCTTGGGAAAAGTTTTTGACAAAGAAAAACTTAGTGATTTCAACTAATAGGTAAAACCTATTTTGAGCAAAGCAAGCCAAGCTACACTTAGCCAAATTTGCATATAGTATCTAGTCCACTTAAAATATACTAAGGTATCACTTGCCAATACTATTCCAAGGTATTGACCCACTGTGGCTGTAACTTGTGATGTTGCACCATCACAATCTTGATCAAGATATTGTAAAGCATTTATAGCTGGAATCAAAATACTCTAAACATAAGCATAAAAGATATATTTCTAACAGTAAGACATAGCAACTATGTTGCAACATCAAAGGCACACAAACAAAAGATCATGAATAATGTTGTGAAAGACATCTGTTTGTTTTACATATAGAAAACATAGCAAGAGTGGTATTCAGCTTGTCCTTCGTGGAATAGCAAAACATAAAAGCATATGATACCTTCATAGTTCATAAGGGTGACTAGATACAAACAATTTAAGAACAAGCAATACCATAATTATGAATCAATCAACAAGTTTTGGGACAATGCACATTGAACTCAAAATGACAACTATGCTCTCTTAACTGGTGCATAAAGATAGAAGATGGAGACTCAACAAAAAATTAAAAAAGAAAGGCCCTTCGCAGAGGAAAGTAGGGATTAAATGGTTTTATAAAGCTTCCAAAACTTGTGGTACTTATTAGCTTTGAGCTCTCATTGCCCCTATCATAAGCATCTTGAAGTTATTAAGGTTAAAGTGAGGTTAAATATGAGTTGTATGCTTGACAAAATATAAGTTTAAAATCTCATGCCCCTTGAGTATGAGTACCGAACCTCATGCTACTCAACTATGGTCCCAAGCAAGTTCTTGTCATTGTATGTATATGTGTATCATAGAGAACCGCCAACGGGGTACCCCTTGCCCCATGACACAGGAGTTATCCCATATCAAAATGACAAGGCAACAGACAGTGAACATCTTAGCGATCTTTTTATTTGCTATTTTCATAGTTTTTTATTGAGGATGCTTCATAGAATGCCACTATGGTTTTTCTGCAAGTTTCCACCATGATTAGGCATGGCTTAGGTTAGCCGCCCATGCATTTCTCTAACACATATACATACTCCATGGACTTACAAGCTCCCATCTTATTTCACACCGTCGGGATCAATAAACAAAAGAACATGATATCAACTAAATATAATAAGTGCAATGTTGAAAGCATACCCCATGACAACATGGTTTTGCTAATTCACAACTTATAACTTGCAAGCATAAAAGCATATAAGACGGTCACAATGATTCAGGTTTATTAAGTGCAAGAAATAAAATGTGCCTTCAAGTTTGTGAGAACTTTAATCACTAATTTTCACATAACAAAATTTTAATTTGGAAAATGTATAAACACATGAATATACTTGGAATGGTGTAACACACCATGCATAGGAACTTATAGTGGACTCTTTGGAATAACTTGGTTTCTTGGGAGTTGGATGCACGATTAGAGATCATACTCAATACAGGTGGAGGCTAGCAAAATACTGGGAGTGACCAACTAAGAGAGCAATAATGACCATAATCATGCAGAGCGACAAACCATTATTAATCAAAGCATAAAGTGATATTACAAGTCAAAAACTAAATGATCATAGAGGCTAAGGTGACTGTTTCATAGTCATAACATGGTGTAAGCATGTGCCAAGTCAACCCAAATAAAGCATCAAAGGAGAATACCACAATATTATGCTTCTGTATGCTAAAACAACACATGATTCTTTCATGGCACATTAAGCAATCTAAATTGTTTGAAACAAATCATGATACAACAATAATCACTAAGCATATGGTCAAAGCAACATCTAACATGACATGATAAAGTTTAAGTCACAGTCAAAATAAGCTTCTTTTTGTACCACCATAAGCATGAAATATTCTACTCTTTTCCAACACCAATCGACTTATTTGAAACAACTCACAAAGATAATAATCAATAAAGACCAGAGAGCTTGTCTCTCCTAATTACAATGAAGAACTAAAAAGTTCTAAGCAAAAAAGAAGAAGAAAAATAAATATAAATGCAGTGCTAGAAAATGAGAACACTCACAGAACATTAAGAGTGAAAACTAGAGTGTTCTAGGCAATGAAGAATAGGGTGTGTCTTCTCCAAAAGAAGTGTGCTGGGGTCCAACCAATTTATTACAGCAAACAAAACAAAAGAAAACTAAAAACAAAAACAAAGATGCTCCAAGAACAACACATAGTGCATGAAGCAAAAAAATATAGTATCATGAAAGAAAACCTGAGATTTTTGTTGATGAAGAAGGGGATGCCTTGGGCATCCACAAGCTTTGACGCTTGTACCTCTTGAATATTTATTGGGGTGACACAGGTGGCATCCCCAACCTTGATCTTTTGTCCATACTTCATCTCATCACATCATTCTATCCCTACACTTGAAAATTTCCTTTATACAAAACTTCACACAATCTTCATTAGCAACATTAGTGTATTCAAGATAATAAGCCTTTGGATTCAGTTTCAACTCAAGTAAATCATTTATTAAACCATAAGCTACTGTAGCAACTCCTTTTGAAAGCTCAAGTGATCAACATAACCTAAAATAAATCGATTTAAGAGGCAAATGCAAATAATGGCAGAAATCTGTCAAAACAGACCTGTAGTTAAAGACAGATTTTTCCTAAAATCTTCTGTTGCTCAAATCGAAAAGTGCAAATCTAACGAAAGGTGGGTAAATAACAGGGGCATGCGCACAAACAATTGCAAATCAATACGATGTTCTGAGATTTTTCACGATTTTTTACAGAGAAGCATAGAAATCTGTTTCGAGACAACAACTTCCCCAAATCTTACTTCCCTCTCATTAGAGGCTATTCTTGGAACAAAAACCAAAAAAAAGGATAAGGAGAGGTTATTATAGAGGCAATAACTTCCAAGACTCACAAAAGAAAAACTTACTGAAATAAAAATTGGGTTATCTCCCAAGAGTTCTTTTCTTTAATGCCTTTCAGCTAGGCACAGAAAGCAAGAATCAAGTATTTTCGATTGAAGAAGAATCAACATCAAATTTCTTACGTCTACCTCTCTTACCTTTAATCTTACCTTTAGGGAACACATGATTGCTTGGTGGGGAAGTGAAATTCATGGTGTCTTTTCCCACATCTATTATTGCTCCAAGGAGTTTTAGTAGGGATCTTCCAAGTGTAATTTGTCCTTTTCCGACACATTCAATAACAAGATAATCATTATATACCACTTTCCCTAGGATTTTTGTAAACACTCCTTTAGCTATTCCAATGGGTAATATAGTGGAATTATTGGCAAGATATATTTCTTATCCACCCTCAAAAAGTCCCCAAAGATTCAAAGATTCATAAATATATTTAAGCATAAGACAGAATCCAGACATAATATCACAATGAGGATGAAAAGTTCCACCATTTATTGAAACTTTTACTGTAGGGAGCCATTTTGAAGGTTCATAATTTATTGGAACATAATCATGATGCTCTCGGAGCATATTATAGCATCCTTTTAAACAAGCTGTATTTGTCTCAAGAGTGTTTAATCTAGCATAAATGCCTATAAAGGATGAATCAAATTTACTAGGCAAGTTATATTTTGCGATCAATTTTTTATAGCATTAAAAGCTTCATCCCCATCACAATGAAGGAAATCTCCTACTACTACAGCATCCAAAGCATATATAAAACAAAGAACAAAACTAATGTATAAACTGCTAAGAAGCAAGCCTAGAGTAATTTTAGGTTTAGTTTTTTCATAAGAATCAGAAATTCTAGACCAAGCTTCTTTGAAACTATCCTCACTCCCTTGTTTGAAAGTGAAGATCATTTCCTCAGGTGACATAGTGGTTGGTGTAGAACTAGACATAAAAGCAACTTGAAGTAGGAACTAATTTTTGTGTTTTTGATAAAAAGAAGCAAACCAAACAAAGCAAAACAAAAACGAAGTAAAGAGATTGGTAGTGAGAGACTCCCCTTGCAGAAATCTTCTTTCTCCCTAGCAACGACGCCAGAGGCTTGATGTTGGCTCAGTTGATGTGAAGCATGTTGGGAACCCCAAGAGGAAGGTATGATGAGCACAACAGCAAGTTTTCCCTCAGTTATAGAACCAAGGTTATCAAACCAGTAGGAGAAATAAACCACTTCCGAAGGTGTTGCTAGCAACATGGAACCTGCACACAACATAACCAAAATACTCTACCCCAGCTTATCAATGAGGTTGTCAAGCTCACTTGTTTTGCTAAAAATAAAGGATTAAATGTATAGTGTGGAAGAAAGTAATTGCTTGCGGTAATTGCAGAAAGTAAATAGTAAACAGTAGATAGAATATCAATGGGAAAGAATGGACCGGGGTCCATAGTTCACTAGAGGTGTTTTCTCCATAAGATAAATAACATGATGGGTGAACAAATTACAGCGGGGCAATTGACAAATAGAGAATGCATAACAATGCATGTACATGACATGATGATCACTATGAGATTCATTTGGGCATTACAACATGATACATAGACCGTAATCCAACTGCATCTATGACTAACAATCCACCTCCGGGATATCATCCGAACAACCCTCGGGTATTAAGTTGCAAGCAACAATAATTGCATTAAGCAAAGTGTGTAATGTAAACAATACAATTGCCCATGGGAAAAGGATTGTTATTTTCTCCCTAGTAGCAATAACACATCTACAATCTTAGAAGTTTCTGTCACTCTCCCAGATTACTAGAGGCATGAACCTACTATCGAGCATAAATACTCCCTCTTGGAGTCATAAGCAAATACTTGGCCAAAGTAACTACTAGCAACAGAGAGCATGCAAGACCACAAATAACATAGACATGATAGAAAAATAATCAATCTGACATAGTACTCAATATCCATCGGATCCCCGCAAACACAACATGTAGCATTACAATAAGATGATCTTGATCATGATAGGCAGCTCACAAGATCTAACCATGGTAGTACAAATAGGAGAAATAACCATCTAGCTACTCCTATGGACCCATATTCCAAGGATGAACTACTCCCACATCACTCCGGAGGCAGGCATGGTGATGAAGAAGGCCTCCGGGATGATCTCCCCTCTCCGGCAGGGTGCCAGGAAGAGATTTAGATCCCTCTCGATCTAGGGACGATGGTGGTGGCGGCTATAGTCTTTTTCGTGGAATTTTGATCGGGTACTTAGGGTTTTTGCCTCGGGGGGATCATATAGGCGAAGGGGGGGTGGTCGGTGGAGTCTCGAGGGGGCCACACCCTAGGTCGGCGCCCCCCTGGTCGCGCCTGGGCCAGGTGTGGCCACCCCGGGTTGCGCCTCCCTCTGGCCTCCGGACTCCGTCTCGTGTTAGAAAAATAGGAACTTTGGCTTTTGTTTTGTCAGATTCCGAGAATATTTCTTTATTAGTATTTCTGAAACCAAAAACTGAAGAAAACAGGATAGTGGCTCTATGGCACTTGTTAATATGTTAGTTCCAGAAAATGCATAAAAATGCCTCAAAGTGTGGACAAAACATAAGATAGTTGGTGTAAAACAAGCATGGAGCATCAAATTTATAGATACGTTTGCAACGTATCAGACGCCGGAATTACCTTCCTAGTTTATGTCACCAGATCGATTCTATTTTCGATAATTCCAAAACTATTTTGATGTCTCCAAAATTTATTTCGGACAACTCTCTCAACCAGATACCATATATGTGTTGGGACACATAGAGATAGAACAAAACTTTTTCTTCTACGTGGTGGTCCTAAGATTTAGCTGAGATAGAAGGTCACGAAGATTACCAGTAGACGCGCAGTTGCAGATTACTGATGTAGGGCGTCAGTTGATGCAGTGTAGTCCTCACGATCCAATACAAACATGATCATCGTGGTTCTTATCATACAACACCGCTGCTGTTATCCACACGTACGAGGAGGAGCGCTGGCGGTGAACTGCTAGGTTCGTTACAACGCTAGGATTAAACTGGAGCTAGGGTTCCAATGATGGAATTGACCTAATCACAACATCTCTATAGGTATGTGTGGCCTAGTATATATAGGAAGTGAAAGTGGGCTCCACTCACTGATTCAGTTAATCTTAACCATTCCAATAAAACTATTCCTATTTCACAATTTTAGTTACAACCACTTGCACATAATCTAAATAACGCAGGAAAATAAGAAATATGGGCTTATTTCATTAAACTTCCATTATAAACTCTATGTTGTTTATAAAAAAACTCAGTATTCCCTACATAGAGTAGTTGTAAGGTAGTTGTCTTCATGTATCTCCTAATTCTCTAGAGTAGAGGATCTGATTCTTTAGATTGCAATTTAGTGTCCATAGGCAGTCATGCAAAGGCATAAGTGCCATTCTGGGACAAAGCCTGGCTGATAGACCATTAATCAGAAGACGTAAACAAACATGTATCTGGGTTGGAGGTTGAGATCGAGGAGGCACTTACAGTCGAGCGAGCTCGAGGGAACGGAAGGAGATAGAGGAGCCAATGATGGCACTAATTCTTCCATGTTCTTGGTGTTGCCTTCCATGAAGGTCGCCGCCTTCAGCACCATCCGTGGCTGATATGGTGATACATTGGGTTGTGCACTATCGACACTGTCTGTATGAGGGATCAACCTCGGCCGTCACCATCATTCTGGCACTAGCGATGGCACCACTGGACGTCAAGGGGATGGCCGAATTGTAACGCACGCCGCCGCCACCGCCATCGCCACCGTAGAGTCACAGAGAGTTGAAGGAGAGACATCTCAGTTTCTCGTGATGGGCTAGGAAGAAAAAGGAGAAACGAACTGCACGAGCTGGGCCTTTTGGTTTCTCAGCTCCTTTTGTCCCGATTGGCGATAGGATGGCCAGTTCAAATTCCGGAGTAGCAGCCCAGTGACATTGGGCTGGCTGTGATACATGCGGTGGAGGGTAAAAAATTGCCTTTGGTGACGGGCTGATGGTCGGATGACCGCTCAATCTAGAACATCCATTTTCGGTATCCGACGACTAATGTTCTCAAATAGCTGTGGTGGCTTGTAGGTATTTCAGTTTTACTATTTCTTAATAGGTAGTGAAAGTGGGCTCCACTCACTCGTGACCCATTCACTAAAGCCCATATTAGTCACTATGAGTCCGACTCACTGACTCAGCCCATATCTAGTTTGGGTCCAACCCAAACATATTTACGGTTCAGATCCAATACAAACTTGCTCCCGCTCTTAAGTGTGTGACCCCATAGGCTTATGTCAACTTGGACACAATTGGAGTCCGACTCTCAATCGATCAATCATTAGCGGCTCCTAGCAGAACGTCCTGACTTCCAAGTACCAAAGAGTCATGACGACATGCCTTTCCAATGTGACTTATGTCCGAGTCCATTTTGCCTCACCATATACCTTGTCAAACTATAGGCAAATAATCTTCATCCCTTAAATAGTCTGACTCTCTTCTCGATCCAAGATAAGTGATTCATCCGACTAACTCTTAGTCGACCGCCTCGGTTAATACTTAACCGAGTCACGCATGACCATGCTTTCCGAATCATATCCCACGAGAGGGCCCGCTCTGTAGATGGAGGGACAAAACCCCATCTTGGTTATCCACATGACGCATCTTGATTCTCAGTCGACCTGAACTCTGCCTTTATAACTGCCCTGTTATGGATCAGTGTTTGACAGAACCTAAGCCGATGATCCACAACTTAGATTGTGCGATAACCTCAGGTCTAAGGATTACATTAATTGAGACATACAAATGACAACTTGTTCATTGTGTCTCAATATGGGTCAATTCGACTCGCTAAACTCTTTATCCGAATCTGTGTAATTCGGAATAGCATCACCATGCCCATGAAAAGTGGAACCGAGTCATGTGTCGACTTTCACATTAGTCTAAGTTGTGTATCCAGCACAACCTCAATGTCTAAGGATATTTAGTGTGAACAACATGAATATATAGTTCCACAATTGAATCACATATTCAATGATATATATCAGATGATCATGCAAGGACAACTTAATATCTTTATGAATACAATGGGAATTATATCAAACATGAATGCCTCTAGGGCATATTCCCAACAGTTTACCACTTGCACTAGAGTTAATCTTCTGACATCACATGACTAGCCATATAATGCCCATGGCTCTCAGGTGCGCCTCTCATGCTTCGGCTGTGGTAGCGGCTTTGTCAACGGATCCGCAATATTTGCATCCGTGTGTAACTTGCATAACTTGATATCACCCTGATCCACGAACTGACGAATCAGGTGGTACCGCATGAGTATGTGTTTGTTCTTCTGGTGTTGTATAGGTTCCTTCGCTTGTGCAATAGCACAATTGTTGTTGCAATACACGTCTAACGGATTGGACGAGCCTTGAACCACACCAAGATCCATGAGGAAATTCCTCATCCAAACAACTTCCTTTGATGTCTCCGAGGCGGCAATATACTCAGCCTTTGTTGTAGATGCTGACACAGTCTCTTGCTTGGAACTCTTCCATCTCACAGACCCTCCATTTATTACAAACACATATCCAGATTGCAAACAAGAATCATCCGAGTTAGCGAGATAACTTGCATCTGTGTAACCCTTTACATTGAGTTCATTCTCACCTCCATAAACTAGGAAAATATCCTTTGTCCTTCTCAAGTACTTATGAATATTTTTAGTTGCTGCCTAGTGGATTTTTCCAGGATCAGCCTGGTATTTGCTCACAGCACTTAGATCATAGGAAACATCCATCCTAGTACAAATCATCGCATACATGATGTATCTGATTGTCGAAGCATACAGAATAGCACTCATTCGACTTTGCTCATCAGTTGTCGGAGGACACTGAGTCTTGCTAAGTTTTACACCATGGGACATCAGCAATAACCCCTTCTTATATGATTCCCTGTTGAACTTCTTCAACACTATTTCCAATGAGCCGCCTTGATCTATCTCTGTAGATCCGAATTTCTAGAATATAAGTTGCCTCACCAAGGTCTTTCATTGAGAAACTTCTTTCCAATGATTCATTGGTTTCTTGCAACATCTGGACATCATTTCCAATCAGTAATATGTCATCCACATATAAGATCAGAAAGTTTACTTTGCTCCCACTAAACTTATTGTATAAACAAGAATCATGATCACTTTTGATGAAGCCAAACGATTTAACTACCTCATCAAAGTGAATGTTCCAACTCCGAGATACTTACTTCAACCCATAAATGAATTTCTGAAGTTTGCATACCTTATCATCATTAGCCGGATAATAAAAACCTCGGGCTGCATCATATACACGTCCTCGGTTAAATTTCCATTAAGGAAAGCCGTTTTGACATCCATCTGCCATATCTCATAGTCGAAATAGGCTGCTATAGCTAACAAGATCCGAACTGACTTAAGCATCGCTACGGGTGAGAAAGTCTCATCGTAGTCAACTTCTTGAACTTGTCGGAACCCCTTCATGACAAGCCATGCTTTATAGATGGAAACATTTCCATCCATATCAGTTTTCTTCTTAAAGATCCATTTGCACTCGACGGGTCTTGCACCGTCTGGCAGATCAACCAAGTTCCAAACTTGATTTTCATCCATGGACTTTAACTCGGATCTCATGGCTCCAAGTCATGACTCGGACCACCATCGCCTTCGAATAAGTTGCTGGTTCATCACTGTCTAACAGTAATACATCACAAACACTTTGTAATATTGCTGATCTTCGTAGTATAGGTGCTCCTGCCGGCTTAGCCACCACGACTGGCTAGCCTCCAAGGCTTTTTACGACTCTCTACTGGCCAGTTCTTCTCGAATTTCTTCGAGCTGCACCGTGCTCCCACTGACTCCCCAACTGAGAAACTCTTTCTCAAGGAAGACACTGTTCCGAGCGATAAACAATTTGCCCTCTTATCAGTTGTAGAAGACAAGGTTTCCCTCGGATACCCCATGAAGACACACTTATCCGACTTGGCCGTAAGCTTGTCCGACTGAAGTCACTTGACAAAAGATTCACAACCCCAAATCATAAGAAAAGACCTACTTGGCTTTTTGCCTGTCCATATCTCATGTGGTGTCTTATCTACCGACTTTGATGGTACTCTGTTTAGTGTGAACGCTACTATTTTTAGACAATAACCCCAAAATAACAAAGGAACATCTATCTGACTCATCATTGATCATACCATGTCAAACAAGGTCCGATTCCACCTTCTCGACACACCATTCCTCTGCGGACGTTCCTGGCGGATTAAGTTGAGAAACTATTCCGCAACTTTTCAGATAGTCATCAAATTCATGGCTCATGTACTCGCCCCCTCGGTCTGACCGAAGAAACTTTATTTTCTTGCCAAGTTGATTTTGTACTTCATTCTGGAATTCTTTGAACTTTTCAAAGGATTTTGACTTATGTTTCATCAAGTTGATATATCTATACCGACTCAAATCATCAGTGAAGGCAATGAAGTACTCATAACCACCCCTGGATGTCGTGCTCATTGGTCCACATACATCACTATGTATTAGTCCCAACAAGTCGAACACCCTTTCACAACTCTTTGCAAAAGGTGTCTTGGTCATTTTGTTGATTCGGCAAGATTCGCATGTCTCGAACGACTCCAAGTCGAATGAAGTTAGGAGTCCATCATCATGGAGCTTCTTCATGCGTTTCCAACTTATATGACCAAGCAGACAGTGCTAAAAGTAAATCATATTCAGATCATTTGGTTTCAACCTTTTAACATTTATGTTATAGACTGACTCACCATCAAGATTCAAAATAAATAACCCGTCTTGGACGAGTGCAAAGTCGTGAAACATATCATTAAAATATAAAGAACAACCATTATTCTTAATATTCGACTGATAGCCTTGTCTCATCAAACATGAGGCAGAAATGATGTTTCAACTAAGCACTAGAACATAATAACAATTGTTCAGTTCTATTAAGAATCCGGAAGGTAAATGAAGTTGCATTGTTCCAACTTCCAACGCAGCGACTCTCGCTTTGTTGTCAACTCAGATATCAACCTCGCCTCTTGCTACGCTCCTACTTCTTACTAGTCCCTGCAACGAGTTGCAGATGTGAATAACTGATCTAGTATCATATACCCAAGAAATATTAGGTGCATCAGCAAGCTAAATTTCTATAACATTGCAAACAAGCGTACCTAAGTCAGAAGTCACACCTCCGCTCTTGGCTTTGTCAGCCAAATACTTGCTGAAATTCCTCTTCCATTGGCCATCCGCCTTGTAGTAGAAGCAAGTGGATCCGGCTGAAGGAGATGGCTTAGTCCCTAAGGAAGCGCTTAGGACCGAGTCCTGAGCATTACCTTCCGAATTAGTCCTCTTATTTTTAATCCAAGAACTCTTCTTGAACTTAGCTTTATTATGCACCATCAACACTTGACTGGCGCCTTTCTTGAGATCTGCCTCTACCTGCATGAGCATCCTATGTAATTCAGTAAGATTCTTATCCATACCATGCATGTGGTAGCTCGATATGAACTGACCATACACACTAGGAAGAGAGTTCAGAATTATGTCCATAACAAACTCTTTGCTAATGGGGTACCCAAGCCTTTTCAGATAGTACACCTAACCAACCATCTTGATCACATGTGGACTTAGTGGATCACGATATTTAAGCTTGTAACTCAGCAATGCCTCAGATACTTGATACCTCTCGGTTTTTGCCCGAGCATGGAACATAATTTTGAGGCTTTCAATCATATCGTAGGCCTCAACATTCTCGAACTACGACTACAAGTCCGGTTCCATGTGAGCAAGCATAAAACAACTTATTTCCATGGACTCATCCCGAATCCGATGGTAGGCATTGGTGGCACCGACAGTCGCATTCTCATTCGGCTCATCTGGAAGTGGGTTGTCTAGTACATAATCCTCCTTTTCTTGTTTGATAACAATTCACAGATTTTGATACCAGTTGGTAAAGTTAGTGTCATTCAGTTTATCTTTCTCTAGGATCATTCTCAATGCAAAAGCGGACATCTGAGGGTTACTGCTACTTGGTGCCATGATCTACAATAGAAAATATGGAAAACACTTAAGACATGTATTCATAAAAGAGCAAGCATATTAAACATTTTAATACTTATGCTCCCACTATAACCAACACCCCTCTGATGGTTACTAAGTGATTCAGGATCCCAAATAAGCAAGCCGACTAGTGAGCTTTAACATCACCGCTCGCTATCAAGTGATCTAGGTATACAACTCCTTGTCAATCGTATTTCATATGACTCATGTTGGTCGGGTGGCATCACATGTCCCGTCTCCCGTCCAAATTTTTCCCGAGTCCCACAATTGTTGTGATAGACCCATCTAGCTTACCGTGTGTTTCCGTTGTAAGTGTCCGACTCGAACGCACCAAGTCGGAAAGAATTGGTAGCACCCTAATTTTATGAGCCCACCACCAAAAATGTCCGACCTGTGATGGTGCAAACATTGGCTGGAAAACCGACTAGACCTTCTTTGAGGGATTAAATTTTACTGACTATCTAATAGAGGTAAAATAGAGACATAACAATAACACGAAATAAAGCAATTATAATGTGAAATGGTATGACCCTCTTCATGGAGATCTCCATCTCCACAAAGCCTGTAATCCAACTTGTTCCAACTCTTGTCACTTGTCGTCTTACTCCATGTCGCCAACTTTTACATCGACTTGCATGCCATCCGGGTTCTCCAAAAGCTATATTATCTTAGTAAAGTAAATTACATAGATAATCCGACACGCATGTTATTATACAATAAAATGACAACACCTAGGCTCCAGCCGGCTAACAAAACCATGATTCGCAGATCACGTATGGATTACACACATCACATGCACATAAGCCATACCATTCACAACTTCCTGCAAAAACAAGTTATGCATAGATACGATATCTATCGTTGTTGTGAAACTCGTAAATGACAACTAAGACGCTACGACAGGGTGAAGTCGGTCATCTGAAAACATAGATCTCATCTACATTCCTGATACGTCCAAAACGTATCTACTTTCTCGAACACTTTGCTATTGTTTCTCCTCTAAACTTGTGTGATTTGGGTACAACTAACACAGACTGACGCTATTTTCACCAGAATTACCTTGGTGTCTTGTTTTTGTGCATAAAATCAACTATCAGGAAAAATCCCGGAAAATATGCCAAAAACTATTTTTCACCAGAAGATCCACGGAGCCATAAGGGGAGACAGAGGGGAGGCCTGGGGGGCCCAGACCCACCCTAGGCACGGGACCACCTGACCCCGTTCCTAGAGGGGGTGCGGCTACCCTAGGAAGCTCTCCGGCCTCCCTCTGCGCCTATAAGTTGCCTTTTGACCAAAAAACCGAGGGGGTTTCGATAGTTTTCCAGAAAGAGTTCCGCTCCGCCGCTACCACGAGAAACCAAGATTCGGATCCAGAAACTCCGTTCTGGCACCCTGCCGGGACGGGGAATTTGGAGAGGATCTTTGCCATTGTCATCACCAACGCATCTCCATCAATCACCGATGTTTTCCTCATCCATGAGTGAGTAATCCCTCGCTGTAGGCTTGGGGATGGTAGGGATTGGATGAGTTCTATCATGTAATCGAATAAGATCTGTTAGGGCATAGTGCCTAGTATCTCTATTAGTGCTATTTGACTTTTTTGCAACTTGTTGTGCTTAATGCTTGTCACTAGGGCCCGAATGCCATGATCTCAGATCTGAACTTATTATTGAATCATTATGATAGTATTGTTTATGATCTTATCTGCAAGTTGTGTACACATATCATTGCTTGTCTGGATCCAAAGGCCCCAAAGTGACAATAATTGGGACAACCGGAGGGGATGGTTATGGTGTGAGGATCACATGTGTTCACGGAGTGTTAATGCTTTGCTCCGGTGCTCTATTAAAAGGAGCACCTTAATTGCCAGTAGTTCCCTAGAGGCCCTGCTGCCACTGGCTGGCTGGACAGAAGATGTTGTGCAAGTTCTCATTGCGAGCACGTATGACTATATTTGGAGCACATGCCTAGGATTGTTTAGTACTTGGATGCTTGTTATTATTTATCTGCAATGGCATAGATCTTGAAGTTACATGTTTAGACTCGTCCATGCAACGCCTGTCCATCCATACCTATGCATACTACCACCACATACACATGCTACACACACTACTACTACTGCTGAATCTGAAACTGCTTTTGATGCTCATGATGTTACTTCTACTGTGCTTGATGCGAGTGGTTCACTAGGTCCTTTTCTAGATGCTACTATGTCTAGTCTAGGAAATACAGAAACTCCTAGTGAAGACACTGTTACACATGTTAGCTCACCTGCTAGTGAGAGTTATGATATTTATGATGGTTACATTGAGTTCACTGATGAATTTGTTGAAGAGTGCCGAAACACACATGGTACTAGTGCTATTAAGAGTCTCGTTGCTAGACGCACCATTATGCATGAATTGTCCTCTGATCCTAAGTTTGCCACCTCTCCCATAGATATTAAAGATGAATATTATGATTTCTCTCTTGATTTGTCTTATTTAGATATTGTTGAGAAAGAACCTTTTTGTGGGACTGAAAATGAGAGTGCTATGGCTCATATGGATGAGCTTTCTACTATGAGTGCTTTGTTCTCTGATGATTTTAAAATGCGCAAGTACTTTGTTACTAAGATCTTCCCTTTTTCACTAAAAGGAGAAGCTAGGGCTTGGTTTAATAGATTACCTCCTGGTTCCATCGATAACCCTGATTGCCTGATTGATTCTTTCTTCCATAAATATTTTCCTCCCAGTGCTAGACATGCTGCTTTGCAGAGACTTTTTGATTTTAAACAAGGAGACGAAGAGAAACTGCCTCAGTCATGGACAAGGTTCTGTGCCTTGATTCATGCAGATCCTTGATATCCATTGCCTAAGAATGAGCTTCTTGATATTTATTATAATGGACTAACTGATGATTCTAGGACATACCTAGATAGCTTTGCTGATTGTGTTTTCAGGAAGAGGACTCCTACAGATGCTGAAGAATTAATGACCAAGATAAGCAAGAATTATGATGATTGGACTTCAACTAAGCTAAATACACCTTAGCCTATTACTCCTGAACCAGTTTTTCCTGAACCAGTTCCAGCACCAACAACAAAGAAGAGGGGAGTTATTGCATTAAATGATGAAGTGATGAAGGAAGATAAGAAGTGTCTAAAGGAGAAAGGTATTAGAGGTAAAGATGTGAAGAATCTATCTCCTATAGAAGAATTATGTAAGCCAATTCCCCACTCATCTACTATTGAGGTACACCCTCTCCAATTTCATGAAGGTGATATTCCTTATGGTAATCCTCCTGATCAATGCTTAGAGGAACTTGACACATTTATTGTTAAACAAGGTAATTTTAATAAACAAGTTCAGAATCATTTATTGGAAAACTCTATTGCTATCCATGAGTTGAAAGATGTTGTGGAAAGAACTTCTAATGATATTAAAATGCTTTGTAAAGACTTTCAAATGGTTCAAACCCAACTTGATCAACTTGCTAAAGTACAAAAGGATATGCTAGTTAATGCTTCAGGAGATAAACATGCTTATGGAATTAGAACTAGGAGTGGTGCAGCTACTCAAGATCCTTTATATCCTGAAGGACACCCTAAAAGAATAGAGTAGGATTCCCAACAAGGTGAAGATAGTGGTAGTCCTCGTAAGAGGAAGAAAAAGAAACATAAAGTAGTTGAGGAACCACTTGAACCTGCTGTAGATCCTAATAGTATATCTCATCTCGATGCTTTGGCGAGAGTGGTAATAATGATGAGTCTCCTGATAAGGAGGAAGGTGAGGAAGAACCTAAGAAGCACACTAAGAACACTAGGTACACTAAGGAAGATTTTATTGCTAATAAACATGGTAAATAGAGAGAACCTTGGGTGCAGAAACCTATGCCTTTTCCAGGTAAGAAACACAAGTCAAAGGAGGAAGAACACTACAACAAGTTTTGTGAGTGGATGAAACCTTTATTCTTGCAAATTCCTTTGACTGATACTATTAAGTTGCCTCCTTATTCAATGTATATGAAGGATATTGTCTCTAATAAAAGGAAGATTCCTAATGAGGAAATTTCTACTTTGCTTGCTAATTACTCCTTCAATGGTAAGGTTCCAAAGAAACTTGGTGATCCAGGTATACCAACTATCCCCTGCTCTATTAAGAACAATTATGTTAGAACTGCTTTATGTGATTTGGGAGATGGAGTTAGTGTTATGCCCTTTTCTCTCTATAAGAGACTCCAGCTAGAAAAGTTGATACCAACTGATATATCTTTGCAAATGGGTGATAAGTCAACTACTATTCCTGTTGGTATATGTGAGGATGTTCCTGTTCAAGTTGCTCATAATTGCATGGTTTTAACTGATTTTGTTGTGCTTGAAATGCCTGAAGATGATAATATGTCTATTATTCTTGGGAGACGTTTTCTTAATAATGCAGGTGCTGTCATCAATTGCAATCAAGTAAAAGTAACATTCAATATTAATGACAAAGAGCACACTGTCTATTTCCCCAAGAAGGTTGTTAGAAGCTATTGCCTGAATTCCATTGAAAATATTGAGAGCATCAAGGTTGGAGAAATATATTGTCCCATTCCACAAGAAAATTTTGAAACTATTATGATTGGGACCATTGCTATCAACTATGAGGTAACATAATCACCTTGTGGATTACAAAGTTTTGTTTCATATAATATTATTTTGGTAACAAGACTTGATCAACCTTGTTAACAAAAGGATTTTAATCAACAAAATAATGTTTTCACTATGGTTATACTTGCTTTCTTTTACTTTTCTCCTTCCTAGTCTTTGCTTTAGCTTTGGTTTTGCTAGTAGTTTGCTTGTTTGAGTTTCTTAGAGCTCCTGTAGTTTGGCTTTTGGTTTGCTTTTGCTTCTTCTGAAAAAACTGTTTCTGCGAGAAAATCAATTTTCATACCCTCAAAATTGGCCAAAAATAAAGTTCCCCGAAAAATCCTAGAAAATTCAAAATAATTTTTTCCTCGAAAAAGGGGAAGAGAGGCACCAGAGGTGACCCAGGGGGCCACCCCAGGCCACCACACCTCCACTGGTGGCGCCTAGTGGGGTTTGCCCCACCTGGGCCCCTCCAGGCTGCCTCCTCAAAGCCACCTTCTTTCTCTCTCCCGAAAAACACCGGAAAACTTGCTCAAGCTCGAGTTCTTGCTATTCTTGCTCGCGATTTTCGATATCCTTGTTTAGCCCATCTCAAGTGCTGATTTTTGGAGGGATTGCTCCTTGGTATGTGCCTCCTCCACTTGTCCAATTAGATTTGTGATTGGTAGATTATATCTTGAGTATTTTGCTGCTATAGGTGACAGGTTGTTTGAGCTTGCATGCTTCTTCTATGATTATAAACTTTGTTTTGATGCATGTGTAGTCCTCTAGCAAGTTCCTATAGTAGTTGCTTATCATTTATCAACTTAGAAATCACTTGGTTTGATGGTTGTCTAAAAATTTCAGCAAAGTGAAGTCATGGACCACCACACATTTGGTGATATATTTGAGAGTGATGCACCCACCACACAAAGCAAAGTGAAGTCATGGACCAGCCATCAGGTACTTTGCCTACTATCTTACCACCAATGTTCTTGGTAGGGAGAACACTAGTAATATATCCAACTATCAATTGGCCTTCTTAGCTGCTGCGCTCTATGGTGAGGATAAGTATAATATTGGTTCCCTCATTGCTCACTGCTAAGGGACCCATCTATGGGGGAATTATTGCTACTCGTATTGCTGCTACCTAGGACATTGCTGTTGATCCACATGATACAGTTTTGGCTCCTCTGAGGCTTGATCTTGCTGCCATGAAGGCGCACCACTTTGTCACCTCTAGCTCTACTCTTGAGAACTTGGTTTATAGAATGTTGTTTACTGACGGGGAGGAGAGAGAGATCCCTCTACCCCAAACCACTTTGTTCAGTATTTCTCAGGGACCTTGGTCACGCACGAAGGCGGAGATGGATGACAAGCTGCACTCTCTCAACTTCCACAGGCACTATCAGGAGGAAGCGCCCTCATATGACCCCGCAATACACTATACATGGGAGGCCTCGAGCTCGTACCAGGACGAGGGAGCTTTCTCGACATACTATGGAGGTGCATCTACTTGGGAACCATGGGATTGAGCCCCACTTAGGACAAAAGCCTAAGCTTGGGGGGAGGTATACCGACATCACACTCATATATATATCATGTTCGGTCGGTTCTTTGTATATCCTGTCGTGGTATTGCCGACGAGTACGCCATGGAGGGGTCCTCACAGTGCGTGTTTAGAGACGTGGGGTAAGGCGGACGGTTGACGGGTACGAGGTAACACAGCTTACCCAGGTTCAGATCCCACGACGGTGGCGGAATCCTACTCCTGCTATAAATCACTATAATGGCAATACGCCGAGTTACAGAGATAGGTTCGCTGTGCGAGGTTGTCTATGCTTGTATGAGATTGTGCCCTAAAGGCTCCCATAGGTCCGACTCATATAGTCGTCAGATCCTAGGGTTACAGGGAAAAAGTCCTAGCCGGACAGGTTACAGAGTCCTAAACCGTCTATCACTAGTCTTGTGTATCTTGCACTCCAAGGCTCCGGGTACGCTGGTGACTCCACCGTAGCCTTCCTTTATCCGGCATGGGCCTCCCTTCTGGATCCACCTAACTGGGCCGCCCGGGATAGGCCATGCTACCGACTATGGGCCACCTGGGTTAGTCGGATAAGAGACATGCTATGAGGATACCCATATAGCATATCCCCAATAGTAGCCCCCGGAGAACTCTGAGATCTTGCACCGTCTTGCCTCTTCACATGGAATGCTCCGTCTAGATGGATGTCGGCAAATCGTCAAGCAACATCTTGTAGTCCTCCCAAAGAACCCTGCAAAGTTTTCTCCGTCTTCTATTAGTAAGTCGGAGAAATGCTAAATCTTCCATCGTACTCTTCCGCTAGTCGGATTAAATCCGTCCATGCCGGAATCTTTGATGTGACGGCTCATCTACCATGTCAGTTATGACGACGTAGGCTTAGGTCAGCGACGCCTTGTAACTCACACATGTAGAGAACTTAATCATATCCGATTTTCCCGCGCGAGCGATACGAACCGTTGGCGGCGACAGTTGGAGACGTGCCGAAATTACCGCGCACGTTCTTAACCACGTCGTCTACGCGGCAACCGTCCGATTAGCTGCACAAATCTTGACGCAGAGTAAGATAAATAGTAACCGTGGGACACTTGCCACTTTTTCACCTCATTCTCTCGCGTCATCTTCTTCTTCCTCCAGCCGCACGCCTCCTCGAGCTCTCCGCGGAAAACCTCAAAGAAACCCTAGCCTCTCCTCGCACCAGTCGCACTCTTCCATTCCTCCATGGCCAGCAGCAGTTCATCCCCGTCGATGGCGGCGTCGAGCGAAGCCACGACGAAGCCGGCGAGCTCCGTCGTCGTGCCCCCAGAGGGCCTGGTCATCCCCGCGTCGGCGGTCATTGAATCCACCGGCGGCGACCACAATCTGGCGGCGTTAGAGCCGCTGGAAGAGGAACCAGATTCGCACAAAGGCGACTGGCACGGCTCGGACATCACCGCCCGCGACATCCAAGAGATGGTCAAGGCTACTACTCCATGACGGAGGGCTCGCTGGCGCCCGCGCCGGAGAGGTGACTCCTTCTCCCCAAGCCGGAGAGAAGGTGTACCTCAAGGATCAATTGGTACGCGGCGTTTCTCTGCCCATCTCCCACTTCTTTCTGTCCGTCTTGAATCACTTCAAGGTCCAACCCCATAACCTCTTCCCCAATAGTATCTTAGTGCTTAGCAACTTCGCGGCACTTTGTGAGGGTTACCTAGGGATTAGGCCTAGGTTAGATTTGTTTGTGTACTTCTTCACCGTCAAACGTGAAGTCAGACACAATAGGGAGGAGCTTAGGAACTACGGCACCATAAGCTTCAAGATCCGACCTGGCCGGCGGTTCCCCAACATCGTCAGCCACGAGTCGTGCAAAAACTGGCAGCGGACGTACTTCTATGGCCCCGACATTCCTTTGGCGGGCCGAGAAGTGACGTACCCGGACTTCGTGGATGGAGCCACCGCTGAAGTCTCCACATGGAGATCCCATGCCTCCATTCCCTCCGACCTCGACGCTTCTCGCGCAATAAGGCGGATCGAGTGGTTCGTAGAGACGGGTCTGACAGGCTTGGACCTAGCCATGTGCTGGTTCATCAGGCAAATCCAAACTCTACAGCACCATACGAAGTTCATGCACGAGTACACCGGCGACCAAAGGGATACCCTCCGGATCTCCGAGGACAACTTCTCGAGTGACTCCGTCAAGTTCCGCCTTAAGGACATCGTCAAGGTGAAGGATAAGAAGTGTGGCTTCACCCTCACCTACGACATGTTTGTAGATGGCAAGTGCCGAAAGGTAGATTTTTATTCTCCGTGTATGACATTGCTCCAGTTTTTCCGTCTTACCAATACCATCTTGTCTAACACGATGATTTGTCACTTAATAGCTTAGCGATCTAGATGAGGGCAACCTGGCTGCCCAAGTCTATGATCCAAAGATGAAGGAAGTCACGGTTGTGTCCGACGATGATGTCCCGTTGGCGCGAAAGCGGAAGAGCTCCACCTCTGACGTTGCCGACGGAGGCAAGAAGAAGAAGACGGAGGGTGGAGCCTCCAAGAAGACCACCGCCGCCCTGGAGGCGGAAAAGATAAAAGCCATCGGGATGTTTGCCAAAGCACCCCCCTAGTGTAAGCCTCTCATTCTTCGACATTGTCTATTTATCTGTCTTGTTCCTGTACTTATGCATTTTTGCACGTTTCAGGAAGAAAGCCACAACCAGCCTCAAGAAGTCCTCCAAGACTCTTGGGGCTTCTAGAAATATCAAATAAATGCTGCATCGCGACCCCTCCCCCTCCATCGCCCCTGCCACTCCTGCCGTTAAGCCCTCCTCCGCTCCAACAAGCTCTCAAGTCCAGGAGGCACTAGGCCCTTCCGTCATGGAAGTGGATTCTGGCGCCTCTACCGAGCTCGCTGTTGTCGGCGAGCAGGCAACTCAGGAGAGCGCTGCTCTTCAAATGGCTGAAGCTCCGGCTAAGGATGCCATCGGTAGCGGCAAGGCGGTGGTGGGAGCTGGTACCTCTGCCGAAGGCAGCACCCCTACTACCCAGAAACCCTTCGAGTTCCCAAAGATAGTTTACCCGGCGCTTCTGCCGAGTAACACTACTATGGTTGCTGGAGGAGTGCCATCATCTCCGACGTGCGGTCTCGAGGAGCTACTCCGACAAGCGGATATCTTGCGAGGAAATAGCATTTCCTTCGGCAAGCTGCTAGCCGAGAGTGCTACAAACCTCAAGATCATTGCACTTGTAAGTTTTTACTTTGCCTTCTATATTTCATATGAGTATCCCACTGTAGCCCCCGAGGATGTAGACGGAAAACCATAGGTTTTACATCTATATGCTCTAAGAGTGACTAAGTTAGAAAAAACTCTCACTGTAGCCCCCAAGCCTTTAGATGGAATGAATTATTCCGACTAGATGCTTTAAGAGTAGCACAAGCAGTGTTCATAATTTTCAATGCTGTAGCCCCCAAGCTTCTAGTTGTAACTGAATTAGTTCCGACTAGATGCTTTAAAGAAAAACTAAGCATTTTATGAGTTAAAAAATTTATACTGTAGCCCCCAAGCCTCTAATCGAGAACTGAATTAGCTCCGACTAGATGCTTAAAGAAAAGCTAAGCATATTTGCTAAGTTAAAAACTCTCGCTGTAGCCCCCGAGCATCTAGGTGGAAAATCTCCGACTAGAAGCTCCAAGCAGACCAAACAACGATTTAACTTTGTATTTGTTTCCACAGAACGAGAATGTGCGGAGGGGTATAGCCAACGACAAGTACCAGAAGATGCGCGCAGACCTTGAAGCTGAAAAGGGTAAAACCGCCATCTTGAAGGAACAGATCATCAAAAACAAGAGTCTGTTTTCTTATTACGCATTTCCGTCTTATTGTTGTGCCCACAATCTCCAAGTACTCACTATGTACTGTGTTTTCTCTGACTTGCAGAACATGTCGCCAAGGCCAAGGATATTGTCGAGCAGTCCAAGCATATCCAGCAGCTGGACAACGAGAAAAAGATCCTAAAGGAGGAGAGGAAGGAGATGCTAAAGATGCACGAGGACTCCATGAAAGCCTTGCAGGATTCCGCCTCCGCAGAGATCAATCGCTTGAAGGAGGAGCTTGCGATCCTAAAGGATCAGAAGCAAGCTGCCGATGAGCAAAACCTTCGCCATAGCGAGGCGTTTAAGCTCCTCCAACAAGATAAAGAATCCTTGGCGGAGATCCTTTGGCAAGCCAAGGCCAGCATCTTCAGTAAGTTTCCTCCGCCTTATGTTCATGTAGTCTGGATACTTAGAGTTTACCGAACTCATACGCTCCTTGTCGGAATTTGCAGCTCCTATGGGTTTAACCCGCTCACCTCCTTCGGACAAGGAATGCATGGTTCTTGCATGCAACTTCATCAACACCGCCATTACCCAAGCCAAGGAGATTACCAAGCCCCTCCAAATATATATCAAGGCATCGGACTCCGTGACGAAGTACTCGGAGATCTTGCGTCGAGCCCCCGAGCGTGTCACGAGCTGGAAAGCTTCTTGTGCACGGGCTGGCGCAAGGATGGCGCTGTCGATGGTGAAGGCACACTATGAAGATGCCGACATCGACACGGTAACCTCAGGTATCCCCGACGTGGATGATGACGGCAAGGATATCGATCACGAAGCCATCCTGTCATCACTCGCGGGGTATGATACCAGGGTTGCCGAGTTGGTGGACATGGACGTCTTCATGCCCAGGAACTTCATCGACAATGTCGACCAGGATTCCTCTGAGTCTTATCACAGCGCCGACGCCGAGGGTGTTTCTCCGGCTGGTGATGATGCGGCCTCCAAGTCCCCTGCGCCCAAAGAGTGAAAAACATTTTGTAATTCTTGTTTCACCTTTGACGTGTGCATGGAAAAAACTTGGTGATGTAATCTTAAGGCAGAAAACAGTGGTTGTCGTATCCTGCTACTTAAGAATTAATTCCCTGTATGTATATATTTTTTAAACAAGTGCTGGCTCATCCATTACTTTGGTTTTTATGCTTGACTTTTCGTGAGTCGGAAGACTCGTTGTCGGAACCATGCGCTTAGGTTATGATGCCCAATGGCACCGTCAATAACCTGAGCACAAAATTGCCGACAATAAGTGCCAAAAGTCACTACTCCAGAATCCACATAAAAAGAACAAAGAACGTGTAGACCAGAAAACTTAAGCTAACGCCCGTAGGCGGAATTTTCACAAGTGCAATCGCAAGACTTGTGCATAAAAGTTTTACATGATCCAAAAATGAACACTAAAGGAGGTAAAAGACTCAGCAATATGAGTAAACAAAAGAGCTTTATTTCATTGATCATATAAGAGGTACACACTTAGATAAAAAATGCTAAGTGTAGAAAGGACGTAGCTGTGCTATGTTCCATGGCCGATCAAGCTCCGGGTAGTCATCATCCGGGTCACGTCGCTTACGCTTATGATCCTCGTTGGGTCTATCCTTGAATTCACGATTGTCGACAAGGTAGTAAGACCCATTGAGCAGCGCCTTGCTTATGATGAACGGTCCTTCCCATGGCGGGGATAATTTGTGTGACTTCTTCTGCTTAAGTCGGAGCACCAAATCCCCCTCTTTAAACGATCAATGCCGGACACGGCGACTATGGTAGCTGTGTAGCTTCTGCTGGTAGATGGCGGATCTTTGGCATGTCAAAACACGCTCCTCCTCGAGAAGGTCCACATCTAGGCATTTGGATTCTTCTGCATCATCGTCGTCGTAGGCGGCAACTCTTGGTGCATCGTGGAGGATGTCGGAAGGTAGGATGGCTTCTGCTCCATATACCATGAAGTAAGGGGTGTAGCCGGTGGATCTATTGGGTGTAGTTCGTAAACTCCATAGCATAGATGGCAATTCTTCCGCCCAGGATCCAGCTGCTCTATGTAGCGGTGCTTCAAGACGTGGCTTGATTCCCTGCATAATTAATCCATTGGCTCGCTCAACCTGACCATTGGATTGTGGGTGTGCCACAGATGCAAGGTCAAGTCGAATTCCATTGTCCCAGCAATAGGCCTCCACTTCTCCGAGTGATAAGTTGCTTCCGTTGTCGGTGATGATGCTATGTGGGAGACCAAATCTCACCACTAGATCCCGGACAAACCTGAGGGCAGTTGCCCCATCAAGCTTTCTAATGGGTTTAGCTTCTATCCATTTGGTGAATTTATCAACTGCTACGAGCAGATGCTTAAATCCACATGGTGCCGTCTGTAATGGCCCCACCATGTCTAGCCCCCAGACTGCAAACGGCCAAGTTATTGGTATTGTTCGCAATTCTTCAGCAGGAACATGTGGTTGTCGGGCATAGTACTGGCATCCTGTGCATGTCTCAACCAGCTTGTCGGCGTACGCCTTCGCGGTCAGCCAGTAGAATCCTTGCCGGAAGGCTTTCGCGACCAAAGATCGAGGAGCGGCGTGATGCCCGCAATCTCCGAGATGGATTTCGCGTAGGATTTCCATACCTTCTAGATGGGAAACACACTTTAGGTATACACCAGTAGTGCTCCTCTTGTAAAGTTGCCCATTGATTATGGTATAACCCTTTGCTCGTCATACTATATGCCTTCTTTCGACTTTGTCGTCGGGCAAAGTTTCGTCTCGAGATACTCCATGAACGGTTTTGTCCAAGCCAGAGGGATCTTTGTCACCATGTTGACGAAAGAGTCAGCTCTTTCCAGGTTGTCGATGTCGGCGCCCTTCACGGAAGGTGTGCGTAGATGCTCTAGTAAAACTCCTGGCGGAATTTGCTTGCGCCCTGATCCCAGTTTAGACAACAGATCAGCCGCCTCGTTTTGTTCCCTAGGCACATACTTGACTTCGTAGACCAAGAAGCTCTTGGCTATCTCGTCCACTTCGTCTCGATATGCCGCCATCATAGGGTTCCGCATTCAGTGCCGACCACCGGGCAACCAAGTCGGAATCTCCACAGCAAACTATGCGCTTGATGCCAATATCCTTGGCTACACGTAGTCCGTGAATGAGTGCTTCATACTCCGCCATGTTGTTTGTAGCCTCGAAGTGGATCTGCAGAACGTAGTGTAGCTTGTCTCCTTTTGGTGACTGTAGCAGTACACCAGCCCCCGAGCCATTGAGCAGCTTTGATCCGTCAAAGTGCATCACCCAGTACTCTGGTTCTGGCAACGGAGTAACATCTGGCATCTCCGTCCAATCTGCAATAAAATCCGCCAAGGCTTGTGACTTGATAGCTTCGCGTCTCTTGTAGGTGATCTCGAAGGCGGCAAGTTCAATGCCCCACTTTGCGACCCTTCCTGTAGCGTCGCTGTTATTGATAATGTCGAACAGTGGAGTCTTGCTCACCACTGTGATTGGGTGCTCCTGGAAGTAATGCCTCAGCTTCCGTGAAGCAAGGAATACTCCATAAGCTATCTTTTGGTAGTGTGGGTAACGCTGCTTGGACTCCGTCAAGACCTCGCTTACATAGTAAACTGGTCGTTGAAATCCGTACTCATAGCTTGGTTCCTTCCGCTCTACGACGACGACGATGCTGATAACCCGGTTGGTTGCCGCCATGTAAATTAACAGGGGCTCACCAGGCTCGGGTGCTGCAAGGATGGGCGCTGAGGAAAGAATCTCCTTGAGCTGCTTCAATGTTGCATCTGCTTCGTCCATCCACGTGAATTTGTCCGCCTTCTTCAGCAACTTGTACATCGGCAGAGCCTTCTCTCCAAGTCGGCTGACGAACCGACTAACTGCTGCAACACAACCTGTTAGTCGTTGAATGTCCTTTAGGCATGTCGGATGGTTTATGTTTAAGATGGCCTTGATTTTCTCCGGGTTGACCTCGATTCCGCGCTGGGAAACGATGAAGCCCAACAATTTGCTAGCTGGAACCCCGAAGACGCACTTCCTAGGGTTGAGCATCATGTTGTATTTACGGAGATTATCAAAAGTTTCTTTCAAGTCGGAGATTAAGTCGTTTGATTTTTTAGACATCACCGCGATATCGTCCACATAGGCGTAAACGTTCCGACCAATTTGGTCGTGAAGGCAACGTTGCATTGTCCGCTGGTAGGTAGCACCTGTGATTTTAGCCCAAAGGGCATCGTGACGTAGCAAAACGTGCCGTATGGGGTAGTGAACAAAGTGGCCAATTGGTCCGACTTCCTCATCTTGATCTGGTGGTATCCTGAGTATGCATCGATAAAACACAAAAGCTCCGAGCCAGCCGTCGAGTCAATGACTTGGTCAATGCGAGGCAAAGCAAACGGATCTTTGGGGCATGCTTTGTTCAAGCTGGTGTAATCAACGCACATTCTTAATTCATTGGTTCCCTTTTTGGGGACAAGTACATGATTGGCCACCCATCGGGTGTGAAGGACTTCTCGGATAAACCCAGCCTTAAGTAACCTAGCTATCTCTTTGCCAATGGCGCGTCTCTTCTCATCTCTGAAGCGTCGTAGAGGTTGTTTCACTGGTTTACATTTTGGATCTATGTTTAAGCTGTGCTCGGCAAGTTCCCTAGGTACACCTTTCATGTCGGCAGGTTGCCAGGGAAATATGTCCCTATTCTCACGGAGGAACTCGACGAGCGCGCTTTCCTATTTGGGATCCAGGTTCGTCCCAATGGTGATGGTCTTCGAGGCATCGCCTACCACAAGTTCCACCGGCTTGGTCTCGATGGCGGCCTTGAACACAGGAGCGGAGTCGGAGATCCGCTTCTTCGACGCGGGCATCTCTGAGTCATCGACTTTGCTCTGGATCTCCTTGAATTCTTCGTTGTAGAGGACAACTTCTGCAACAGCTGCTTCGTTGATCTCGCAGTCCCTTGCCTTGGTAAAGCTTCCAGATACGATGATGACACTGTTTGGTCCGGGTATCTTGAGTTTGTTGTAGATGAAGCATGGCTTGGCCATGAATGTGTGGAATATGTTGCGGCCGAATATGACATGGTACACACTCTTGAAGGGGACCACCTCGAAGGTCATGCGCTCTTGGCGGTAATTATTAACGTAATGCACCCAAGGGACCGAGCCTCCCGACCAGGAACTATGCCATGGAAAACGGTGTTGGTCCGCCTTAGGTTTGCCTCCGTCAAGTTCATCTTCTGCAGTGTATCCAGGTACATGATGTTGATGCTGCTTCCACTATCCACCATGCACTTGGTGAACTCCATGCCGTCAATCAATGGGTTGATGACCATGGCGTACTGGTTCTCCGTGGGAACAAGGTCTGGGTGGTCGTCCTGTCCCAAGTTATTGGAACCTCCGACCAACGCAGGTACTGGGGAACTGGGGGAAGAGTGGCCATCAGGATCCTTAGAGAGGTCTTCTGTTGTCGGACGGTGGGGGTGCCAAGGAAAGTGTGGTAGACTGGGGCCTTCTTTGCGAAGGGGTTCTTGCCCTTGTCGTCGCTCTTGGCGGCGTGCTTGGGGTCAACGTCCTCGTCCATGTCACTTGAATCCTTAGACTCCTCCTCCTTCTTCTTCCCCTTGCCCTTGCCTCGCGGTTTGTTCTTCTGACTTCCCTTGTAGCCGGACTCCGGGTCTTCCTTGAGGTCGTTGATGAACTTGCAGTGTCGATTGGTATGGGTGGCCTTGCCGTTGGCGTCGAGGTGTACAAGGCACGACATATCGCGGTACTCTTTGTAGGTTTGGCGAACGCGGAGCGGCGCCGGGTTGGTTTCACTTCCTCGCTGCTGCCCGCGGCCTGCTCCCCTTCCTCGGCCACGTTGTCCGCCTTCTCCTCGTCCTGCAAAAGTCATAGCGACCATGTCGGTAGATTGCTTTTCTTCTGGAGCGGTTTTCTGCTTTGTACTGCTATTCCTCCGAGCTTGAGTTGGAATGGCCATTGCCGGCAAAGAGCCACGAGCATCGTCATCGGCAGCTGCGAACTCACTAGCTAACTGAATCATCTGATTCAAGTCAAGCTGGTGGTTGTCCTGCAAGCGCTTTAGCTTATGTCGGAGCAGCGTGCCCCTTTCCAACCCATTGATGAAGGCAGCCATGGCGGTCTGAGCGTGCACTCCTGCGCAGGAATTCTTCATATCCAGCCAACAGGAGAGGTAGGCGCGAGATGTCTCGTCTTTTTCTTGCACGCACCGCTGTAGATCGCCCACAGTGCAGGGACGCTTGTATGTAGCCTCAAAGTTTTTGGTGAATGCTTCTTGCATATCCAGCCAATTGTAGATAGATCTCTCTGGCAAGTCATCGATCCATTGACGGGCCGTGCCTGCCAACATTAACGGGAGGTACTTGACGGTGACGTTGGGGTTGCCTCCGGCAATCTCCACCGCATTGTCGTAGTCCCGCAACCAAGTGGCAGGCTTGGCGGTGCCGTCATAGGGCTTGATGGTCTTGTCAATCCGGAAACCTTTGGGGTAAGTTGCGGACCGTATTGCAGGTCCAAAACAACGTGGTACCAGGTATGGTCCTTCCCGGGCCTCGTGGATCTTATCGATCCGTGAACGTGCGTCGTACGGCTCCGGGTTCTTCTTCTTGTTGTCAACAGGGGATGGGCTGCGTGAACGACGCGGGCCTCTTCCGCCATGGTGACTGCTTGGCAGCGACGGAGGTAGAGGTGGCGGTGGGTTAGCCTTCTTGCTGTTACCCTCATGCGACGCCTCATGCCTGTCGCGGTTGCTTGTCGGACACGGAGGATCGTGGTGTGACCTGCTCTTGTGTCCTTGGTGGCGCTCTTCATCATGACGGGTCTGTTCCGCGTTGTCGCGGATGACGATGCCGCACTGCTTTGGTGGGGGCATATCCGTACGATGGTGAGCTTTGTAATCTTCCTGACGTCGGGGGGATCGGGGTGGTGGCGATGGGCGATGAGGTCGGACTTTTTCTCCATGGTCGGAGGATATGGGATAGCATCCTTCCTATTGCGCGCATCCCTCCGTCTTCGTTCTGATGAACCCGTTTGTGATCCGACATCCTGAGGAGATCTGTCCCTTGGCGGTTTGTACTGGCTAGATCGGCAAAGCGCTGGGTCAGACTCGAGCCTCTGCGAGGTGGCCTTTTCCTGCTTCTTTACCGCCTTGGCCACTAGGTCATAGACCTGTTCTACTGCCTCAGGCGATCTATCCTGCTCCAGAAGGGTCTTGGCGACGGCGAGCTTAAGGAGTGGGGTGGGCATCACCTGCTTGCCTTCACTATCAATGTATGGCTTGGCCTGTGCCGGCTTCGAGGGAGCCCATCCTAGGTTGCGCCGTACACCAGGATCGTTGATGATGCGAGCTGGAGCTTTCTTAGCCTTCTGCTGCTGTAGCAGGGTTTTGTACTCGGCCTCCATTGCTCTAGCTTTCTCTATGGACTTCTGCGCGTTGACCAGATCTCGATCTAGTTTAGCGCCTTGCTCCGCGTAGTTGTTGACGGTGTTCACCATGCCTTCGAAGGTAAGGCATCCTGCCGCCTGCTGCCGCCTTAGAGAATGTCGGAGAAGCGTGCCATGGTCCAGTCCTTCCACAAAGTGATAGATAGCATCATCATTGGGGTAGTTGGCCAGGTCGGCCCGTATACGGAGCCACCTGGCGAGGTAGTCGCAGGGGTTTTTGCCCTCTCTCTGAACGCAGCGCGCTAGATCGAAGATGGTAACCACACCGACGAACTTGGATCTCTGCTATCCAGACGCGCGGACAAAGCCGGCGGATTTGCAGTGATCTTCCACCTTTATATCCTGCACAGGGGCGGTTTGGGTGGGCCTTGAATTTTTCCGATCTTGCCGGCAAACTCCGAGGAGAGATCCGACATCGATCCTTCCGCGAACGTGTCCTGCCCGTAGGCGGTTCATGCGGGTCTTCATGCATCCCGATCTTTGCCGGAAAACTCCGAAGAGAGATCCAACATTGATCCTTCCACGAACGTATCCTGCCCGTAGGCGGTCCGTGCGGGTCTTGATGCTCCTCTGACTCCCAGGGAACTAGTGCCCGAGTCGGTTTCACCGATGAAGAGGTGGATGTCTCCGATAGGAACGATCGAACACCGCGTAGGGTTCGTCTTTGCCAGGATCCAGAACTCGTCAGGGGGGATGATCAGAACGTTGCCGGAGAAGAGAACGCGGCCTATGGCTACGGTCTCTCCGATTCCCGCGAAGATCTTGGTACTCGCCCGCTGAAGAGCCTGAAGCGCCTCTTGCCCCACGGTGGGCGCCAACTGTCGTGGTATTGCTGATGAGTACGCCATGGAGGGGTCCTCACAGTGCGTGTTTAGAGACGTGGGGTAAGGCGGACGGTTGAAGGGTACAAGGTAACACAGCTTACCCAGGTTCAGATCCCACGACGGTGGCGAAATCCTACTCCTGCTATAAATCACTATAATGGCCATACGCCAAGTTACAAAGATAGGTTCGCTGTGCGAGGTTGTCTATGCTTGTATGAGATTGTGCCCTAAAGGCTCCCATAGGTCCGACTTATATAGTCGTCAGATCCTAGGGTTACAGGGAAAAAGTCCTAGCCCGACAGGTTACAGAGTCCTACACCGTCTATCACTAGTCTTGTGTATCTTGCACTCCAAGGCTCCGGGTACGCTGGTGACTCCACCATAGCCTTCCTTTATCCGGCATGGGCCTCCCTTCTGGATCCACCTAACTGGGTCGCCCAGCAGGCCATAGGCCATGCTATCGACTATGGGCCACCCGGGTTAGTCGGATAAGAGACATGCTATGAGGATACCCATATAGCATATCCCCAACATATCCATTGTTTCGCTTTCTTTTTGGTTCTTGTTGCTTCTTTCTCAAAAACACAAAAATACCAAAAATATTTTCGTTGTTTCTCTTGGTTTGTTTCTTTGCTTTGGTTTGCCTTAAAAGAAAAATCCAATAAGATTTTGCTTTGTTTGGTTTTTCTTTGTTTGCTTGTTTCTAAAAAAATTGAAAACACCAAAAAAAATTGTTGTTCTTCTTTGGTTTTGTGAGTTCTTTGCAGGGTTCCGTCCTCAGTGGATATTGGTTTTCATGTTAATTATTCAAGTCACACAAGTGAAGGGCAATAATGAAGATTAAGACAACTCTAGGTGTGGTAAGAGGCTGGTAACAAACTCTATTTGTTTCATTTTTGTACATATACTCATCACTGTGAGCATGCTTAGCCTGTTTGTGTAAGGTGTATCTCATTATGGATGCTTAGTAGTTCTTGCTTGTCTATGATTAGCTCCAGCTTGCTAATAGTTTGTAGCATGTCATATGAATGTTTGCTTGCATTGTTTTATTCATACTTTGGTATGGCATTGTGGTATCCTCCTCTAACTGTTCATGTGAATCAACTTGGCACATGCTCACACATGCATATGACTAATCAATAGTCAGTAAGCCTCGATGGTTTATTTTGCCTCAGAGTTCTTGTATCACTTCCATGCCATAATTAGTCATGTTTTGTTGCAAGCATGATGATGACAGTTATTGCTCTCTCGTTTGTCGCTCCCTCTCTATTGCTAGCCTTCACTTGCACTGAGTATGTGCTCTACCTGTGCTTCCAACTCCTCAAAACCAATATTGCCAGCTATGTCCACCATACCTACCCATTAGCATCGTTTGCTATTCCAGTGCATATTATATATGCCGTGTTTTCTTCCAAAATAAAATGTTTGTCTGTTTGAGAAAGTTAGTTAGTAAAGCTCTCACGAACTTGATGGCACACTTTATTCCTTGCATTTAATAATCTTGAACCATTGTGACTAGTCCATGAAAGTTATATGCTTGCTTATTATATGCCGGGAGTCAGCAGAATCGTGCTGTCATGGGGAATGCTTTTAACACCTTTTGGATATCTCATCCAGTTGATTCCTTGTTCTTTTGTTTAAGGATGTCGACGATGTGAAATAAAAGGGGAAGTTGTGAGTTCATGGAGTTTATACATTGTGTTAGAGAAACGCCTGGGCCGCTAGCCTAAGCCATGCCTAATCATGGTGGAAACTTGCAGCATCACCATATTGAGCATCTATGAAGCATCCTCAATAAAAATCTATGCATATGGTAAATAAAAAGATCGCTGAGATGCTCATTGTCTGGTTGCCTTGTCATTTTGGTTATGTGAAAGATCCTGTACCATGTGCAAGGGGTACCCCGTTGGCGGTTCTCGATGATATGCATGTATTTACAATGAAAAGAACTTTCAGGTGACCAAAGTTGAGTAGCATGCGGAGCGGCCCTCGTACTCAAGGGACTTGGGATTTCCAGCCTATGTTCTGTCAAGCATATGATTCATAGTGGACCTCACTTTCACCTTAACCACATGAAGATGCCTATGATAGGGGCAATGAGAGCTCAAAGCTAATGAGTACCTTCCTTTCAGATTAGGAAGCCTTTCAAACCTTCACAAAACCGTTTTCACAATTTTGTTGAGTCACCACTTATTCTATGAGCACCTTCTTGAGAGCATAGTTGTCATTCTTGTGTTTGTTCCAAAACTTGGTTAATTATGTCATGACTTTGATGCTTGTATCTCTGATATCTTTACCTCTAGTCTTCACTTGAACTTCAGAGGTGCCTTGGCATTCATATTGTGCTCTACAAACAAAGGCAAGCGAGATACCACTTTATCATACCTTATTATGAGAATTGCAATGTTGCTTATGTTTATGTTTCATGCTACTTATTATTATTGAGTTAGTTTCTCTTCATAGCTTGCAATGACTATTGAGTAGACTTAGTTGCATACTTATTATTATGAATTGTCTAAGCATCTACTCATGTGCTGAGAATATATACATCATATGAAGCAAAGTGTTCGTGAAAGTTCTTTTATCGCACTCAGTTTTCAACTGAATTGCTTGAGAACAAGCAATAAGCTAAGCTTGGGGGAGTTGATACGTCCAAAACATATCTACTTTCTAGAACACTTTGCTATTATTTCTCCTCTAAACTTGTGTGATTTGGATACAACTAACACGGACTGACGCTGTTTTCAGCAGAATTACCTTGGTGTCTTGTTTTTGTGCAAAAAATCAACTATCAGGAAAAATCCCGGAAAATATGCCAAAAACTATTTTTCACCAGAAGATCCACGGAGCCAGAAGGGGAGACAGAGGGGAGGCCTGGGGGGCCCAGACCCACCCTAGGCGCGGGCTCACTTGACCCCGCGCCTAGAGGGGGTGCGGCCACCCCAGGCAGCCCTTTGGCCTCCCTCTGCGCCTATAAGTTGCCTTTCGACCTAAAAACCGAGGGGGGGTCGATAGTTTTCCAGAAAGAGTTCCGCTCCGCCGCCACGAGAAACCAAGATTCAGATCCAAAAACTCCGTTCTGGCACCCTGTCGGGACGGGGAATTTGGAGAGGATCATCGCCATCGTTATCACCAACGCATCTCCATCAACCACCGATATTTTCCTCATCCATGAGTGAGTAATCCCCCGCTGTAGGCTTGGGGATGGTAGGGACTGGATGAGTTATATCATGTAATCGAATAAGATCTGTTAGGGCATAGTGCCTAGTATCTCTATTAGTGCTATTTGACTTTGTTGCAACTTGTTGTGCTTAATGCTTGTCACTAGGGCCCGAGTGCCATGATCTCATATCTGAACTTATTATTGAATCATTATGATAGTATTGTTTGTGATCTTATCTGCAAGTTGTGTACACATATCATTGTCCGGATCCAAAGGCCCCAAAATGACAATAATTGGGACAACCGAAGGGGGTGGCTATGGTGTGAGGATCACATGTGTTCACAGAGTGTTAATGATTTGCTCCGGTGCTCTATTAAAAGGAGCACCTTAATTGCCATGGTTCCTAGAGTCCAGTGCCACGGGCTGGCTGGACAGAAGATGTTGTGCAAGTTCTCATTGCGAGCACGTATGACTATATTTGGAGCACATGCCTAGGATTGTTTAGTACTTGGATGCTTGTTATTATTTATCTGCAATGCCCTAGATCTTGAAGTTACATGTTTAGACTCGTCCATGCAATGCCCGTCCATCCATCCCTATGCCTACCGTTTCGAATCCCATCATTCATCATCATTACTATTGCTACCATTTCGCTTCTTTATTCTACATTGCTTTGCTGTTGCTACTACCAAACTGTTGCTACTGATAAACTTCTGTGAGCAAGGACTATTTCCAGGTGCAGCTGAACTGACAACTCAGTTGTTAAGGCTTGCAAGTATTCTTTGGCTCCCCTTGTGTCGAATCAATAAATTGGGTAATACTACCCGCGAAGACTGTTGCGATCCCCTACACTTGTGGGTCATCAATTCTGAACATGGATTTCGATCATTGTTGTGATTCGATCAAACTCTTTTTTATCTTCGATCACCGCTTCTAGATTTACGTTTCACATTCTACCCTGATGGCGGAAACCGACCGATAGGGGTATGTCATTTCACGACCTTAGCTATATGATCACAGAAATCATATCTTCCATTCCCCGAGTACAGTTGATCCAATCAACATCGTACAAAACCGATCTATATCATAGATCAACCACCAAAACATCAAATAGATCAAATCTATAACCAACTTCATATCACATATGCGAGATCTCGAGCCTAAAACCAGAAGCTATCGCTCTGATACCATTGTTGTGCCACGTAGAGATAAAACAAAAGTTCCCCCCTACACGGTGATCCCAAGATCTAGCTGAGGTAGAATGCCACGAGGATTACCACTAGACATGCACTTGCAAATTACTAATGTAGCACATCAGTTGATGTAGTGAAGTACTCATGATTCGATCCAATCACGATCATCGTGGTGCTGATCGTATATCACCACTGCTAGTATCCACATGTACGAGGAGGAGCGCCGATGGTGAACTACTAGGTTTGTTATGGCGGCAGGTTTAAACTAGATCTAGGGTTCCTATGATGGAATTGACCTAATCACAACACCTCTCCAGGTATGTGTGCCCCCGTATATATAGGGAGTGAAAGTGGGATCCACTAACTCGTGTCCCGTTCACTAAAGCCCATATTAGTCACTGTGAGTCCAACTCACTGACTCAGTCCATATCCATTTTGGGTCCAACCCAAACAGATTTTTGGTTCAGATCCAATTCAAACTTTCTCCCGCACTTAAGTGTGTGACCCCGCAGGCTCATGGAAACTTAGACATGATTGGAGTCCGACTCTCAATCGATCAATCATTATTGGATCCTAGCAGAACATGCTGACTCCCAAGTACCAAAGAGTCATGATGACATGCCTTTCCAATGTGACTTATGTTCGAGTCCCTTTTGCCTCACAATATACCTTGTCGAATTGTAGGCGAATAATCGTCATCCCTTAAATAGTTCTGACTCTGACATAAGTGATTCATCCGAGTAACTCTTAGTCAATCGCCTCCGTTAACACTTAAGCGAGTCGCGCATGGCCATGCTTTCCTAATCATATCCCACGAGAGGGCTTAGAGAATATCTCTCCAGATGGAGGGGCAAAATCCAATCTTGGTTATCCACATCACATAGCTTGATTCTTAGTCGACCCGAAATCTGCCTTTATAACTGTCCTGTTGCGGATCAACGTTTGACAAAACCTAAGTCAGTGATTGATGGCGTGATCAACGCCTCGTTGGGAGACCCCAAGAGGAAGGTATGATGAGCACAGCAACAAGATTTCCCTCAGTAAGAAACCGAGGTTATGGAACCAACAGGAGGAAGGAAATGACTCAAAGGTGTTGCTAGCAACTTAGAGACCTGCACAACACAAACTCAAGACTTTGCCCCAACAAACAGCGATGTTGTCAATCTCGCTGGTTTGCTGTAACAAAGGATTAACTGTCTGGTGTGGAAGGTAATGGTGGTTTGCAACAAGTAAACATTAATAGTGGAAGATGTATCAACGATAAAGATTGGACTGGGGTCCATAGTTCACTAGAGGTGTTCTCCTTAGATACATAAACATGGCATGCTAGGTAAACAAATTACAACAGGGCAATTGACAGGACCGAGCAAGGCATAACAATGCAGTACTAGACATCAAAAAAATACCAGAAAAAATGGAAACATATTATTTTACCAAAAGACGAAGGAAGCCAGAAGGAGGGACGGAGATGGGCCTCAGGGGCCCACACCCCCTAGGCGCGGGCCCACCTGACCTCGCGCCTAGGGCAGGTGTGGCCCACCCGCCCGGCCTCCGACTCCGCCCCTTCGCCTATATCTTCCCTACAAAACCCTAAGGTTCGAGGAGCGACCACAGATAGATTTCTGCCGCCTCTGGGGGGCAGAAAACATCGAGAAATAAAGATCTCTCTAGCAGACAGATTTCTACCAGGGGAATTCCTTCCCGGGGACGGGAGACCGTCGCCATCAACACCGTCATCAAGCTAGGCTTCATCGGGATCATCATCATCATCCACACCATCATATCCACCAGCACCATTACTCCGTCCCGCTGTAACAATTGTGTTGGATATTGCTTTAGTTTGTTAGGGGAAACTTTCTCGGTGTTGATTACTATTGTAGTTGATGCCTGTGAGTGGAACCATTGGATTGTTGTTTATGTTCAGATTCTTATCCATTACCATATCATCTTTGATCTTGATCCATATGATGTCTTGTGAGTAGTTCGTTTAGTTCTTGAGGACATGGGAGAAGTCATGTTGTTAGTAGTGAATCTGTGATGAGTTATTATTCAATGGTTTAGTATTTAAGTTGTGGTGCTATTCTTCTACTGGTGTCATGTGAACGTCGACTACATGACACTTCACCATTTATGGGACTAGGAGGATGCATTGTGTATTTGGCTACTAATTGTGGGGTTGCCGGAGTGACAAAAACCTGAACCCCCATTAGGACACCTTTGCACAAGGGAGTGTAGGATCTCAGAGTTTAAGGCTGTGGTTAGATTTATATCTTAATTACTTTCCTGTAGTTACGGATGTTTGCAGGGGGTTTCATCACAAGTATGTATTAGTCCTAGGAAGGGCAGTATGTTAGCACAGGTTCACCCACAACACTTACAAACACCAGAGAAGAGTACTAAGCTATTTGAAGCGAAAGCACTTGATAGAATTCCCACGTGTCCTCGAGAACGTTTGTTCCTTATAAGTATTTCCACCGGCTTGTCCTTTGCTAAGAAAGGATTGGGCCACTTTCTCCGTTTGTTCGTTACTCTTTAATTGCTCCTTGTTTTGTTACCTTGTCAGAAAACCACTAAAAATCCATTTTCCAAGTATTTACAGGGATTTCCTGCTCCATACCACTATTCAGCACCTTCTGCTCCTCATTGGGATCGTCACTCCTATTTATCGAAAGTACTACGATACACCCCCTATACTTGTGGGTCATCAAGACTATTTTCTAGCGCTGTTGCCGGGGAGTGAAGCGCTATTGAAGAGTGGAACTAGTAAGGGAAACTTTTATTGTGAGTATTGCTTTCGTTACTGCTTGTTACTTTGTTTCCAATATGGATAACCCACTTGATTTTCTATTTGGGAAAACTACTACCGCTGGTAGGGTAGTAGATGAACCACCTCCTTTTGAGATCGATCCTTTTAAGATACCTACAAGTATTGTTAATCGTGTTATGGATAATTATTATTTTGGGGATGGAACTGTCCATCCTGGTGATCACTTGCTTTTTTATCCATGAGTTATGCGGGTTGTTTAAGTGTGCAGGTATCACAACTGAACATGTGAAGAGGAAGTTACTCTCCATATCCTTGAAAGGGGGAGCTGAGGCATCGTATAAGCTGCTGAAGAATGGACAATCCATGGAATGGGAGGAGATGGCATCTCTCTTTTACTCTAAATTTTATCCTCCCAGTGAAATCCATAAGGATATAAGTCTTATATATAAATTTTGGCCTCTTGATGGAGAGAGTACAGCTCAAGCTTGGGGGAGATTGAAGTTACTAATGCTTAAATGTCCTATTCATGAACTCCCTAACAATATTATTCTCAATAACTTTTATGCTAGGCTTTCTCTTCATGATAAAGATTTACTAGATGCTTCTTGTGCTGGATCATTCACAAGTATGAAGGAAGAAGCTAAATGGGATCTCTTAGACCGTATTCAAGATAATGCTGAGGCGTGGGAGAATGACAAAGGAAGAAAGTCAGGTATAAACTATGATTATGAATGCATTAAATCTTTTATGGGTACTGATAACTTCCGTGATATTCGCAATAAGTTTGGCCTTGATCCTCAAGTCCTTGCAAAATGTTTTAATACTTTTGCCTCTTATATTGAGATTCCTAAGAAAGAGTGGGACAAGTACCATGCTCCCTATAAAGACATTGTTACCCACATTCCTGCCAGTATAGAGGTTTGTACCGCTGATCCTATTTTGCCTGAACCTTATGTTGAGAAGATCCCTTTTCCCTCCAAGGTAAGGGAACACTCTATTATGGCCAATGTGATTAGCAAAAGTGCAAAGAAAACTGTAGGGTCCGATGAGCTTATTGATATCGAGACTGTGGTAGCCAATGTGAAGGATCTTGTCACTAGAAACATAGAGGATGAGCATATTGTCTTCTATGAAGACGCCACTAATGTTATTTCTCATCCTAAGAAGGTTATAAAAGCTAGTGTTCCCGTTCTTTCTGTTAAAATTGGTAGTCATAACTACTATGGTTTATGTGATATTCGTGCTAGTTCTAGTGCTATTCCTTATGAGCTTTACAGGGAAATTATGCATGAGATTGGTCCTTGTGAGCTTGAGGACATTGATGTGGTTATTCACCTTGCTAATAGAGAGCAAGTTTTCCCCATTGGTATTGTAAGAGATGTGGAGGTCCTTTGTGGTAAGATTAAATATCCTGCTGATTTTCTAGTACTTGGTAAAGAAGCTAGTAAAACTTATCCTATCATCTTTGGTAGACCCTTCCTTAATACTTGTGGGGCTATCATAGATTGTAGGAAGGAAAAAGTTTTGACTAAGTTTGATGGAGAATCTTATGAGTTTAATTTTTCCAAATTTTCCAAAACTCCTTATGAAAATGAATTACCTGATGAGGATTTTAGGGTTGAACAACTATCTGCTATTTCTCTTGCTCCTAACAATGCTTTGCAGTAGTTCATGGAGGATCATGAATGTGATGCCTTTATGAAGGAAATAAATGAGATTGATGAGGTTTTCCTTTGTCAGCCTGAGTTACTTAAGCATAATTTACCTGTGGAAGATTTGGGTACCACACTACCACCTAAAGGGGATCCTGTTTTCGAATTAAAACCTTTACCTGATGATCTTAAATATGTTTATCTTGATGATAAGAAGATATATCCTGTTATTATTAGTTCTAAACTTTCAGGGAAGGAAGAAGAAAGGCTATTGGAGGTATTGAAGAAACATCGAGGAGCTATGGGTTATACTCTTGATGATTTAAAAGGAATTTCTCCCACTATATGTCAGCATGCTATTAATATTGAGCCTGATGCAAAACCAGTTGTTGAGCACCAGCACCGTCTAAATCCTAAAATGAAGGATGTGGTAAGAAATGAGGTATTAAAACTCTTTGACGGTGGTATTATTTATCCTATTGATGATAGTCAATGGGTTAGCCCTGTTCATTATGTTCCCAAGCAAGGGGGAATAACTGTTGTGCCTAATGAGGATAATGAGCTTATACCCCAAAGAGTAGTGGTTGGGTATAGAATGTGCATTGATTTTAGAAAGATTAATAAAGTTACTAAGAAAGATCATTATCCTTTGCCCTTTATTGATCAAATGCTTGAGAGGCTGTCCAAAAAGACTCACTTTTGCTTTCTTGATGGTTATTCTTGGTTTTCTCAAACCGCTGTGAAAGTATAGGACCAGGAGAAAACCACTTTCACTTGTCCTTATGGTACTTATGCTTATAGGCGTATGCCTTTTGGTTTATGTAATGCTCCTGCTACCTTTCAGAGATGTATGTCTGCTATCTTTCATGATTTTTGTGAACAAATTGTGGAGGTTTTCATGGAAGATTTTTCCGTCTATGGAACTTATTTTGATAACTATTTGCACAACCTTGATAAAGTTTTGCAGAGATGTGAAGAAACCAACCTTGTTCTTAACTGGGAGAAATGCCATTTCATGGTTAATGAAGGAATTGTTCTTGGACATAAGATCTCTAAAAGAGGCATTGAAGTTGACAGAGCCAAAATTGAAGCAATTGAGAAGATGCCCTGTCCTAGAGATATCAAAGGTATTCGTAGTATCCTTGGTCATGTTGGTTTCTATAGGAGGTTTATTAAAGATTTCTCCAAAATTTCAAAGCCCCTTACTAATCTTCTTCAAAAAGATGTACCTTTTGTTTTTGATGATGATTGTAAGGAAGCTTTGGAAACTCTGAAGAAAGCTTTGACAAATGTTCCTATAGTCCAACCACCTGATTAGAGTTTACCTTTTGAAATTATGTGTGATGCTAGTGATTTTGCTGTGGGTGCTGTCTTGGGACAACGTGTTGACAAGAATTTAAATGTCATTCATTATGCTAGCAAGACCTTGGATGTTGCTCAAAAGAATTATGCTACTACTGAAAAGGAGTTCCTAGCTGTAATATTTGCTTATGATAAGTTTAGACCTTATATTGTTGATTCCAAGGTTACTATTCATACTGATCATGTAGCTATTAAATACCTTAGGACGAAGAAGGATGCTAAGCCTAGGCTTATAAGATGGGTATTGCTTTTTCAAGAGTTTGATCTGCATATTGTGGATAGGAAAGGTGCTGATAATCCTGTTGCTGATAATCTATCTCGCTTGGAAAACATTTCTTTTGACCCTTTCCCTGTTAATGATAGTTTTCCAAATGAACAGTTAGCTGCAATAAGGGTAAGTCCACATGCGTCCTTGGTATGCTGATTATGCTAACTTTATTGTTTCCAAGTAGTTGCCTCCAAACTTTACAACCCATCAAAGAAGGAAATTCTTTTATGATCTAAGGCATTACTTTTGGGATGACCCACACTTATATAAAGAAGGAGTAGATGGCATTATGCGAAGATGTGTTCCAGAATTTGAACAACAAGAGATTTTGAGAAAATGTCATGGCAGTGATTATGGAGGACATCATGCTGGAGATAGGACTGCACAAAAGGTTTTACAATCTGGATTTTATTGGCCTACTCTCTTTAAAGATGCAAGGAAGTTTATCTTATCTTGTGATGAATGCCAACGAGTAGGTAACATCTCTAGACGTAATGAAATACCTATGAATTATTCTCTTGTTATTGAACCTTTTGATTGTTGGGGATTTGACTTTATGGGGCCTTTTCCTCCTTCAAAAGGGTATACTCATATTCTTGTTGCTATTGATTATGTTACAAAGTGGGTAGAAGCCATACCTACAAGCAGTGATGATGGTAAGACCTCTTTGAAAATGCTTAAAGATGTTATTTTTCCTAGGTTCGGTGTGCCTAGATATCTCATGACTGATGGGGGCTCTCATTTTATTCATGGGGGTTTTATAAAAACTCTCGCTAAGTATGATGTAAACCACAGAATAGCTTCAACTTTTCACCCCCAAACTAGTGGGCAAGTAGAACTTTCCAATAGGGAAATAAAATCTATCTTGCAGAAGACTGTCAATAGATCTAGGAAAAATTGGGCTAAAAAGTTGAATGACGCCTTGTGGGCTTATAGAACTGCTTATAAAAATCCTATGGGGATGTCTCCTTACAAAATGGTCTATGGTAAAGCTTGTCACTTGCCTTTAGAATTAGAACACAAAGCTTATTGGGCAGTGAAAGAGTTGAATAGAGATTTTAGACTTGCTGGTTAGAAAAGGCTGCTCGATTTAAGTAATCTAGATGAGTGGAGAGGGGAAGCTGACGAAAATGCTAGGCTCTTTAAGGAAAAATTAAAAAGATGGCATGATAGGAGAATTCTCAAAAGGGAGTTCCATGTTGGTGAGAAAGTTCTTTTGTATAGGTCTCGTCTTAGATTTTTTGCAGAGAAACTACTCTCCAAATGGGAAGGACCTTTTGCTATCAAGGAAGTGTACCATTCAGGTGACATTAAAATCTCTTCTTTGAAGGATGACACAACGCAGGTGGTTAATTGTTAAAGACTAAAACATTATATTTCTGGAGATTCTTACAATGAAGACGTGGATGTCATTCAAATGGTGACTGCAGAAGAATTTATCAAAAACCAAACACCAGAAACTACAGAGTTCGTCTTTGAATAGGTAATGTGGTAAAATAGAAGGTTCGTGAAACTCCAATCTTATTATATTTTTTATGTTTTCAATTCATAAGGGAAGTTACGAGACGAAACTAAAGAGGAACCGGAGTCCGGGGTGGACAAACCCACCCCAGGAGCGGGCCTAGCCTGGCCGCGCCTTGAGGGGTTTTGACCCCCTCGAACTCCATCTCCGCTTTGTTTTTGTGTCAAAACCTTCCTTATGCATTGAATCTTCATAATATATAACCCCCCGGGTTCGCCGAGGTTCTTGCATCGTGTTCTCGTCGTGTTTTCGTTTCGATCTGTTTCTGTCAGGAAAATCCTCATATTTGGAGCCTCAATGTCTTCCTCTGGAACACCCTCGGAGGATCCCTCTGCGGAAGTCCTCAACCCGTACATGTATGAGTTGAGGACTCATCCCAAAGAGTTGATCCTTAAGGAGGGGAAGGTACAAATGAAAGAAGTTCAAGGCCCTAAAGGAGAAGGCGGAACGCGAAGTGGATGTTATTCACAAGATAAGTTCAGAACTCATCACCAAGCACGAGGGAGAAGTTGCTGAGCTCCAAGAAGAGGTCTTCTCACTCCATCAGACCACCAATCAATTGCAAGCGCAACTCTATGACATACAGAACCAAAATTGTGAGTATGAGGCTAGATTTGATCGCATTACCTCTACTGCTAGTTTCAGGATTGCAAAGACAAGGACATCCTTTTTGGATGGGGAACCATTACCTTGGAAGTTTGATGATGACAAGGAAACACCACCACCAAGGGAGTAATTCGTCATCAGGTTTGGCATCCCCTTGGCTTGTTCCAAGCTTGGGGGAGTGTCGTGGTATCACTACCACTATCTATTATCTTTTACCTTTTTAGTGGATTCATATCTGTGGTAGAGAGGTTATCTTATAGTTTGGTTTGCATGTGGAAGTATCTCTCCTTTAGTTGATTATCTTTGTATCCCTTGGTGTGAGTGCCTTTATTGGAATATTAATGAGTAGTCTAATCTTTTACTTTTTTCACTTCTTATTTTTAGTTTGCAATCTCTATTATATGATGGATCTTGTTATTCAGTATTGGCACCACTCTGGGATCATCAAGTGGATCTAAATTGGTTTTGGCAAACCGAGTTCTGGTCTGTAGCATTACTATGAAAGAGAAAAAGAAAGAAAAAGCTTACAGGTATTTTGTATCATTTGTTTTCTTTCTTGTTGGCTCATAAGCTTAGTATTCTTTATTTAAGATCCTTTTGTGTCTTCAAGGAAGATTGAATGTTTGGATTTATTACTTGTATGTTTGCTTATTTCTTTCAACTCTCTTGCTTGCTACCCAGCCTTGCTAGCCAAAAACCTGTTTTGAGAAGGCATACTTCTCATGTTTCCAAAACCCCTTTAACCAAGACTTTTGCCACTTGTGTCCACCATATCTACCTAGTAGAAATTGCTATTCCTAGCAAATTCCCAAGCTTCATCTACCTTTCGAATTAAAAAGTATTTTGTTATGTGAAAACTAGTTAGTAAAGCTCTCACGAACTTGATGGCACACTTTATTTCTTTGCCCCTAATAAACTTGAACCATTGTGGACATCGAAGTTGTATATGCTTGCATCTATACGTTGGAATTAGCAGAACCGTGTTGTCACGGGGAATGTTTTCAGCATTGCACTTGTACTCTATACACAGTTGATATCGTGCTCTTTTGTCTATGGATGTCACCGGTGTGAAATAAAGAGGGAACTTGTAATTCCATGGAGTTTGTATTCTATGTTAGAGAAACGCCTGGGCCGCTAGCCTAAGCCATGCTAAATCATGGTGGAAACTTGCAGCATCACCATAGTGAGTCATCTATGAAGCATCCTCAATAAAAAAAGCTATGCATATGGTAAACAGAAAGATATCTGAGATGTTCCTTGTCTGCTGGGCTTGTCATTTTGGTTATGGGAAAGCTCCTGTACCATATGCCAGGGGTACCCCGTTGGCGTTTCTCAATGATATGCAAATACTTACAATGACAAGAACTTACCTGGACCCAAAGTTGAGTATGCATGAGGAGTGACCCTCATATTCAAGGGACATGATATTGCCAACTTATATTTCATCAAGCATATACTCCATCTTTGTTCACTTTAACCTCATTTCAATATGCTTATGATAGAGGCAATGAGGGCTCAAAGCTAGTAAGTATCATAATCTTTTGGAAGCTCTTTATGACTTGTAATCCCTGCTATCCTCTTAGAAGGGAACTTTCTCCTAGTTACCAGTTGAGTCAGTAAACCTACTTCCTCTATGTCTCCAGCAAGCATTTGAGTTGTTGTGTTTCAAGCATTCATGTGGTGATTTATTCAATCATGTTCTTTACCTTCCTTGTTTGCACAAAACACTTATCTATTGAGTATTATTTTGAAAGCCTTCACTTGTGAAAAACCTTTCTAAGCAAAGAGTGTTCCTATTTTGAAACTTCTACAAAAAGCTTTTGTGAAACTGTTTGCCAAGTGTTCTCTGACCAAGAACAAGTTTGCCAATTCCAATTATGATTTATCTTTATGCATCTCTATTGTGACTGCTGTACTTGGCTGCAAGCTAAGTTATATAATGGTGAGTTGCTTTCTACTATGAGTTGTGCAATGGTAAGTGTGATGCTTCTTGTTCGTATTATTTTATTGACACTTCACTCCATAAAACTATGGGAATGTTTACTAAGCTCAGTATTCGCTTGGGGACAAGCGAAGTCTAAGCTTGGGGGAGTTGATACGCCCAATTTGCATCACCTTTCTATATCATAATTTACCTCTATTCATTGATATTTGTCTTATTATGAGGTATTACTTATGGCTTTTCATCTGTTTATGCATGTTGGATGATTCCTGGAGGATGGACTGCCGGAGTCTAGATTCTGATGGAAAAGAAGGCGTTTCGGTGCAATTTCGTGAAGATCAGAAAAATACCAGAAAAATATGGAAACATATTATTTTACCTATTGGGAAGGTGACCCCGGATAGGGTCAAGACAGGGGAAGACAAAAGGAGTCTCCCTGTCATATGTCGAGTTACTGTTTATATCGGCCGAGTCCTGTAAAAGTCGGTCGAGATAAGCACGGCCCTGATACCTATGAAGGGAGCGATACCTAATCCGGCCGACATACGAGTTAAGTCGGCCGAGTATGTATGAACAACTTGAATGCAGGTAAAGGTCGAGCCGAGTTATCCAAGACAAGGCCGAGTAACATGAAGCTTGCGGGAGAAGGAGGTGCCTAAGGTCAAACCCTAGTTGCTGTAGGAGGAATCTAGACAGAGCCAAGCGCTAAGGACAAAGAGCAGATATGCAGAGGGGTAGACAGGCGTCACGGAGGTGACAGTGAGGAAGCCCGAGGCACACATGTGAGGCCCTCTAGAACCTTGCCACCGGTAGAAGGGGGACACGTAAAGGAGCCCACCGAGTTACCACTTTGGGACAATCATACTCCAAGAATATGCTTGCCACGTCAGCCCTAGAAGGAGCCAAGGAACCCCTTTATAAGGAGAGGCACGGACTCCTGAGAGGGGGATCGATTCATTTGGGGCGGTAAGGCTCGAGTTGTAGTCTGTTCTTCTTGAAAACAGCTCGAGGAGCACTTGTAGCCCAAGGGAAGAGAAATAAAGATCTGCATATCAGTCATTTGAGTGTAGAAGTAACTACATCTTCCCTCCTCGGATCCCTCTAGCATCCATTGGCCCCGATACTTTAGCCTACCCATGGCATCTGCCGTGCCACCACCACGACAGTTGGCGCCCATCCTGGGGCCAGCAGCGGTGCTAGCTGGAGTCAAGATCCGGACGGGAAACTTCATCCACACCGGCGAGCACGTTGTCTCTGGCTTAGTCCAGAGATTTGATCTCTGTGACTATGTCAGCGATAACGCAGGCAGCTTTAGGAGAAAAGCTCCTCCGCGCAACGACGTCTTCATCAAATTGGGCATGCACCAGATCTACGTCGGCGTCGACACCTCCTGCGTTTATCCTCACCGAGTTATTGTTGCACGAGAGACTCCCCTCAATGCTACAAATGGTCCGCGTGGAGAATGCCCCGTCAGCAGCGTCGAGGTGATGGTCGCAGCCGGGGTACAGGCGGCAGCAGGCGCCGACTCAAGCAAGGATCCGGCGACAGGAGGACAGGTGACCACGAAGCAAGCGGCTCCACAGCCCACCGAGGTAGATCCGTTCGCAGGCAAACCAGCCGAGGTACAGGAGACAACCCCTAAGGCAACAAGGGTAAGATGGCCACCTCTGGAAAGACCAGAGAATATTCTTCAGGCAACTATAGATAACTTAACCACGCCTGTGGCACCGATACTTGATCTGGCTAATGCTCAGGCAGAGTTGGAAGAAACTAGGCAGAAAGTGCTAGTAGAGGCAAAAAAGGTGTCGGCATTGCGGGAATCCTTAAACAGGACCCTACGAGAATATGCTAAGGCAAATAAGCTAGATGTTTCCCCCGAGCAGGTCGATGAATTAAGATTGAGAGGGAAAAACCTCATGAATGATATCAATAAAGAGCATGAGACTCATAAGGCAGATTCAGTCGATCTAGGCCTGCCGAGGTATAGCACCCCGACAAAGAACCTAAGGGCGGCAAATGCCGCTGCACTAGAGTTGGAAGGGCTGACCGACGAAGCCCGGCAGAAACAGCAAGAAAGAGTGAATGAGCTGGTACACATTGCGAACCAGCAGAATGAAGAAATGCTTAGGGCAAACCCGGCATGACCTGGTGCCTCACGTATGGTTCATTCGACTGGAGCAGCGCCCGCCCTATCTATAGCAGCAGCATCTTCACCTGGAAACAATGCGCGAAAAGATAGAGCAGTAACTTCAGGAAAAAGAAACAAGCAGATTGTACCGTATGATCCAACGGTAGCTGAAAAGGTCAATGAGAAGAGAGGCAATGGAAGCCGAGGTAACAGTGGCGAAAGAGACCCCCACCGTGCCAACAAAGGCAACTGAAGCCGAGGTAATGGAGATCTCAGAAGAGGAAATCATGAGAACAATATCCCGACAGAAGGAAGGAGGGACCCGCCGCCCAATCCTCAGCCGAGGTATGAACCTCGACAAGAAAGAGAAGTGAGACCAGCTCGCCATAATCAGGCAAATGAGAGGTACAATGATGGTTACTCAGATATGGAGTATGCAGGGCATGGTGGAAATAACCATTATGGAATGCAGGAGAGAGTCATGTATAGAAACTTGCCATCAAATGATGCAAGATTAAAACTGGACAGGTTGTACCGGTCCGAGTTGTTAGAGGAGCAAGGTCCGCGGGTCCGACATGTTTCGGACCACGGATCATGGGCGAGCCGCCTGTGCCGAATTTTCAGCTGGCAAGGGGCACGAAAACATACAATGGGAGTACCAAACCACATGATTGGTTAATTGACTATGCCACTGCAGTAAAGATAGCTAGCAAAAACTTGCGATGGGCGGTAAGATATGTCCCGCAAATGCTGGAAGGACCGGCAGAGTATGGCTGAATAATCTGCCAGCGGGCAGTATCAACTGCTGGCTAGATTTTGAAGAGATGTTTGTCAGCAACTTCACCAGTACTTACAAGAGACCAAACATGCCATAGCAGCTTGCAATGTGCAAGCAGAGACCGAATGAGACAGACAGAGAATTGTTAACTCGGTGGTGTAACCTTAGGAACTCATGCGAGGGAGTTATAGAATCTCAAGCGATAGCTTGGTTCGCTCAAGGATGCCGATATGCCAGTATCTTGTGGTAGAGACTGCAAAGAGATATGCCAACCACTTTGGCAGAAACCATTAGGATAGCGGATTCGTATGCAGAACTAATGTCGGCAGAGCATCGGGAGCATCAAGATCAATATGCAAGAGATGCGGCCGGATCGTCGAGGCGCAACGAGTTCAGAGGTAGAAGAAGAGAGGAAAGACCGGATTACAGATATGCCTCCAATCAGGTGGCAGCGGTAGTGCAAGATCAGCCGAGTCACGGAAACAGTCAGCAGCAGAAGAATGGTCCTCAGCAATGGACACCAAGGAATGAAGGGAAGAGACAGTAGACACCAGAACTAAAGAAGTAGTGGCAGGAAAGGCCGAAGTACACGTCTGAATCCATGTTGGATCAACTGTGTAAGTTTCACACTCCAAACCCGTCCAAGCCGGCTAATCATACAACTCGGCAATGCGCCAGGATGAAAAACGCAATGGGAACCCGGCGGGCATGCAAGCACCTTCTCATCAGGCACATCAGCAGCAGTAGCCGCAGTTGACTGGGGCAAATGCACAACAGTTAATGTTACCCCCTCCTCCCCCGAGGTATGATAACTCGGACCGGAGAGATGCAGTGCATCAGGTGATAAATCAGGGTCAGGATGGAAGGACAAACCCCGGAAATAATGGACGCAATGATTACAGGGAACATCATCATGTTAGATATATGCCCAAGAGGCAATAATAAAGTGGTTATTATCATATCTTCATACTTATGATAAATGTTTACATACCATGATATAATTGTATTAACCAGAAACATTAATACTTGTGTGATTTGTAAACATAAAAGAGTCCCTAGTAAAGCCTCTTGTTAAAATAGCTTGTTGGTTAATATATGATCATGGTTTCTTGATCATGAACATAGAGATGTTATTAACAACAGGGTCATATCATTAGGAGAATGATGTGATGGACATACTCCTATAGTTAAGCGTAGCATAAAGATCAAGTCATTTAATATAGTTCATTTGCTATAAGCTTTCTGATACATAGTAACCTAATTCCTTCGACCATGAGATCATGTTAATCACCATCACCGGAAGGATGCTTTGATGACATCAAACACCACACCGTAACAGGGTGGCTATAAAGGTGGCATTGAGTGTTCGGAAAGTATGGGTTGAGGCACATGGATCAAGAGTGGGATTTGTCCATCCATATGACGGATAGATATACTCTGGTCCCTCTCGGTGGAATGTCATCCAATTAGCTTGCAATCATGTGACTGGTTCACAAGGGATCACATACCACGGGAACGAGAAAAGAGTACTTATCAGTAACGAGGTTGAACTAGGTATGCAGAGATACCGACGATCAAAACCTCGGATAAGTAAACTATTGTGAGGCAAAGGGAAATTGGTATCGTATGTAAGTGGTTCATTCGATCGCAAAGTAATCATAGAAATATGTGGGAGCCATATGAATTTCCAGATTCCTCTATTGGTTATTGATCGGAGAAGTGTCTCGGTCATGTCCGCATAATTCACGAACCGTAGGGAGACACACTTAAGGATTCAATGTTGTTGAGTAGTTATGGAATGATGAGTAAGAGACCAAATGTTGTTCGGAGTCTCGGATGGGATCCGGGATATCACGAGGAGATCCGAAATGGTCCAGAGAATAAGATTCATATAAGGAAAGTCCTGTTTCGGAGTTGGGGAATGATTCCGGTGTTTTCATCGGGAATGTTCTAGAAGGGTCCGGAAGGTCCGACACTCCGGAGGGGAAGGGTACATGAATGTGTCATAACAATGTGGAATGGTTGCATCATGTACTAGGTATCATGGCTGGGCAAAATAAAGGAAGAAATCAAATCCTAGTTTGAAAAGTCAAACGCCAATTTGAAAAGTCAAACGGCAAGTTTGCTTGGTGGAGGGAGAGTAGGAAACCTACTTGGGGAGGAAGTCCTCCTTCCTCCACCCGCCGGCCAAGGAGGCTGAGTTGGGGGAGGACTCCCTCCTCCCAACCGGCGCCCTCCCACCTATAAAAGAAGGGGCAGGGGTGCCCCCTCTACCTACACCTCTCACACCCCAAACCCTAGCCCCAAGTCGCCGGCCACCTCCAGTGCATCCGCCGCCTAGGGCACCCTCTAAGTCGCCGAGTTAGGGTTTCCCCAAACCCTAGCCGCTGGCCAAGCTCTCCCCTTGGTGCCTCTAAAACCTAGATCGCCAAGGCCCTCTCTCATACTCCACCATACTCGCTCCGGCTTAAGGCGAAGCCCTGCGAGATCTCCCCTCTACTTCCGGTACCACGCCGTCGTGCTGCCAGAATCACGAGGAGAGTGCTACAACCTCTGCTGCCTGCTGGAACAAGGGAGAGGAAGGTCTTCATCGAAAATCGTTGACCGATCATGGAAGCGCTGCCGGAACGCAGCGCTGGAAGGATCGTCTACGCGATCTTGAGATCGGAAGTGTACGACTACATCACCCACGAGAATCTGCTCTCGTTAACCGCTTTGGATCTTCGAGGGTTAGTATTCTATCGACTCGTTGCTACAATCTAGTAGATAGATCTTGGCTTGATCATAGATTAGATCTTGATTGTGTGTTCATGCGGTAGAAATTTTTTGTTTTCCATGCTACGAACCCCTACAGTGGTATCAGAGCCGTGTCTATATGTAGATCTGTTGCACGAGTAGAACACAATGGTCATTATGGGCGGTGGTGCTTTTATTATCAATTGCTTCTTGTGTACTTTGCATCTTGCGGTATGATGGGATGAAGCGGCCCGGGCTAACCTTACATGATATCGTTCATGAGACTTTCTCCACGCTCAACATGCAACTTGTATTGCATAAGTGGCTTTTCGGGTGTCTGTCTCTCCCATCATAGTATAGATCCAATTTACAATGGGCACTTGATAGTTCAAGCATCAACGTTGTTGTAAAGGGAGTCCCAACCTGATAATATAATAAGGTAGAGTCCCCTGTGTTTACAATGCTAGTCCCTGGATCAATAGCTAGCATCCACAGTTAAGATGTAATATCAAGAAACAAAGGTCATAATACAACTTTATAACCAGGAATAACATAATTTTATTACATCTTACATAGCTCATTTGGCTATTACATTACATTGCAGCAGAAAATCTATAAGCATGGGTCCTTCATCTTCAAAGTTCCACAGGCAGACATGTTGGTCGTAGACTTTGTAATCCTAATCAATCAACTTCACTAAAATCAAAACAAACCTGCAACATAACAAGTTACAGCCACAAGGGTCAATACATTTGAATTGTATTGGCAAGTTTCACTACTATGTGGAATATGAGTGGATCCTATCTTTACATGCATAATTGGCTAAGTGGGGTTTTAGGCTCTTTTGCATAAGCAATAAGTTATCCTATCTTTTCAAATTAGTTTTGATCTTTGGTCAAATCTTTGTGAACTCCTTGGTAAAGCCCCAAGTGTTTCAAGTTTTTAACAAAATTCTCCTTGAGCTCCTTGGTAAACCCCAAGTGCTAAAAATCTCCTTGAGCTCCTTGGTATGCCCCAAGTGCTACAAGTCTTTATCAAAAACTCCTTGAGCTCCTTGGTATGCCCCAAGTGCTACAAGTCTTTTGTTGTCACTTTAAAGTTTTTCTTTTAGAAATTGGAATGTCGAGATTTCCCATAGCTTCAAGCTTTAGTTGCTCAGTATTGTCCATAACCGGGGACACGGCTAAGTACTTAGAATTTTATCTTCTGCAGAAGTTGTACACTTTACCCACATGACACAATCTCATCTTGTTGCCACCAGTGGCCGCTGGATAAGTACTCACCAAGATGGAGTACTGGCAGATTGAGAATGTGACGAAGTCTTTCCATAGGGTCCCAATACAATGCTAGCTTGACTTCAGGCACCAATGTAGGGTTCCTAGTTCCCTCATTTCCAGTAAACCTGAAGACCAATGCATGGGTCTTCCCAATGTATTTGACTAAGCCAGAGCCATAATAGCATGTGGCTGTACACGAAAGCCACTGTTGGAGAAACATGTTCAATCTCTAAGTTCCTGGGTGGTTTTCTTTTGGTGCACAACACAAAGAGATTGCCATAGACATGGTTCCTTTTGTTGCCACCTTGTCCAAAACTTGAGTATCTTTGTCCACCCAGGTGGTTCATTGAGTACTTGTTTTATTATATAAAACATAAGTCTTTTCTCAGCTTCATAAAATCTCAACATGTATCTCTTCTCAAAATATTTAGCATGGATAAGAATTTTACAACTACATTGTTTTCACTAAGGAATACATAAGGGTATCCTATTAGGATTTAGCATAGCATAAGTATAGAAATCCTTTTCATGCATGTTTCAAAATCCACTAAGTATAATGAAAATAGTATGACTTTGGATGATAGTGTCACTTGCCTTTTTGGTAGGGAATGTTGGTTCACTTCTTGATCTTGCTAAATCACACTCTTCTAATCTTCACTACAAATCAATCAAGCAAACATAGGTTCAACTAGTATTCCAACCAATATTCAAACAATCAAACACACATAAAATATTAGAAACCAAGTCATGCATGCAAGCATGCAAAAGGTAGTTTTATTTGCAAAGGTGGTCTCTACTAGGCTCTAAACTTTTTAAGGTTCAAGGTGATCATTTTCTAAAGTGGCAAAGTCATTTGCAAAAGGGTTTTATCCACAAGCCATTTTTAAATTCATCCATTATTTTATGTGGTGGAAAATGTTTTTAGCAAAGCAACAATTTTTTTATTGTTCACCAAATAAGTTGTTAGTTCACAAAACTTGGTGTTTAGGGTCAGTATCTTTGAATCAAAACATTTTCCAAAGGTTTTTGTTCAAAAATCACTTCCATAACAAAATCAATATTTTTATTTGACTAGAAATGGGTTAATTCAATTAATCAATCCTAATCTTCACCAAATACATTTTTAAATCCATGGGTTGGTTCCTAGGGTCAGTAGGTTCACAACAAACCAATTTGCAAAGATTTAAACCTCAAAATCATTTTGGAATAATTTTTATAACCTAAACAAGCTTACAAATGTTTCTGCAAAAACAAAAATTTTAACAGAGGATTTTTGCTAAACAAATGGCATGGTTGGCTAGGGCTTGTTCCACTGATTCCATTGATATAAAGTTTGTAATTTTTGGACGTGTGGAACAAAAGTTATGGAATTTACAAAATGGACATCTAATAGAAAGTTTTCTGGCTTTTAAATCAAACAGAGGCCACGTGGAATGTTTTGATTGGCCGAAAACGTTTCGCGAGGATTGAGCTCGGTGGAGCGTCGGATTAAAACAGATCGAGCGGCACAGAACGCTCCATACCGATTCGCTAAATGAAACTATCGCAGCGCTCGGATCAAGATCAGACGGCTCACAGCTTCCTGCCAAGAACTGGCGGCTGGCGGGCGTCTGGCCGGAGCTGGCTCAGTGGTGTTGCCGGTGATGCAGGAAATGGGAGAGGAAAAGGGGATGCTCACCGTGTTCGCAACATCGTGGGGAAGCTCAAGGTGGTTGTCGTTGTTGAAGGGGCGCATAGAGCTGCTGTCAATCGCTCACCGGAGTTTCTGCTTCCGTCGGGCACGCTCGGCAGTTGTCGGGGACGAGGCTACATGGCACAGGAGAGAGAGATAAGGGGTCCGTTAGATGCGCAAGGGAGAGTAGAACCTGCGTGTGCCAAAGAGAGGGGAAGGGGCGGACGGAGGCTACCTGGGGCACTTGCCGGAGTTGAAACAGACAGTGGCGGCGCTTGGAGTTGTCGTTGTCGAGGCTCAGAGGCGCGCGTGAGCGAGCTGGCGATGCGGGAAGGTCCGCCAGGTGATGGGGATCACGGCTGGGTGCTCGAGGAGGCGAGGGGCGGCAGGGTACGGCCAGAATCGAGGGGGAAGTTCGTCGGAGCAGGGCGGGGTCTAGGCGCTAATTGGAGCGGCCTGGGGGCGTGTAGGTTCTGGTGACAGAGGGGAACGAGAGAGGAGGGAGAGACGTTTTAACGTGCGTGGTCGCAGGGGGTAAAGGCAGCATCAATGCCACGAATTAAAGCGAGCATTCATCGGCGGAAACAGCCGGCGAGGTAAGGGGAGAAGGAGTCACGACGGGTGAGGAAGAAAGCTAGGGTGTGGGGCCGTTTCGTCAGCGATGTGAGAGAGGGGAGTTAGGGTCCACATGTCTGTTGCTGAGTAGGTAAGGTGTTTGGTCTGAAACGTTTTTCTGCGGGAGAGAGCTAGTTGGGCTAGACCAGGCTTGCTGGGCTGGCCAGATGGGTTGGGCTAGTTTCTATATTTTTTTCTTTCTGAATGCTTTTTCTTTTTCTAAATCTATTTTCTGTTTTGAATTTCAATCAAACAAATCAATCAACAAATCAATTCAAAATTCCTCCAAACTTTGCATTGAGTTTTGGTTCTGTTTAACAACAACATTCCAATTCTCAAAATATTATAATATTTTTTTATTTTAGGGTCCATTAATAATTAAATAAGATGGACCTTAATTATTAAATTAAAATAGGATTTGATTTGTTTAAAACTCCATTTGAAATCTAAATATTTTCAAAACCAAATCAGTAGGTTTTATTTGGAAATAAAGAATACTTGGAAAACTTGTTTAGAATAAATTAATAAGTTTTGATGTTTAATTAAAATAGTAAAACCTTTATTTTTTTATAGACTTGGATATTAAATCCTTATTATTTTATTTAAATAAACCTTTACTATTTTTCTCAAATAGAAATATTTTATTTCAAGGACTTGGCCAAGTTTTAATTTGGCTTACAAAATAATCCTTATTTATAATTCTTCCTTTTTATTTGAAAACCAAATCTTTTTATTAAAAGATCCAAAAAAGTAATTTCAAATATTTTTAACTTTATTGTTTATTTATCTTTTTAAATCCCTTTAGGATTTTATTTGATCAATTAGGTTTGAAGGTTTCCAATTGGAATCAAAAAGTTTCTTCTCACCCTGAAAATCAATAAAGTTTTTATTTTATTCACTTATTTTTCACATTACAAGATTTGGAAAATCTTGGGATGTGACAGTTGTGGTTCCTGTTCGTAAGTTAGAGCGACACTTATTGAAAGCCCCAAACCACGTAAAATATGCAAAGAAAATTAGAGGCTTCTAACTTTGTTTTGCAGGGGTGTGCCGTGATGTGATATGGCCATGATTGTGATTATATTTGATGTATGCAATGTTCCTTATTGTAAGTTGGCAACCGGCAGGAGCCATATGGTTGTCTTTAAATTCGGTTAAGACCCGCGTGTCTATTCAAAGTAGTTGTAATAGTTGAAGCTGGTGGACGACAACCATGGAGCGGCGTCATTGACCTTGATGCAATGCCGATGATGATGGAGATCATGTTCATGCTTGAAAATGGAGATCGGAAGCACAAACAAGGAAGCCATATCATATCACATATTATGAATTGCATGTGATGTTAATCCTTTTATGCATCTTGTATTGCTTAGTTCATGACGGTAGCATTATAATATGATCCCTCAAGCACACAATTTCAAGTTTTAAAGTGTTCATCCTTAGTAAGCACCATTGCTAAAGCTCGTTGTTTCGAAGCACCACGTGATGATCGGGTGTGTTAGATTCTGCGAGTGTATACAACGTGAGCAAGCCAAATTTGCTCATGCGGAAGCTAAGGTTTGATCTTGACGAGCCTAGCATGTACAGACATGGTCTCGGAACATGGATCACCGAAAGGTAAAGCATGAGTCATATAGTAGATATGATGAACATGTTGATTGTTCGCCATTGAAGCTACATCAACTCTCGTGATGATCGGTTTTGATGTGGTGGATTTGGTTTGTGTGATCACTAAAACAATGTGAGGGATATTGTTTTGAGTGGGAGTTCAACGGCAATATGATTAAAAGTTGAACACTATTTATCATAAATTAAATCAAAGTGAATTTGCATAGTTGTTGTAGTCATTGGCATCCGTTTACCATCTTGCGCTTAGTTTTAATTGAGATGATAGAACTATAGAATTATGGTTAGTTACTTTACGAACTGGTATCGTATTGTTTTTGAAGTGTTAATCTAAAGTTTAAAAAGTCCTATTACAAACTTTCAGTAAGTTCCGGTTACTCCATGAAGTTTAATAATTGGTATTAAATCAAGAGTGACAATTCTAAGTGTTAGTGTATGAGTATCATGTTTGTCTCCATGATTCTTGATATTCAAAGGATTGTCTTAATATCAAGGTTATCTAGGATCTGAAAGAGTTGTTTCAGAAACCATGATGTGTGGAAGATATTATGATATCTGAAACGAAGTTTTGGTTGCAACATAATAGAGTATAATATGGCAAAAGTCATGTTGTCATATTTGATGAGAATTTGCAAAAGGTTGGAGACACTAGTTGTCCTAATCCTCCAAAAGGTTTTGGAGAACAACATTATACTCGCGATTCACTGTTACAAGTTAAAAGTAGCTTGATCATGGATAATTCCATGATAAGGGTGAATATTTGATGTAGGTAAAATGTTTACTACACCAAGAGATTACTAAAGAAAGGAATTTGAAAGAACACCAAACATTTGATGATGGTGATCTACTTCAAAGTGCAAGTCCAAAGACATTGGTATTTTACTATACATGCTTTGGACTATGTGTCATGTATATGGCTCCACTATTGATGTTGATAGATTCTTTCAAACAGAAAAGGAAATACCGAAAGAGAATCTCATAAGTATATGGCAGAAAAGAAAAGACTAGAATTGTTCAGCTTAAGTATATAGATGATATACATGTTATGGATATATTCTTTGTGGTTCTTAAGTATTTGATACTGAATTTGTTGGTATGAATCGTCATACGAAACAACACAATTCATAAACTACAATGGCCTAAGTAACTAGCAAAAGAATATGTGATGATGTTCATCGAGAACAAATAAAGGGTTATTGTGCTGCTTGTTAAACATCAAAGCTTGCCTTCAAGATTTGTTTTTATCAGGTATTATGAGAACAAAAGGGTTGTTCAAATAATTGCCATAATCCATAAAATATGGATGATTTACAAATCTCGTTGGAGAAATTGCATCCATAAAACTAGTGATAAAAATGTCGAAAGACAAATTGATTAAAAGATCACTTAGGAAGTGACATCGCCGTTTAAATTATATTGGAAATAAAACATGAAGAAACTCCATGTGGATGGAATTTTGGAGTCTTTTGATTTTTGATCAAATGATGCTTGTGAAACTTTCCCAGAGATAATTAAAACTTCGTTCATAGGCCAAAAGGGAACGAATGACTAGTTTATTGGAACTTGTACATATTGTTGTATGAAGTCCATTATGTGTAGTCAAGAGTGATGGATTTCAACTTCATATGCTTCCTCTGAAAATTTGAGTGAATATATGAATATTTACTTAATAAGGATGAAGTATGAAACATTTGAAAAGTTCAAAGACTTTCAAGATGAAGTGCAAAATCATTGTAACAAGAATATAAATAGTTTATGATAAGATCATAAAGGAAGATATTTGAGTTACAAGTTTAGCATAATACCTAAGATTTAAGGAATCATTCTGTGGATTTGCATTTTTCGAAACACCATAAGAGTATGGAGCATTCGAGATTTGTAATTAAACCTTGTTTGACATGGTAAGATCAAAGGTGTAATTCATAAAGCTGCCATTATATTTTAAAGATTAAAAGCTTTAGAGACTACCGTTTTTCCAGTGAAAAGAGCTCCATCATAATCCGTTGAATTGACACCATATAAAGTTATGGTTTGGGATAAAACCCAAGTTGTCCTTTCTTAAACATTGGTATGCTATGCATAAGAAAGATGTTTGCAACCAAAGTCGGATGAACCTGTCTTTGTATGTTATTTCGAATAACTGTTCCTCCATAACATCGAAGACAAAAATGTTTGTCGCTTAAAACATTAAGTTTCTTAGAGAAGGAATTTTTCGTGAAAAGTTAAGTGGGAGGACAATAGAACTTTGATAAGGTTAAAAGAACCTTAGCTATATGTGCAGAGTTGCGCAGCGCCGAAAAGTGTTCCGGAGGCAGCAACAATGCTCATGGCTCACGTGCCTCAAAGGTTGTGGTCACGGAGGACTAAGTTCCTATTGAAACAAGAAGGTCGGGTAAACAATAAAATACCAAGATTTGAGAGTTAAATCATTATTTAACGATAATGATCCGACTACATACAAAGAAGCAATGATGGGCCCTGACTTCGTCAAAATGGCTTGATGCCATAAAATCCATGATAGTTCCATATACAAGAGATCAAGCTTTGAACTTGAAAGACCCTCTAGAAAGGTACAAGACCTTACAGTCATATTTGGATCTATAAAGAAATAGACATGGATGTTTCACATCTATGAAATTATCGACATATCGGGAAAGAGTTCACGACAATGTTCAAAGAATTGACTTTGACAAGATCTGATCTTTCATTAAGCGATATTTAGTCTAGACGGATTAATATAGCAACCACGACATATAATTTTGTTATGTGTTGAATAAACAAAACAAGTTATTCTAATAGAATGGTTACCTAGGACGTGTGCATGACACAGTCCAAAGGGTTTTGTTAATTCAAAGGATGCTAAAAGCATATGCAAACTTCAATGGTTGAAGTAAGCATCGCGGAGTTGGAATCTTCACTATGATGAAACTGTTAAAATAGTTTAATTTCATCAGAGACGATGAAGATGCTTGCATTTGCAAGAAATTAAGTGGGAGCGCTAAGAAATGTTTCTAATACATTATGTGGAAGACATATTGTTGTTTGGAAATGATGTATCTTTTATTAACACATATTAAGAATTTCATCCTGATCAAAGACTTAGGCAAAACCCAAATATTTGGCATCAATAGACTCTAATATGGTTGTGCCGAGAGTACATAGATGATATATTGAATGAGTTCGATATAGAAACTACAAGAAAGGTTCTTGTCGCACAGAAATGATTGAATGAGTTCAATATTGATAATATATTCAAGTGTATTGACATTTGGTAAGTGAAACAAAGATTCAAGTATAGATTGATACTTGATGTATGAAATCACAAAGAGTATTTATATCAATCATACCGTGATATGTACAAATCCAGAGATGTCCTATGCTCTAAATGTTATGAGCATATACCAGAATGATTCATAAGATAATCATTGGACGAGAGTAAAGATATTCTTATGATCTTGTAAAAGAACTAAGAATATATTATTTTGTAGAAGTGACAAATAGATGGTTAGTTCATTGTAAATGAATTACATTGATACTAGTTTTGTCACAAAGTACAAATTAAGTTTATCTCAATCTAAACTAAGGGTGGCACAATATAATGGAAAGTAAGTTCCATAATGAATTTGGATGAGTTCGAAAGTTAAGACATTGTGACAGATACTACAACAAAAGGATAAGTATATAACTGCTGTTATAGCAGCAAAAGAGGGCGTTTGTGTCAAGTAGTTTGTTATCAAACTAAGTGTAGTTCACAGCAGGGATAATACTATGAAGATATATTGTACGACAATATTATCAACATGTTTTAACCCCAAAGAACTAAAGGTCACACCAAAGGACCAAATTTGTACAAAGCCATCTCATTAGAGAATGAGTGATGCGTAGAGACGCAAAGACATGCAATTACACACGGACCTGGAAGTGTCAGATCCGGAGATTAGTTGACCACTAGAAATCGTGTACATACGACATCAAAAAGCCATAGGTGTTGAATACACAAAGGTTTGAAAGTAGATTATTGACTCTAGTGCAACTGGGAGACTGTTGGAGATATGCCCAAGAGGCAATAATAAAGTGGTTATTATCATATCTTCATACTTATGATAAATTTTTACATACCATGCTATAATTGTATTAACCGGAAACATTAATACTTGTGTGATTTGTAAACATAAAAGAGTCCCTAGTAAAGCCTCTTGTTAAACTAGCTTGTTGGTTAATATATGATCATGGTTTCCTGATCATGAACATAGAGATGTTATTAACAAAAGGGTCATATCATTAGGAGAATGATGTGATGGACATACTCCTATAGTTAAGCGTAGCATAAAGATCAAGTCATTTAATATAGTTCATTTGCTATAAGATTTCTGATACATAGTAACCTAATGCCTTCGACCATGAGATCATGTTAATCACCATCACCAGAAGGATTCTTTGATGACATCAAACACCACACCGTAACTGGGTGGCTATAAAGGTGGCATTGAGTGTTCGGAAAGTATGGGTTGAGGCACATGGATCAAGAGTGGGATTTGTCCATCCATATGAAGGATAGATATACTCTGGGCCCTCTCGGTGGAATGTCATCCAATTATCTTGCAAGCATGTTACTGGTTCACAAGGGATCACATACCACGGGAACGAGAAAAGAGTACTTATCAGTAACGAGGTTGAACTAGGTATGCAGAGATACCGACGATCAAAACTTCGGATAAGTAAACTATCGTGAGACAAAGGGAAATTGGTATCGTATGTAAGTGGTTCATTCGATCGCAAAGTAATCTTAGAAATATGTGGGAGCCATATGAATTTCCAGATTCCTCTATTGGTTATTGATCGAAGAAGTGTCTCGGTCATGTCCGCATAATTCACGAACCGTAGGGAGACACACTTAAGGATTTGATGTTGTTGAGTAGTTATGGAATGATGAGTAAGAGACCGAATGTTGTTCGGAGTCTCGGATGGGATCCAGGATATCACGAGGAGATCCGGAATGGTCCGGAGAATAAGATTCATATAAGGAAAGTCCTGTTTCGGAGTTGGGGAATGATTCCGGTGTTTTCATCGGGAATGTTCTAGAAGGGTCCGGAAGGTCCGGCACTCTGGAGGGGAAGGTTACATGAATGTGTCATAACAATGTGGAATGGTTGCATCATGTACTAGGTATCATGGCTGGGCAAAATAAAGGAAGAAATCAAATCCTAGTTTGAAAATTCAAACGCCAATTTGAAAAGTCAAACGACAAGTTTGCTTGGTGGAGGGAGAATAGGAAACCTACTTGGGGAGGAAGTCCTCCTTCCTCCACCCGCCGGCCAAGGAGGCTGAGTTGGGGGAGGACTCCCTCCTCCCAACCGGCGCCTTCCCACCTATAAAAGAAGGGGCAGGGGTGCCCCCTCTACCTACACCTCTCACACCCCAAACCCTAGCCCCAAGTCGCCGGCCACCTCCAGTGCATCCGCCGCCTAGGGCATCCTCTAAGTCGTTGAGTTAGGGTTTCCCCAAACCCTAGCCGCCGGCCAAGCTCTCCCCTTGGTGCCTCTAAACCCTAGATCGCCAAGGCCCTCTCTCATACTCCACCATACTCGCTCCGGCTTAAGGCGAAGCCCTGCGAGATCTCCCCTCTACTTCCGGTACCACGTCGTCGTGCTGCCAGAATCACGAGGAGAGCGCTACAACCTCCGTTGCCTGCTGGAACAAGGGAGAGGAAGGTCTTCATCGAAAGTATCGACGTGACCGATCATGTGAAGCGCTGCCGGAATGCAGCGTCGGAAGGATCGTCTACGCGATCTTGAGATCGGAAGTGTACGACTACATCACCCACGAGAATCTGCTCTCGTTAACCACTTTGGATCTTCGAGGGTTAGTATTCTATCGACTCATTGCTACAATCTAATAGATAGATCTTGGCTTGATCATAGATTAGATCTTGATTGTGTGTTCATGCGGTAGAAATTTTTTGTTTTCCATGCTACGAACCCCTACACATCAATCATATTGCATGTTCACAACAGAACAGCAAGACAGGCAAAGTGTACAGCGCCGGTGTAGAGGGAGTGTCCCAACCTTTAAATAATATAAGGTGGAATCCCCTGTGTTTACAATGCTAGTCCCTGGATCAATAGCTAGCATCCACAGTTAAGATGTAATATCAAGTAACAAAGGTCTTAATATAACTTTATAACCAGGAATAACATAATTTTATTATATCTTACATAGCCCATTTGGCTATTACATTACATTGCAGCGGAATATCTATAAGCATGGGGTCCTTCATCTTCAAAGTGCCACAGGCAGACATGTTGGTTGTAGACTTTGTAATCCTAATCAATCAATCAAACCTGCAACATTACAAGTTACAGCCACAAGGGTCAATACATTTGAATTGTATTGGCAAGCTTCACTACTATGAGTGGATCCTATCATTACATGCATTTTTGGCTAAGTAGGGTTGAGGCTTATTTGCAGAAAGCAAAATTTATCCTATCTTTTCAAAAGGGTTTGATCTTTGATCAAAACTTTGAAAAAAAACTTCTTGGTAAAGCCCAAGTGTTTAAGTTATTATCAAATCTCCTTGAACTCCTTGGTAACCCCAAGTGTTCAAGTTTTCATCAAAATCTCTTGAGCTCCTTGGTAACCCCAAGTGCATCAAGTTTTATCAAAAACTCTTGAGCTCCTTGGTACCCCCAAGTGCATCATGTTTTATCAAAATCTCTTGAGCTCCTTGGTACCCCCAAGTGCATCAAGCCTTTTGTTATCACTTAAAAGTTTTTCTTTTAGAAATTGGAATGTCGAGATTTCCCATAGCTTCAAACTTTAGTTGCTCAGTATTGTCCATAACCGGGGACACGGCTAAGTACTTAGATTTTTTATTATCTTCTGCAGAAGTAGTACACTTTACCCACATGTCACAATCCCATCTTGTTGCCACCAGTGGCCACTGGATTAGTGCTCACCAAGATGGAGTACCGGCAGATTGAGAATGTGACGAAGTCTTTCCAGAGGGTCCTTCCATACACCATTGCTAGCTTGTCTTCAGTACCCATGTAGGATTCCAGGTCCCCATTTTCAGTAGCCTGAAGACAATGCATGGGTCTTCCCAATGTAGTGGACTAAGCCAGAGCCATAATAGCATGTGGTTGTACACGAAAGCCACAATTGGAGAAACATGTTCAATCTCTAAGTTTCCTGGGTGGTTTTCTTCTGGAGCACAACACAAAGAGATTGCCATAGACATGGTTCCTTTTGTTGCCACCTTCTCCAAAACTCAAAGTATCCTTGTCCACCCAGGTGGTTCATAGAGTCCTTGTTTTATTATATAAAACACAAGTCCTTTCTCAACTTTATAAAATCTCAACATGTAACTCTTTTCAAAATATAGCAGGGCTAAGCATGTAACAACTACATTGTTTTCACTAAGGAATGTATAAGGTATCCTATTAGGATTTAGCATAGCATAAGTATAGAAATTCTTTTCGTGCATGTTTCAAAATCCACTAAGTATAATGAAAATATTAGGACTTTAGATGATAGTGTAACTTGCCTTTTGGTAGGGAAGGGTGGTTCACTTCTTGATCTTGCTAGTTTCACACTTCACTACAAGTCAATCAAGCAAACACAATATCAACTAGCATTCCAAACCAATAATCAATCAATCAAACACACATAAAATAATGGGTTCTAAGTCATGCATGGAAGCATGCACAAGATAGTTTTATTTGCAAAGATGGTTTCTACTAGGCTCTAAACTTTGTAAGGCTCAAGGTGGTCATTCTCCAAAGAGGCAAAGTCATTTGCAAAAGGGTTTTGCCCAAAAACTATTTTTAAATCCATTCATCATTTTATGTGGTGGAAAATATTTTTATCAAATCAAAACTTTATGTTTTTCACCAAATAAGTTGTTACTCCCCAAAACTTGGTGTTTTGGGTCAGTAGCTTTGATTCAAATCATTTTCCCAAAGTTTTTACTCCAAAAACATTTTCACAAACAAAACAATATTTTCATTTGGCTAGAAATGGGCTAAGTCAATTAATCCATCCTAAATTTTACCAAATCCATTTTCAAAACCATGGGTTGGTTCCTAGGGTTAGTAAGTTCACAACAAACCAATTTGCCAAGGTTTCAATCTCAAAAACATTTTTGAATAATTTTTTTCTAATCTAAACAAGCATACAAATGTTTCTGCAAAAACAAACAATCTACCAGAGGCTTTTTACTAAACAAAGGCAGGGTTGGCTAGGGCTTGTTCCACTGATTCCAACGATATAAAGTTTGTAATTTTTGGACGTGTGGATCAAAAGTTATAAGGGTTTCAATTTGCAAATCAAATTTGTTTTCAAACTCTATTTTAAACAAAAACTGGCCACGCGTCGCAATGTCATTGGCTGGTACCGCTTCGGTCGGATCGGCTCTGCGGCGCGTTGGATCTAAACAGATCGCACGGTTCTGGTCGCGTACCCCTTCGGCGGTTAAGTGATCTATCGCGAGCGTCGGATCAAGATCCTACGGTGCGCAGTGTGCCAGCCATAGATGGGCGGCGCTGCGGTGGCTACTGGCGGCGGAGCGGCCAGACGGTGGCGGCGCCGGCGTTACAGGAAGCGAGAGAGGGAGGGAGTAGTCTCACCGTGTTCGCAGAAGCCTGGGGAAGCTCAACGTACGGTCGGCTCGGCAAGGGGCGCTCAGGGTTCGTCGGAATTCCTCACCGGAGTCAAGGACGGCGTCAGGCGGCTCTGGTCGTGGTTGGAGGCGACGCTGTAGATCACGAGGAGGCAAACAGAGGGTATGGTTAGGTGCAGTAGGATGTGGCGAGTATGGGAGTGTGAACGAGAGCGCGGCGGTCGGTGATTACGAAGGGTTGCGGAGTTGCTTGACGCGCGGCGCGTTCGAAGATCATCGTCGGCCTTCAGGGCACCCGCGGTTGGATGGAAGGTGCAGGGAGAAGCGCCTGGGAGTGGGGACTGTGCTCGTGTGCTCGGGGAGGCACGGGGTGGAGAGGCTCGGCCGGAATCGAGGAGGGACGATGGTCGGAGCAGTAGCGTTGCAGCTCGAAATTCCGTCGGCCTGGGGGCTCTCGTGCTGCGGTGTTTGAGGGGAAAGGAGGAGAAGGCGCAGGCGTTTAAGAATGCATGGTCGCAGGATTAATCGCTAAGAACGCCAATTGACGCCGCAAATTTCGCTAGCAGTCGAGAGGGGGCGCGGTCACCGCGGGTGAGAACGATGAACAGGAGGAGTGGGGTCGTTTCGTCAGTGGAGTGAGAGAGGGGGTTGGGTCCACCTGCCAGTTGCTCTGCGGGTCAGTTAATAGGTGGAAAACGTTTCGCAGAGGAAGAGTGGGAGTGGGCTTGCTGGGCCTAGTTGGGCTGGCCGGCTGGGCTGGCTCCCTTTTCTTATTTTTTTTTGTTCTGTATTTTTTTTTCTTTTACCAAATCAATTTCTGTTTTGAAATTCAAACAACACTCAAGCATTCAAAACAATTCAAACTCTCACCACACTTTGTAACTTTGAATTTGGTTCTGTTTAGCAACATAAACCAAAATCCAAAAATAAAATAATAATTTTATTTTAGGGGCCATTATTAATTAAATAAATAGTCCTTGTTTTAATAAATCAAATTAGGATTTGATTTTATTTAAAAACTTCTTTTGAAATCCAAATATTTCAAAACCAAATCAGTAGGTTTTATTTAAGAATATAAAATACTTGGAAAACTTATTTTAAATAAATAAACAAGTTTTGATGATTTAGAAATAGTAAAACCTTTATTAATAAAGCTTGGATATTAAATCCTTATTATTTTTATTCAAATAAACCTTTACTAATTTTATCAAATAGAAATGTTTTATTTCAAAAGCTTGGCCAAGTTCTGAATTTGGCTTATAAAATAATCTTTATTTAAATTCCTTCCTTTTCATTTGAAAACCAAATCTTTTTTTTTATAAAAAGATTTCAAAGTAGTAATAAAATATTTTTATTTTTTTTCCTTTAATAAATATTTATCTTTTTAATCCTTTAGGATTTATTTGACCCAAATTGGTTTGAAGGTTTCAAATTGGATTCAAAAAGTTTCTTCTGGCCCTGAGAATCAACAAAGTTTTATTTTATTCATTTATTTTTCACATTACAAGATTTGGAAAATCTTGGGATGTGACAACCGGCATATGGAAGTGAATGCAGTTATGCCGGCAGTACCAAGATATGTACCTTGGTCAGATCAAGAAGTAACTTGGAGCATAAAGGATCACCCCAAAATAATGCCGAATCTGTGGTCAGACGCCATTACTAGATCCGACTTTTGTCGGGCCCAACATTAATGTGAAATTTTCAGAAGTACTCATTGACAATGGGAGCAGTATCAATATCATGTACAAAGATACAATGCATAAACTCGGAATATCGCAGAATATGCTGCAATCCACGAGAACCACGTTCCATGGAATAGTGCCGGGACTTTCATGCGAACCCATTGGGAAGGTTCGAGTAGATGTATTATTCGGCACAATGGATAACTGCATAGCGGAAAATTTGGAGTTTGAGGTGGTGGATCTAGAAAGTTGCTATCATGCTTTACTCGGGCGGCCGGTGTTGGCCAAATTCATGAGCAGCTGCCACATCACTTACTTGAAAATGAAGTTACCCGGACCATAAGGGGTGATAACAGTAGCAGGAGATTACAGGAAGTCGATGGAATGTGCTTCGGCTGGATCAAACCTGGCCGAGTCATTGGTGATTGCAAGAGAAAAAAGAAGGATTCAAGAAGTAGCGGCTCTCGCTCAGTCGGCACAGCTGAATATGCCAGCATTAGCCAACCCACATGGAAGTGTTTCTTTCCAGCCGACTAAAGAAACGAAAAAGGTCCAGATAGATGAGAAGTTCCCAGAATGCACCATCACCATTGGTGTCGGCCTAGATGCCAAATAGGAAGGCGAGCTCACCAACTTCCTCCGTGAGAATCGGGATATCTTTGCATGGTCAACTCAAGACCTGCAAGGTGTGCCGAGGGAGTTGGCTGAGCACTCTCTGCATGTAAGGCCAGGAGCAAGGCCGGTGAAGCAACCTCTCCGCCGCTTCGCCAAAGACAGGAGAAAAATAATAGGGGATGAGATAGCTCGGCTCCTTATGGCCGGGTTCATCATGGAAGTGCTTTATCCGGATTGGCTATCAAATCCGGTGTTAGTAGAAAAGAAAAAGGATGATCCAAATGTAGTGGTCGTATGACGAATGTGTATTGATTACACGAATCTAAACAAGGCATGTCCCAAAGATCCTTTTCCTTTACCTAGGATAGACCAGGTCATTGATTCGACCGCTGGTTGTGAGCTGTTATCATTTGTAGATGCGTATTCTGGTTTCCACCAGATACCGTTAAATCCAGCTGATCAAATAAAGACTGCGTTTATTACCCCATACGGGGCTTATTGCTATCGCACCATGCCATTCGTCCTGCGTAACGCAGGGGCAACGTAGCAGAGATGTATGCAAAAATGTCTACATGACCAGATAGGAAAAAATGTACAAGTATATGTAGACGATGTGGTTATAAAAACCAAAGAGAGCAAAACACTACTGGATGATATTCGGCAGACATTCGCGAACCTGAGAAGGTTCCGAATGAAGCTTAACCCGGAAAAATGCACCTTCAGTGTACCAGCTGGGAAACTACTCGGTTTTGTCGTATCCAACCGAGGTATAGAGGCCAATCCAACTAAAATAAGAGCGGTAGAAAGAATGGAATTGCCGAGGTGTCTAAATGACGTCCAGAAATTCACGGGCTGCCTGGCCTCGCTTAGTCGATTTGTATGTCGGCTGGGAGAGAAGGCATTACCACTGTATCAACTGATGAAAAAATCTGATAAGTTCATTTGGACACCGCAAGCAGATAATGCGTTTCATGAACTGAAAAAGATGTTGGTCACAGCACCAATCTTGGCCTCTCCATTGTCAAAAGAGCCTATGTTACTTTACATAGCTGCCACAAACAGAGTGGTAAGTGCGGTGATCGTTGTGGAACGGAATGAAGATGATAAATCAATACAAAGGCCGGTATACTACTTAAGCGAGGTACTATCAGCCTCAAAACAAAACTACCCACACTACCAGAAGATGGCCTATGGAGTATACATGTCGGCGAAGAAACTTAAACATTACTTCGAAGAACACCCAATCAAAGTGATCTGTGAAGCGCCCATAGCCGACATATTGAGCAACAAAGATGCAAGCGGCCCAATAGCAAAATGGGCAATCGAATTATCACCTTATGCTCCGCAATTCGATATGCGAGATGCAATCAAATCTCAGGCAGTGGCCGACTTCTTTGTGGATTGGGCCGAGGTACAATACGAACCACCATTGCCAGATCCGAATTATTGGATAATGCATTTCGATGGATCCAAGTTGAGAAATGGCTTGGGAGCAGGGATAGTGCTGACCTCACTAAAAAAAGATCAGCTAAAATACGTGCTACAAATACATTTTGCCGCATCAAACAATGTAGCCGAATATGAAGCACTCGTCCATGGATTAAAGGTAGCAAAAGAAATTGGTATACGTCGGATCCTCTGCTATGGGGATTCTGATTTGGTAGTACAGCAAGTATCAGGCAATTGGGACGCACTAGATGCAAATATGGCCTTATATAGGTTCCATGTGCAAAAAATAAGTGGATACTTCGATGGATGCGAGTTTCATCATATACCTCGGGCGGAAAATGACGTTGCGAACACATTGTTAAAACTCGGATCAACTAGGCAGTCGATTCCCCCAAGAATCGCCCTAGAGCACCTGAGAAAACCATCAATTATACCGTCACCAGAGTCCGAGTCCATTCATATGTCGGCAGAATTAAAAGAAGGAAATGTGCCAATGTAAATTGACAAAGAGTGCAACCCAGGATCTCTGAAGGTGAATCTGACCATCGCACGAATAAATACAGAAGGATTCAAAGATGTTATGTCGGTAGAAAACATGGAAATCGACAGTGAAATTGTCCCAGAGAAAATCATGCCGACATGGGAGCAACCCATATTCTCCTTCCTCAAGGATGCAATTTTGCCGAATAATGAAATACTGGCTAGACAGACAATAAGAAGAGCAAAAGCTTACACAATCATAAACAATGAGATGTACAAGAGAAGCGTCACAAGCATGCTGCAAAGATGTGTTGACTCGACAGAAGGCCAGGAGATACTCCTAGATATACATCAGGGAGAATGCGGGCATCACGCATCATCCAGAGCATTAGTAGCCAAAGCATTCAGGCATAGATTTTATTGGCCGACGGCGTTAAAGGAGGCAAAAGAGCTGGTAGAAAAATATAAAGGTTGCTAGAGATACGCCAACAAGATACATATGCCATCATCCGAATTAAAGACAATACCAATCACTTGTCCATTCTCTGTATGGTGTTTGGATATGGTAGGCCCGTTCAAGCTAGCCCGAGGCGGAATGACCCACATTCTAGTCATGGTGGATAAATTCACAAAGTGGATTGAGGTAAAACCTATAAGAAAATGTGATGGGAAAACAGCAGTAAAATTTCTCAAAGATATCATCTTGAGATATGGTTATCCACACGGTGTTATCACAGACAATGGCACAAATTTTGCCGAAGGAGCATTTGCTAGATTCTGCCAAGAGAAACACATAGGACTAGATGTTGCCTCGGTGGCTCACCCAACGTCAAACGGGCAAGTAGAAAGATCGAATGGACTGGTATTGTCCAGAATAAAACCCCGGCTCGTTGAACCTCTGCAAAGGTCGGCAGGATGTTGGATCAAGGAACTGCCAGTGGTACTATGGAGCCTCAGGACTACACCCAACAGGTCAACAGGGTATACGCCATTTTTTTGGTATACGGGGCATAAGCTGTCCTTCCAGCCGACATAATGCATGATTCGCCACGGGTGACCCAGTACACAACTACCGAGGTAAACGAGGTAGCTCGGCAAGACGACGTCGATTTACTAGAAGAGGCCAGGGAATTGGCACTATCAAGATCAGCTATTTATCAGCAAGATCTGCGATGATATCACGGCAAGAAAGTCAATCCAAGAGTCTTTAAAGAAGGAGATTTGGTTCTTCGACTGGTGCAGCACACAGCCGGCATGCACAAACTCTCATCCCCATGGGAAGGACCATTCATCGTGAGTAAAACATTGCACAACGATGCATATTACCTAATCGATGCTCATTCACCAGAAAAGAACAAGGCAAACAAAGCCGGCGAGGAATCGAAAAGACCATGGAACATAGCTTTACTTTGCCTATTCTACACTTAGAAGCCATATATGTTTCTTCGTAATATAACACTTCAAGTCGAAGTATCAAGCATGTATTGAACCTCGCCACCTCGAGCGACGATTCGAGGATTGCACAATGTTGTCCTTATTTGTTAGTACTATGTAGTAAACCTCGGCACCTCGAGCAATGACTCGGGGACTGCTCTAGGTGGTTTCTTATTTTGAGTTATGTATTCAACTTCGGCACCTCGAGCAGTGACTCGGGGAGTGCTCTATGTGATGTCTTATGTACGAAACCTCGGTACCTCGAGCATTGACTCAGATACTGCATAATGTTATTTCTTATTCCTGAATTATGTGTTAAGTTTCAAGACCTCGAGCAGGGGACTCGAGGACTATGCTGTATCATCCATTATCTCGGATTATGCATTAAAACCCCGATTCTTAGAGCACTGACTAGGGGACTGCCCCATGATTGTTTCCTGTTCCAAAAAATGTGTATTAAACTTCGGCACCCCGAACAATAAGTCGGAGACTACCCTGAAGTATTCTATACATTAACCCATGAATTATATTTCGGCAACCAAGTTCATAACTCGGGGACTGCCACATGATCCAAGACAATTTTTTTAGCACGCGCAACAACTCATCAACCTAAGTAATAACTCGGGGACTAATCCGTATTACCCACTGTTTGCCATCAGACACATAAAAGCTCCATAGCTCAGCTACAAGCTTGGAAGACAGTATAAACATGTCTCAATAATCATAAAGATAGCAAAACGAAAGCAAACAAAGATCTCTAAGAATAATGCAAAAAGAGTAACACTCCCAGCGAAACGAAGTATGATAAGGGATGCAACTTATTGTTCCACTTTGCAAGATATGGGTTTCAAGCTTTATATCTCGGATAGTGGTCAAGAACACAATGTCTAAGCCGTCGAATTTATAAAGGCCAGGCAATGTAAGCGCCGAACTAAGGTCAACCACATGAAAACATACGATCCGAACCTATGAGATTGAAGGTTGCCAAAGCAAAGATATAAAGCAACAAGATCTGTTTAGACAAACTAATAATGATCACCATCACCCATGCCTCAGCGGCAAAAGGCAAAAAGGGTCCGTACCACACAGAAAGTCGGACAATTGTTTCACACACATCATATGCCCAGCATACCGGGGACTGGAAGTAACTTAAGAAGTTTTTTGAACCTAAGGGGCAGCGGCTTGATTAGGCACTGGGCGCTCCGAGGTAGACGGCACCTCGGCCGAAGTTACTTCACCTTCAACAGAAGCAATAGTAACTTCGGGGGAAGTCCTGGGCTGCTGAGAAACATTACTTTGAGCTAGAGAGTGCCCAGTCCCTTTGGAAGATGATCGCGCGTCGCCGTCCCCATCCGAGCTTGCGCTGGAATCACCAGAGTTGTCCGAGTCGCCCTCACCCTCATCCTGGTCGGCCGAATCATTATCAGAGGCATCTTCGATTTCGACGTCATCCGCTGGGTTGGAAAGAAAACTTGGCCCTTCAATCCAGTTATGCACATCAGCATACTCAACGAGCTGGAAGGCACGAGCTTGGCATCGAGCGACGAATTCTGGATCCTCAACCCAACGAGAACCAGTGCGCAAGTTTATCAAGGTGTCGAGCGAGATGTCCTCGTACCAAGACATTGTTAGAGATATGCCCTAGAGGCAATAATAAATATAGTTATTATTATATATCTTTGTGTTTATGATAAATGTTTACATTCATGCTATAATAGTATTAACAAGGAAACCATTAATACTTGTGTGATTTGTAAACTTAATTTGAAGTCCCTAGTATAGCCTCTATACTTCACTAGCTTGTTGGTTGATTGATGATTGTGGTTTCCCTATCATAAACATTGAGATTTTATCAACAACAAGATCATATCGTTAGGAGAATGATATGGTGGACATACTCCTATAGACAAGCGTAGCATAAAGATCAAGTCATTTCAATAGTTCAATTGCTATATGCTTTCTGATACATAGTAACCTAATTCCTTCGACCATGAGATCATGCATATCACCTTTACTGGATGGATGCTTTGATGTCATCAAACACCACACCGTAACAGGGTGGCTATAAAGGTGGCATTGAGTGTTTGGAAAGTATTGGTTGAAACACATGGATCAAGAGTGGGATTTGTCCATCCACATGACGGATAGATATTCTCTCCCTCTCGGTGAAATGTCATCCAATTAGCTTGCAAGCATGTGACTTGGTCACAAGGGATCACATATCACGGAACGAGAAAAGAGTACTTATCGATGCGAGGATGAACTAGGTATGCAGAGATCTGGGCGATCATAACCTCGGATAAGTAACATATCGTGAGACAAAGGGAAATTGGTATCGTATGTAAGTGGTTCATTCGATCGCAAAGTAATCGAGAAATATGTGGAGCCATATGAATTTCCAGATTCCTCTATTGGTTATTGTTCGAGAAGTGTCTCGATCATGTCCGCATAATTCACGAACCGTAGGAAGACACACTTAAGGATTCGACGTTGTTTGAGTAGTTATGGTATTATGAGAAAGAGACCGAATGTTGTTCGAGTCTCGGATGGGATCCGGATATCACGAGGAGATCCGAATGGTCCGAGAATAAGATTCATATAAGGAAAGTCCCATTTCGGAGTTGGGGAATGGTTCTTGTTTTCATCGGGAACATTCTAGAAGGTCCGGAATGTCCAGCACTCGGAGGGAAGGGTACATGAGTGTGTCATTACATATTGGAATGATTGCATCATGTACTAAGTATTCTTGCTGTCCCAAATAAAGGATTTATTTAAATCCTAAATTGAAAAGTCAAACGGCTAGTTTGAAAGTCAAACGGCAGTTTTGGGAAGTGGGAAAAGAGGAGGAGAGGTGGAGGCCGAGTTGGAGGAGGGTTCCTCCCCTTGGCCGGCGCACCTCCCTAGGCCGAGTTGGGAGGAACTCCTCCCTTGGCCGGCCAGCCCCCACCTATATAAGGAGGCAGGGCTCCCCTCCCTACACAACAAGTTTCCTATCCTCTAAACTAAACCCTAGATCTAGACCCCGGTTTAGAGCTATTTCGGTTTAGAGCTTCTAATTGCTTTAGCCATTGGTTTAGAGCCTTCTAATTGGTGTGTCTAATTACTAGACCACTAATAGCCTCTCTCATAAGCTCCACCATACTCGCACCGGCTTAAGGCGAAGCCCTGCGGGATTTCCCCTCTACTTCCGGTACCACGCCGTTGTGCTGCCGGAATCGCGAGGAGAGTGCTACAACCTCCGCTGCCTGCTGGAACAAGGGAGAGGAAGGTCTTCGTCGAGTACGCAGTGACCGATCAAGGGAGCGCTATGGAACGCTGCCGAAGGATCGTCTACGCGATCTTGAGATCGGAAAGAGTACGACTACATCACCCACGAGAATCTGCTCTCGTTAAACACTTTGGAATCTTCGAGGGTGAGTTATTCCATCGACTCGTTGCTACAATCTAGTAGATAGATCTTGGCTTGTTTGTTTGTATGCGATAGAAAATTTTTGTTTTCCATGCTACGAACCCCAACAAAGGGTATCGAGCCGTGTCTATATGTAGATCTGTTGCGAGTAGAACACAATGGTCATTGTGGGCGTTGATGCTTTTATTGTAGATTGCTTTTGTGTACTTTGCATCTTGCGGTATGTTGGGATGAAGCGGCCCGGGCTAACCTTACATGACATTGTTCATGAGACTTGCTCCACGCTTGACATGCAACTCGCTTTGCATAAGTGGCTTTCTTGGTGCTGTTTCTCCTAGCATAGTAAAGATCCAATTTACAACGGGTGATCAACAATGCTAGTATCAATGTTGTGGTTCTTGTTCGTAAGTTAGAACGACACTTATTGAAAGCCCCAAACCACGTAAAATATGCAAAGAAAGTAGAGGCGTCTAACTTTGTTTTGCAGGGGTGCGTGATGTGATATGGCCATGATTGTGATTATATTTGATGTATGCAATGTTCCTTATTGTAAGTTGGCAACCCAGGAGCCATATGGTTGTCTTTAATTTCTGTTAAGACCTCGTGTCTATTCAAAATAGTTGTAATAGTTGAAGCTGGTGGGCGACAACCATGAAGAAGCCATTGACCTTGATGCTATGCGGTGATGATGGAGATCATATTCGTGCTTGAAGATGGAGATCGGAAGCACAAAGAAGAAAGGCCATATCATATCACATATTATGAATTGCATGTGATGTTAATCCTTTATGCATCTTGTATTGCTTAGTAGGCAGCGGTAGCATTATAAGATGATCCCTCATACACATAAATTTCAAGTTCTAAAGTGTTCACCCTTAGTATGCACCGTTGCAAAGCTTCGCTCAAGCACCACGTGATGATCGGGTGTCTTTGATTCCGGGTGAATACAACGTAAGCAAGCCAGATTTGCTTATGCGAAGCTAAGGTTTGATCTTGACGAGCCTAGCATGTATGAGACATGGCCTCGGGAACACGGATCGCTGAAAGGCAAAGCATGAATCATATAGTAGATATGATGAACATGATGATTGTTCGCCATTAAAACTATATCAGCTCTCGTGATGATCGGTGTTGATGTAGTGGATTTGGTTCATGTGATCACTAAAACAATGTGAGGGATGTTGTTTTGAGTGGAGTTCACCTAGTTTAATTTCATTAATTAATTTGAACTCAATTTGTCATAAACTTAGTCTAAACTATTGCAAATATGTTGTAGATCAATGGCAGCCCTACCATCAATTTTAATGCTCCTAGAGAAAGAAAAGTTGAAAACAATGGAAGCAACTCATGGATTGGTTCCGCAATTTGAGGATTGTCCTCACAGGGTAATTTGACCTATGTGCTGGATGCACCGCTAGGTGACCCACTGCAGCTGATGCTACCGATGAAGTAAAGAATGTTTACCTCGCCTAAGAATCGGTACTCCATAGTTCAATGTGCTATCTTGTATGGTTTAGAATCGGAGCTTGAAAAGGTTTGAAGAGTCGATCCATATGATATTGTCGAGGATCTCAAATTAATCTTTGAGACTCATGCGGCAATTGAAAGTTATGAAGCTTCAAAAGTTCTTTAACCGCAAGATGGAAGAAGGTAGCTCGTCGGTGAGCATGTGCTTAAGATGTGCAGGCACGCAAATAAACTTCAAAGTTTGGGTATAGTGATTCCTAATACTTTGGGAGTTTACGCATCCTCAATCACTACCACCAAGTTACAAGAACTTTGTGATGAACTACAACATGCGAACATGAACAAAGAGTTGCCGAACTTTTTGCTATGTTAAAATCTGCGAAGTGGAGATCAAGAAAGAGCACCAAGTGTTGATGGTCAATAAGACCACCAAATTCAAGAAAGGCAAGTCTAAGCAAAGGGACACTTCAAGAAGGGTGGTAAGAAAGCTGCCACGACGAAGAAGACCAAGGCTGGACCTAAGCCTGAAACTGAATGCTTTTCTTGCAAGGGAGAAGGTCCTTTGAGCGGAATTGCCCAAGGTACTTGGCGATTTGAAGAACGGCAACATCAAGAAGAAAGGTATATCGATATACATGTTATTGATGTGTATCTCACTAGTATTCGTAGTAGTGCAGGTATTTGATCTTGGTTCGGTTGCTCATATTTGTAACTCGAAGCAGCTGCGCGAATAAACGGAAGCTAGCGAAGAGCGAGGTGACGATCTTGCGCGTGAAAGCGGATCAAAGGTTGATGTGATCGCGATTGACGCTACCTCTTCATCTACCATCGGGATTAGTTTTATACTTAAATAATTGTTATTTGGTGCTGCGTTAAGCATGAACATTATATCGGGATCTTGTTTATTGCGAGGCGGTTACTTGTTTAAATCCGAGAATAATGGTTGTTCGATTTATATGAGTAACATGTTTCATGCACATGCACCTTTGATAGATGGTCTATTCATATTGAATCTCGATAGTGGAAATACACATATTAATAACATTGAAGCTAAACGTTTGAAATCAAGCGATAACTCGACCTATATGTGGCACTGTCGTCTTGGTCACATTGGAGTGAAGCGTATGAAGAAACTCCATTCCGATGGACTTCTTGAATCACTTGATTTTGAATCACTTGAAAGATGCGAAGCATGTCGATGGGTAAAATGACTAAGACTCCATTTTACGGTATGATGGAGCGAGCTCTGAACTTATTGGAAATCATACATACCGATGTGTGTGGTCCAATGAGTGTAGCATCGTGATGGTTATCGTTATGTTCTTACCTTCACGGATGATTTGAGTAGATATGGGTATATCTATTTCATGAAACATAAGTCCGAAACTTTCGAGAAGTTTAAGGAGTTTCAAAGTGAGGTAGAGAATCAACGTAACAAGAAGATTAAGTTTCTACGTTCTGATCGTGGAGGTGAATATCTAAATTCTGAGTTTGGCGAGCATTTGAAGAAATGTGGAATACTTTTCGCGATTGACACCGCCGGAACACCACGCGTAATGGTGTGTCTGAGCGTCGTGTCGAACTCTCTTAGATATGGTTCGTTCTATGATGTCACTTACAGATTTACCACTATCATTTTGGGGTTATGCATTAGAAACAGCCGCATTCACTTTAAATAGGGCACCATCTAAATCCGTTGAAACGACACCGTATGAATTATGGTTTGGGAAGAAACCTAAATTGTCGTTCCTTAAAATTTGGGGATCTGAAGCCTATGTAAAGAAGTTACTGACGGACAAGCTTGAACCCAAAGCGGAAAAATCGTCTTCATAGGATACGAAGGAAACTATTGGGTATACCTTCTATCATAGATCCGAAGGCAAAATCTTCGTTGCCAAGAATGGATCCTTTCTAGAGAAGGAATTTCTCTCGAAAGAAGTGACTGGAAGGAAAGTAGAACTCGGCGAGGTTGTCGAACCTTCTCTCGAACTTGCGAGTAGCGCAGCACCGGAAGAAGTTCTGTGGTGCCTGCACCAATAAGAGGAAGCTAATGATGGTGATCATGAAACTTGGTTGAAGTTGCTCTGACGTAACCTCGGAGGTCAAGAACTCGTACCACTCCAGTTGGTATGATTCCGTTATGAATGTCATGTTGGTGGACAACACGATGACCCGAGACATATGAGGAAGCGATGATGAGCCCAGATTCCAATAAATGGCAAGAAGCCATGAAATCCGAGATTGGATCCATGTACGAAAACCAAGTATGGACTTTGGTGGACTTACGGATGGTAGGAAGAACATCGAGAACAAATGGATTTTCAAGAAGAAAGCAGATGCTGATGGTAATGTTCATCTATAAAGCTCGACTTGTCGCAAAGGGTTTCGACAAATTCAAGGAGTTGACTACGATGAGACTTTCTCACCGTGGAAGCTAAAAGTCTGTGAGGATTATGTTAGCAATCGCTGCATATTATGATTATGAGATATGGCAGATGGATGTCAAAACAGCATTCCTCAATGGAGACATTGATGAAGAGTTGTATATGATACAACCCAAAGGTTTTGTCGATCCTAAAGATGCTAACAAGGTATGCAAACTTCAATGGTCCATCTATGGATTGAAGCAAGCATCCCGAAGTTGGAATCAACGTTTTGATAAGGTAATCAAAAGTTTTGGTTTTATACAAACTTATGGAGAAGCTTGTATTTACAAGAAAGTGAGTGGGAGCTCTGTAGCATTCTTAATACTGTATGTGGATGACATATTGTTGATTGGGAATGATGTAGACCTTCTTAATAGTGTCAAAGAGTATTTGAATAATAGTTTTTCAATGAAGGATCTTGGCAAAGCAGCTTACATATTAGGCATAAAGATTTATAGAGATAGATCGAAACGCCAAATATCATTGTCACAAAGTACATATTTGGACAAAGTTCTAAAGAGGTTTGGAATGGAAGATAGCAAGAAAGGGTTCTTGCCCATGTTGCTATATCGACCTTGAGTAAAACTCAAAGTCCGACATCGGGAAGATAGAGAAAGGATGAGTAAGACTCCCTATGCCTCGACCATAGGATCTCTAATGTATGCCATGCTATGTACTAGACCCGACATCGCATATCTTTGTTAGTCTAACTAGCAGATATCAAAGTGATCCGAGTGGATCATTGGACGTGATCAAAAACATCCTTAAGTACTTGAGAAGAACTAAGGATATGGTTCTTTCTTATGGAGGTGATGAACATATCGTTGTTAATGGTTACACCGATGCTAGTTGGAACACCGATCCGTATGATTCTAAATCACAATCTGGATACGTATTTATTTTGAATGGTGCGGCGTTAGCTGGAGGAGTGCAAAGCAAAAGCGTTGTGGCGAGATCTTCAATGAATCGGAATACATGGCTGCTTGCCGGAGGCTTCACAAGAAGCGATATGGATGAAAGAGTTCATTACTGAGCTGGGTGTGGTTCCAAGTCGCTGGACCCAATGTCTATCTCTGTGATAACATGGGCGCCATAGCCAATCTTGCGCAAGAACCAAGGTCACACAAGAAGTGAAGCATATCAAGCTGCGTTTTCACGCTATTCGAGAACATATCCGGGATGGGGATATAAAGATTTGCAAAGTACACAGATCTGAATGTGGCGGATCCGTTGACTAAACCTCTCCAGGGCAAAACATGACCAACACCAAACTGCCATGGGTGTTGGTATATTACCATGTAATCTAGATTGGATGACTCTAGTGCAAGTGGGAGGCATAGAGATATGCCTAGAGGCAATAATAAATATAGTTATTATTATATATCTTTGTGTTTATGATAAATGTTTACATTCATGCTATAATAGTATTAACAAGGAAACCATTAATACTTGTGTGATTTGTAAACTTAATTTGAAGTCCCTAGTATAGCCTCTATACTTCACTAGCTTGTTGGTTGATTGATGATTGTGGTTTCCCTATCATAAACATTGAGATTTTATCAACAACAAGATCATATCGTTAGGAGAATGATATGGTGGACATACTACTATAGACAAGCGTAGCATAAAGATCAAGTCATTTCAATAGTTCAATTGCTATATGCTTTACGATACATAGTAACCTAATTCCTTCGACCATGAGATCATGCATATCACCTTTCTTGGATGGATGCTTTGATGTCATCAAACACCACCGTAACAGGTGGCTATAAAGGTGGCATTGAGTGTTTGGAAAGTATTGGTTGAAACACATGGATCAAGAGTGGGATTTGTCCATCCACATGACGGATAGATATTCTGGGCCCTCTCGGTGAAATGTCATCCAATTAGCTTGCAAGCATGTGACTTGGTCACAAGGGATCACATATCAGGAGCGAGAAAAGAGTACTTATCGATGTGAGGATGAACTAGGTATGCGAGATACTGGCGATCATAACCTCGGATAAGTAACATATCGTGAGACAAAGGGAAATTGGTATCGTATGTAAGTGGTTCATTCGATCAAAGTAATCGTAGAAATATGTAGAGCCATATGAATTTCCAGATTCCTCTATTGGTTATTGTTAGGAAGTGTCTCGATCATGTCCGCATAATTCACGAACCGTAGGGAGACACACTTAAGGATTCGACGTTGTTTGAGTAGTTATGGTATTATGAGAAAGAGACCGAATGTTGTTGGTCTCGGATGGGATCCGGGATATCACGAGGAGATCCGGAATGGTCAGGAGAATAAGATTCATATAAGGAAAGTCCCATTTGAGTTGGGGAATGGTTCGGTGTTTTCATGGGAACATTCTAGAAGGTCGGAATGTCCGGCACTCGGAGGGAAGAAGGGTACATGAGTGTGTCATTACATATTGGAATGATTGCATCATGTACTAAGTATTCTTGCTGTCCCAAATAAAGGATTTATTTAAATCCTAAATTGAAAAGTCAAGCGGCTAGTTTGAAAGTCAAGCAGTTTTGGGAAGTGGGAAAGAGGAGGAGAGGTGGAGGCCGAGTTGGAGGAGGGTTCCTCCCTTGGCAGCGCACCTCCTAGGCCGAGTTGGGGAGGAACTCCTCCCTTGGCCGGCCAGCCCTCCCACCTATATAAGGAGGGGCAGGGCTCCCCTCCCTACACAACAAGTTTCCTATCCTCTAAACTAAACCCTAGATCTAGACCCCGGTTTAGAGCTATTTCGGTTTAGAGCTTCTAATTGCTTTAGCCATTGGTTTAGAGTCTTCTAATTGGTGTGTCTAATTACTAGACCACTAATAGCCTCTCTCATAAGCTCCACCATACTACTTGGCTTAAGGCGAAGCCTGCGGGATTCCCCTCTACTTAGGTACCACGCCGTTGTCTTTGGAATCGCGAGAGAGTGCTACAACCTCCAGCCTCTTTGGAACAAGGAGAGGAAGGTCTTACGTCAGAGCGACGTGTGACCGACTGCAGGGAGCGCTCTTGAGGAGCAGCGCCGGAAGGATCGTCTGCGATCTTGAGATCGGAAGAATGCGACTACATCACCCACGAGAATCTGCTCTCGTTAAACACTTTGGAATCTTCGAGGGTGAGTTATTCCATCGACTCGTTGCTACAATCTAGTAGATAGATCTTGGCTTGTTTGTTTGTATGCGATAGAAATTTTTTGTTTTCCATGCTACGAACCCCAACAGACATAACGGCTGTGAGCGCCATATCAGCACCAGCTCTCCTAGCAGACTCCCTCCAGAGATTTAACTGGGTCTAAGATGCCATCAGTCTATCCACAAGTACTTTAACCTCGTCGATGTCAGGAGTCCCAGAAGTATTCGGCCACAAAACATGGTAAGCCCGAATAGCTGCTTGCACCAGATCTCGGCCCAATGGCAGCGCCAACGGCAATCAGGAAGTCTTCCATTGAATATTCATGATCCGAATCTACAGAGACACCTCGGCGTTGACGAGCAGAAATCACTGTCTTAGAACTCACTGGCTTAGCTTCCGGAAAATGATCTACATAAGAGGCAAACGTATCAGTTAAAGGTAAGAAAGAGGAGAAAATAACTCGGCCACGATCAGAAACTTACGATGAATATAACTCAACATTTTTTGGAGATCCTAGGTCCAGTCAACCTTGGTATTCTCAAACCGAGTGATTTCCTCGCTCATCGTCCGATTCTTCAGCTCGGCAGCCTCGAGGAGTTCTTTATCTTTCTACAGTTGCATACTTAGCCGATTCTTTTCTTCGGAGAACTCCTAATCAACTTTCTCTAACTCGGATTTCTGAGAAAGCTTGAGGGACTCCACCTCGGCACGCAACCGGGTTATCTCGTCATCTTTCTCTTTCAGTTGCACCGAATGAGTGGCGACTTGCTCTAAAAAATGCAGCATCATATCAGGCATGGGTATGCATTCTTGATGCGATGCTGCAAGAGTTTGTAACTTGGCTATACCAAAGCCAGACGGTTATAAGAAACCCATGATAAGTTTCGAACGAAAATCAATAGAGGAAAAGAATAACTAACCTTCCAGAGCTTTGACTTTCTTTTCAAGACGGATATTAAGATTATTGATATTACCTGTTTACCAGCAAAATGGATTAGCACCTCAAGTCGAAAATATTAAGAACTTAAGGGACAATACAAAGATTTGCTAAGTTACTAGCTTTCTTCACCACGGGAAGAACTTTCTCATACTTCTCTTGCAATTTCTTGTGCGCGAAAAGCAACCTTTGGAATTCGGCTGTCCGCCGATCATGGGCAACCTAAGCGACAAAATAAATTACACAGTCAGATATTCAAAGCTAAAACATATCCGAATCAAGCAAAGCTTAACTCGGATCTAGGTGTCTGGATATTCGAAGCTAAGACAAATCTGAATCAAGCAAAGCTTAACTCGGATCTAGGTGTCTATATATTCAAAGCTAAACAGATCCGAATTGAGCAAAACCTATCTCGGATCTAAATAACTGGATAATCAAAGCCGAAATAGGTATGGATTTAGCAAACGCTTAATATGGAATACAAATGAACCATGATGAGTCAAAGTCATACAGGAAATTTACTCGGCAAATAACGCACTTTAAGCTTAACAAAGCTTCCAAACGAACAACAAGTTATTCTGTTGCAAGCTTCGGGGACTAGGGTATATATACTATCATTTGAATAACTAACCAGATATCAACGGAAGCAATTACCTCGTTCATCTTATCGCTGTCAAGAACGATCTTAGCAGCCAATTATTGGATGATCAGCAGCGTTCCAATTATTGGCGTACTCCACCAGAGAGCCGAGGTTGTTCCCACTCTCAGTACGGGTCAGCACTTTACCTCGGACCCATTGTGTAACCATCGTCGCCGCGGGACTCTTGTGGAGAGTAAGCTGAGTATCAGCGGCCAGGATGACAACGGTCTTAGCAGAGGAAACCCCCTTGCGGAGCGCATCAACAATGGTGGGTTGAGAAGAGCTGGCAAGTCCTTTCTGAGATGAGGGAGGTTTGGTGACAACGACCTTCTTAGCTTTAGAAGAGGTGTCGGCAGGAGCTGCAACCTCGGCACTAGGGGTGGCATCTTTGGAAGTAGGAGTAACTATAGTTTTCGAGGGGGCCGAGGTGGTGACATCCTCGGCTGGAGTTGGAGACGCAGTTGGAATTGGGGGGGGGGGTCAAAGGAACCTCAGGGGAAATTTTGGGGGTCGTAGCGGAGGCAACATGTTCGGTAGCAGGATCTGATGACGGAGTTAGGTCGGCGTCAGCAATTGAAGCTGTGGGTACATCTTGCCGAGGTGACGTCCGAGTCGGCGCAGGAGGAGAGTCGACACGAGCGGGACTAGGAGCCCGAGTATCTTCAGGAGGCGGAGGAGAAGGCAGCCGAGTTGTGTGACTCGTCATACTCGGACCGCTTGGCTTGGCAGAAAGAGGAGCGCTACAAAAGCACAAAAAGTCGAATCAAAAGACAAAAAGAGAGAAACAAGAAATACAAATGAAAATGAACTCACCCAGTAACTCCGGGCATGGTTTTACGCTTCAGAGGGTGCTGGGCTGATTTCTTGGTTCGCTTCTTGGGAGCAGCTTCGGAAGGACCTAACGGAGCACTACGCTTCCTCGAGGTAGCAGGAGCTTGAGAGGCGAGAGGCTCGGCGTCGTGCACCTGACCAACCTGATTAGCTGGGAAAGTAGAGGCCGGAAATGCATAAGAGATAGGCATTGCGGCGACTACCTCAAGAATTTGGACGTCGTCCGAGTCACCTTCCTCCCCGTGGGCCGAGGTCTTGCCACGGGCGCGAACCGGAGCGACGTCCGACTTAGGAACAAACTCCTCCGAGTTAGGCTCCGCACCGTCCGGGGTGTTCCGATCTGCGATCCACGGGAGGGCCAGAACCTCGGCATCCTCGATCTTTTGCTCCGCAAATCTCTCCAAGAAAAGAGACAAAGAGCAATTAGCAAAAGGAGTCACAAACGCGATTAGGAAACAAAACACAAATGCGTTAACTTACCTTGGGGGTTCCCGCGGGTGAACGGCTTCAGCCCCCAGGTCTAGTCCTCCGGCATATCAGTCTTGAAGATAGCTCGGACACGCTTGTAAATAAGATAATCCTCGAGCTCAACCGTTGATACTCGGTTGGGATCGAGGGGACCGCTCGTAACAAAGCTTGTGCCTGCGGCACTGGAAAGGGCAGATTCGGCTGCTGACGAAGGTAGTCATCAGATCCTCGCCATGTAGCCCGGCGCGGATCAACTCCTTCAGCCGAATCTCGAAGGCATCGGCCAAAGCATGGCTCTTCCTAGGGTTGTAGGTCCAGTTCTTCTTGGAAGGGGGGCCAATGGAGAAGGCAGGGAGCCGAATCTTGTCTTCCTTTCTAGTGTTCTTGACATAGAAAAACGATCTATGCTACTTCTTGCAAGACTCGAGACCAGCAACACGAGGGAACTCGGATTTTCTCTGAGGTGTGATGGACGCGGCTCCACACTGGGTAAGCAACTTCTTAGAGGGGTGAAGGGGTTTGTCTGGAACAACGTTAGATCAGATCTGGAAGAATTTGGACCATACGTGCACAGACAGACAGAGGACGAAGTATCCTTCCGAGGCCAAGATAAAAGCGGATAGGAAGGCGATGGCATTAGCCGGAAGGTGAGGCGGCTGAAGGCCGAAGTAATCGAGGAAATCCCTAGCGAAATTGCTAAGGGGGAGACCGAACCCACGAGCAAAGTGGGACACGAAGATAACATACTCGCCTTCGTTGAGTACGGGAGAAGATTCGTTGCCGGGTAAGCGACAGGAATCTGGCGAGTCCTAATTAGCCACTCGATCTCACGACGAGTGATGGAGGAACCCTGCCAGGAGCCTCGCTCTGGACCAGACGCTACGTCGTTGTCTTCGACGAGCGCGCCACTAACTGAACTCGACATAGGGTTGCCAGAGGAATCAACGGAAGAAGAACTAACGGCGGAGCAAGGCTTAGAGGCGCAGGGCCCCGTCGTGGTTCTAAGAAAAGACGGCGGCGGAGCGGAAAAGAGCCGCACGGGAAATCTAAAAAATAGCGGATGCGTCTAGGGAGGGAGCCTAGCAATGGGACCGTAGAAAAACTCATCGGCAACGACGGCGCTTGAACAAGCGCCGCAGCGATGAGGTCGATGGGCGGAAGGCGTGGCCTCGCCGTCGAAGATGTCGACAATGGCGCAACCGTAGGAGCACGAGCAGACGCACGGGCGCAAGGAGGAAGAAGAGCAACATAAGGCGAAGGGGGAAAGTGAACCCTCTAGCCTCGTGCCCCTCTTTATAACCGCGCGGCCCTGGCAGTAGTGGGATCGTGTGTGCGAGCGCTAACCGTGTAGATCGTGCGTGCGACGGAACCACTCGCGGCTGAGTGGAGCCACAACGAAGACTACACGACGCAGGAGAGGATCAGGCCCCCGACCGTCGCGGTCTGTGGCGTTGCAAGCCGGCGACGGTAGCGATAATCACTGTAGCTTGTCAGTGGGCACTATAGAGGAACAAAAATCTTGGGAAATAATGATGAGTGTTACACGTAGGACGAGGCGTGCACGAGAAGCTGCGCGGATACCTCGAACAGGAAAAAGTAACTCGGAGATGAGGAGAAATGAATATTGGGAAACTGATGTGGCCCGGCCGAGGTTACGGGCAGGACCACACCAACTTCGGGGACTAATGTTGGGGAGGTGACCCCGGATAGGGTCAAGACAGGGGAAGAAAAAAGGAGTCTCCCCTGTCATATGCTGAGTTACTATTTATATCGGCCAAGTCCTGTAAAAGTCAGCCGAGATAAGCACGGCCATGATACCTACAAAGGGAGCGATACCTGATCCAGCCGACATACGAGTTAAGTCGGCCGAGTATGTATGAACAACTTGAATGCAGGTAAAGGTCGAGCCGAGTTATCCAAGACAAGGCCGAGTAACATGAAGCTTGCGGGAGAAGGAGGTGCCTAAGGTCAAACCCTAGTTGCTGTAGGAGGAATCTAGATAGAGCCAAGCGCTAAGGACAAAGAGCAGAGATGCAGAGGGGTAGACAGGCGTCACGGAGGTGACAGTGAGGAATCCCGAGGCACACATGTGAGGCCCTCTGGAACCTTGCCACCGGTAGAAGGGGGACACGGAAAGCAGCCCGCCGAGTTACCACTTTGGGACAAGCATATTCCAATAATATGCTTGCCACGTCAGCCCTAGAAGGAGCCAAGGAACCCCTTTATAAGGAGAGGCACGGACTCCTGAGAGGGGGATCGATTCATTTGGGGAGGTAAGGCTCGAGTTGTAGTTCTCTTCTTGAAAACAGCTCGAGGAAGAGAAATAAAGATCTGCATATCAGTCATTTGAGTGTAGAAGTAACTACATCTTCCCTCCCGGATCCCTCTAGCATCCATTGGCCCCATACTTTAGCCTACCCATGGCATCTGCCGTGCCACCACCACGACATTACCAAAAGACTAAGGAAGCCAGAAGGAGGGACGGAGATGGGCCTCAGGGGGCCCACACCCCCTAGGCGCAGGCCCACCTAACCCCGCGCCTAGGGCAGGTGTGGCCCACCTGCTCGGCCTCCGACTCCGAACCTTTGCCTATATATTCCCTACAAAACCCTAAGGTTCGGGGAGCGACCAGAGATAGATTTCCGCCGCCTCTGGGGGCGGAAAACACCGATAAAGAAAGATCTCTCTGGCAGACAGATTTCTGCCGGGGGAATTCCTTCCCGGAGAGGGGAGACCGTCGCCATCAACACCGTCATCAAGCTAGGCTTCATCGGGATCATCATCATTATCATCAGCCAAACCATCATCTCTACCAGCACCATCACTCCTTCCCGCTGTAACAATTGTGTTGGATATTTCTTTAGTTCGTTAGGGGAAAGTTTCCCGGTGTTGATTACTATTGTAGTTGATGCTTGTGAGTGGAACCATTGGATTATTGTTTATGTTCAGATTGTTATCCATTGCCATATCATCTTTGATCTTGATCCATATGATGTCTTGTGAGTAGTTCGTTTAGTTCTTGAGGACATGGGAGAAGTCATGTTGTTAGTAGTGAATCTGTGATGAGTTATTATTCAATGGTTTAGTATTTAAGTTGTGGTGCTATTCTTCTAGTGGTGTCATGTGAACATCGACTACATGACACTTCACCATTTATGGGCCTAGGGGATGCATTGTGTATTTGGATACTAATTGTGGGGTTGCCGGAGTGACAGAAACCTGAACCCCCGTTAGGACACCTTTGCACAAGGGAGTGTAGGATCTCAGAGTTTAAGGCTGTGGTTAGATTTATATCTTAATTACTTTCCTGTAGTTACGGATGTTTGCAGGGGGTTTAATCACAAGTATGTATTAGTCCTAGGAAGGGCGGTATGTTAGCACAGGTTCACCCACACAACACTTACAAACACCACAGAAGAGTACTCAACTATTTGAAGCGAAAGCACTTGACAGAATTCCCATGTGTCCTCGAGAACGTTTGGTCCGTATAAGTATTTCCACCGGCTTGTCCTTTGCTAAGAAAGGATTGGGCCACTTGCTCCGTTTGTTCATTATCTTGTTACTTGCTCCTTGTTTTGTTACCTTGTCAGAACACCACTAAAAATCCGTTTGCCAAGTATTCACAGGGATTTCCTGCTCCATACCACTGATCAGCACCTTCTGCTTCTCGTTGGGATCGACACTCCTATTTATCGAAAGTACTACGATACACCCCCTATACTTGTGGGTCATCAGGATCATACTTTCACTAGTGAACACTCTCTCATATAAATATCCTCTCTTCATGATACTACTCTTAACTACTCTCCGGTTGGAACTCTAATCGTTGGTAGGGCTATAACAGCACTCCTCAAAGTCTGCCTTTCCCAATCTAGATAACCCCACACTGTCACCTTGAGCGCTAGATGGTTCCAACAAACACCACAATTTCATAAAGACATACAACTCCAAATATAACTCATAAAAAATATTCAATCTAGCCAAAGTGCCACACACGGTATGCACGCTATCACTTTCACACACATGGGGAAAAGCATAGATCTATTAAAGCACAAAGAGTATTTATGTAGACTCAAACCTAAGTGCCACCATGGCGTGCACGCTATCACTTTCACACATGGGGATAGCAGAGATCTGTTAAAGCACTTAAGTAGCAAGGTAGATCTACTTGATTACAAAGATCATGACCACAACAAGATCATGCATAGAGAGAGAGAGAGATGAACACATAGCTACCGGTAGAGCCCTTAGCCTCGAGGAAGAACTACTCCCTCCTCGTCATGGGAATCAACAACGGTGAAGAAGAAGATGATGGATATCGATGGAGATGGCTCCGGGGGCACTTCCCCGTCCAGGCAGGGTGCCAGGACAGAGACTTTCTGTCCCCCGAATCTCCCTTTCGGTGGCGGCTGCGCTACAGAGGTTTCATGGATTTATTCTGGGTGCCCTAGGGTTTTTGGGTCGGAGGCTTCTTATAGGCGCATGAATCAAGGTCGGTGGGGGTCCAGGGGGCCCACACCCCCTGTGGGCGCCTCTAGGGCTTGCCCGCGCCTAGAAGTGCGGCCACCACCTGCGGGCCCCTCTCCGCTACCTTAGTGGTTTCGTGTTGCTCCGGGAAAATAATGACTTTGGCTTTTGTCCCGTCCAATTCCGAGAATATTGATTTTCTTCCTTTGTGGAACCAAAAACAAAAGAAAACAGGCAACTGGCACTGTGGCATCTTGTTAATAGGCTTGTACCAGAAAGTGTATAAAAATACCTCAAAGTGAAGACAAAACAAAGCAAAGTAGATACTAAACAAGCATGGAGCATAAAAAATTATAGATACGTTTCCGACGTATCAATATCCATCGGATCCCCGCAAACACAACATGCATGATTACAAATAGATGAGATCTTGGTCATGAACAGAGCTCACAAGATCTAGACATGGAAGCACAAAGGAGGAGATACAACCATCTAGCTACTACATGGACCCGTAGTCCAAGGTGGAACTACTCACGCTTCATACCGGAGGCTGGCATGATGAATAAGAAGGCCTCCTGGATGATATCCCCTCTGGCAGGGTGCCAGGAAGAGCTTCAGATCCCCCCAATCTAGGGACGATGGTGGTGGAGGCTACAGACCGTTTCATGGAATATTGATCGGGTACTTAGGGTTTCGGCATCGGGGGCTTCTTATAGGCGAAGAGGCGAGGCAAGGAGGCGGCCAGGGGGCCCATACCCTTCCCAGGCGCGGCCTAGGGTGGGCCTGCGACTGGGGGGTGAGGCCGCCCTGTGGCTCCCCTCTGTCTATCCTCTGGACTCCGTGTTCTCCTCGGTGAAATATTGACTTTGGCTTTTGTCCTGTCCAATTCCGAGCATATATCCTTTCTAGCTTTTCTAGAACCAAAAACAGAAGAAAACAAGCAACTGGCACAGTGGTATCTTGTTAATAGGTTAGTACCATAAAACATATAAAAACACCTCAAAAGTGTAGACAAAGCTAAGCAAAGTAGATACTAAACAAGCATGGAACATCAAAAATTATGGATACGTTTCCGACGTATCAGTGATCCACAACTCGGATTATGCGACAACCTCTGGTCTAAGGATTACATTGATTAAGACATACAGATGACGACTCGTTCATTGTATCTCAATATGGTTCAATCCGACTCGCTAAAATCTTTAGCTGAATCTGTGTAAATCAGAATAGCATCACCATGCCCATGACAAGTGGAACCGAGACATCTGCCAACTTTCAGATTAGTCTAAGTTGTGTGTCCAGCATAACCTCAATGATAAAGTATATTTAGTATGAACAACATGAACAACATGAAATTATATCAAACATGATTGGCTCTAGGGCATATTCCCAATAATATGAAACTATCACAACTTGATTGTAAAGCCTTAAGCATGTGACCCGGTGGGTTCGGTAACATGCAACCATGACTCCAATCAAAAACTCTATTGGGACAATAACCAACACTAGTAGAAAACGGGCCTATAGTCCCGGTTTGTAAGGGCGTTTAGTCTCGGTTTTTCAACCGGGACTACGGAATCAGGACTAAAGGTCCACCCCTTTAGTCCAGGTTGGGATACAAACCAGGACTAAAGGCCCTCCCGAGGCCACGGTTGAGCGCGAGACATTTAGATTTTTTTTCATTTTTTTTCATTTTTTTTCATTTTTTTTCATTTTTTTTCATTTTTTTTCATTTTTTTTAAACTTTTGAATTATTTGACTCATTAATATCTCTCTCTTACTTGGAATATTTTTAACACTAACTATACTTAATCATAGGTCAAATCGCAGACTTCCCGGTCGGTCACCCATCGTAGCACTACTGCACCCCAGCATGCTTAACTTCTCTGTTCCATTAGGATGTTCTTGCACGAAGCCCATTAGTACCTTGTTGTCAACACTACCATATCAATCCTATTAGTTTATATCAATATGTCACACGTCTTTATGTTTCAAAACTACAAACAACTATTTAAGTAAACAACAATAAATAGCTAATGATAATATTTTAATCCAATAAAAGTAAAAAACTAATTAAAATAATATTTTGTTCATTTTTTCCCATTTATTCATTTAATATGGCATAAATAATATCTTTAAATCTGTAAATCGAAATTCGAAAAATAATATATCCATTATTATCAAACAAATATGAGGAATCCAAATATGGCATAAACAAATTTCTAATTTTTTTTTCAATAATTTTTTTCCTTTTCGAATTTTAAAATCCTAAAAGAATCCCAAACGGCCTAAGGCCGTCGAAATCGAACTCCAAATTTTTTTCTGCACATTTTGATAGGTCATATGTTTTTCTGACATCGTACGCAAAAGTTATAGTCGTTTGAAGTTTTCATGACAGTTTTTGGAAAAATATGTCGAAATTCATGTTTGTTAATTTTCATAACAACTAAATCACTTAATATAACTACAGTCTAAAGGATTTTATTTTTAAAATTTTTTATAATTTTTTGACATGCTTTCGAAACTAGAAAAGGTGATCTCCCGGAGGGGGCAGAAATATCCTGCCGTGGCAGGATTTTTGCCCATTTTCCTGCCATGGCAGAACCCGCCAAAGTTGTTTTGCCAAAAAAAATTAGTCCCGGTTGATGTCTCAGACCGGGACTAAAGGTCCATATTTAGTCCCGGTTTGTATCTCCAACCGGGACTAAAGGGTGTTGCCCATGTTTACAACGCCTCTACCCCTTTAGTCCTGGTTCGTGATACAAACCGTGACTAAAGGTCCCGTTCGAACCGGAACTAAAGGTTGTCGGCGTCCTGGCTGTTGGAACCGGGACTGCATTAGTCCCGGTTCCTAACATATCCAGGACTAATGTTCCGGAGGGCTCTGGACGAAAGCCCTGTTTTTTACTAGTGCAACAACAAGACCTAAACATCCATAATGGCTCATTTATGTTACACGATTTTGGCATTGAATAAACATGTTCATTATAAAAATAATAATCCTTCTACCAAGTACTAATCCTTCAACTTCACGATATTAGTGACAACATGAGGTGAGATGTTAGTATCGTATGAATGAATTCTTGATCACTATCACTAGTAGAAAAACGACCTTTTGTTTGGAGCTGCTCCAGCCTCTAGTTCCGGCCCTGTCAGGAACCGGGACTAGTGTTAGTCTGTAAACTTTGCAACGACTAGATGGCACCATAGGACTAGTCTCGGTTCATGGGGAACCTCTAGTCCCGTCTGGTAACACAAGCCGAGACTAGAGCTCTTGTGGGACCCGTTGCTATATTTAGTCTGGGTTCTTATTACCACCCGGGACTAGAGATCGATATCTAGTCTAGGTTCTTGTTACCACCCGGGACTATATATTTCCCCTATATATCCCACCTTCGACCCCTGCACAAAATCATGGCCATTTCCTCCAAGCTAGCTCAAGTTCATCCTCATTTTTTGTCCAATTTAGTGGCAACTTCAATCCAAGCTTTGTCAAGATTTGGTGGAATCATCTATCAATCCAAGCTTCTAAAATGGTAAGCAACTTCAATCTTTCATCTCTTATTGTTATAGTTTAGCTCAATGCTCTAGAAGTAGAGAGGGATTTCATGCTTAGAAGTGTAGAGGGAATTTTAGATGTGTAATTTTAAGCATATTTTGATTATACAAAAAGTTACCGAAAGTTGATATGTGCATTTTAAGAGTTTTGGATCTCAGAATTGAATAAGGTTTTCACTACTAGAGCAATAATTAAATAGTCAACATTTTTTATGTTAACAGTTTTGTCCAATTCAAAAATTAGTGCATGTAAAATTTTAGATTTGTAAAAGTAAAAGTAGTAAAAATGATCCAAACTTTTTATAGGATATAAAATTTTAATTATACTGCAGATGAGCCGAGAATGGATGTATGACGCTCCCTGAATGTCTGACGCATTCATTAAAGACGTGCATTCTTTCCTCGATTTGGCTGAGGCAAACAAGCGGAATGGTTTTATGTGTTGTCCGTGTCGTGTCTATCGGAATGAGAAGGATTACTCTTCCTCCAAAACCAGTCAGATCCACCTGATTCAATCAGGTTTCATGTCCGGCTATCTTTGTTGGACAAAGCATGGAGAAAACAGGGTTATGATGGAAGACAACAAAGAAGAAGAAGAGAATGATGACAACTATCCAATGTTTCCTGAATATAGTGGTACTGCACTAGAAGACAATGGACAAGAAGAAGGTGAATAATGGGCATTAGATGAGACAGCTGATGATCTTCATCAGGACATTCTTGATGCACGGAGCGAATGCGAAAATGAAAACAAGAAGTTGGAGCGCATGTTAGAGGATCACAAAAAATTGTTATACCCAAATTGCAAAGATGGCAACACAAAGCTCGGTACCACACTGGAATTACTGCAATGGAAAGCAGAGAATGGTTTATCTGACAAGGGATTTGAGAAGCTACTGAAAATTTGTAAGAAGAAGCTTCCAAAGGATAACGAATTGCCTGTCAGTACATACGAGGCAAAGAAGGTCGTCTGCCCTCTAGGACTAGAGGTGCAGAAGATACATGCATGAATTAATGACTGCATACTATATCGCGGTGAGGAGCACGAGAATTTGGATGCATGCCCGGTATGCGGCACATTGTGTTATACGATCAGACGAGATGACCCTGGTGATGTTCAGGGCGAGCAATGCCCCAGGAAGAGGGTTTCTGCAAAGGTGATGTGGTATGATCCTATAATACCACGGTTGAAACGTTTTTTTAGAAACAAAGAGCATGCCAAGTTGTTGCGATGGCACAAGAAGAGCATAGGAAAGACTCGATGTTGAGACACCCCGCTGATGAGTCTCTATCGATGTTGATACTCGATAGAGAGTACTCGAGCTTTGCAGATGACGCAAGGAACTTAAGGTTTGGTCTAAGTACAAATGGCATGAATCCTTTTGGAGAGCAGTCCTGCAGTCATAGCACCTGGCCTGTAACTCTATGTATATATAACCTGCATCCTTGGTTGTGCATGAAGCTAAAGTTCATTATGATGCTAGTGCTCATCTAAGGCCCGAAGCAACCCGGCAATGACATTGATTTGTACCTAAGGCCATTAGTTGAAGAGCTACTACAGTTGTGGTGCGATGAAGGTGTACGTATGTGGATGAGCACAAACAGGATCCATTTGACCTACGAGCGTTGTTGTTCATAACCATCAATGATTGGCCTGCTCTTAGTAACCTTTTAGGACAGTCAAACAAGGGATACAATGCATGCACACATTGTTTAGATGATACTGAAAGTATATATTTGGATAAAGGTGGGAAGAATGTGTACCAGGGGCATCGTTGATTTCTTTCCGCCGGGCATCCTGCAAGAAAGAAAGGCAAGCATTTCAATGGTGAGGCAGGTCACCGGAAGAAGCCTATCTGTCGTATTAATGATGATATATTTGGTATGGTCAAGGATCTAGAAGTAATCTTTGGAAAGGGCCCTGGCGGTAAATCTATTCCAAATGACGCTGACAGACATGTGCCCATGTGGAAGAAGAAATCTATATTTTGGGACCTACCCTATTGAAAAATTCTAGATGTCCGCTATGCAATCGACGTGATGCACGTAACGAAGAATCTTTGTGTGAACCTGCTAGGCTTTATGGGCGTGTATGTAAAGACAAAAGATACGCCAGAAGCACGACAGGACCAGCAAGGTATGAAAGACCGAGACGACGTGCATCCAATGAAGACAGATAAAGGACGTCTAAGTGCTGCCAGCTATGCTCTTACCAAAGAAGAGAAGGAATTTTTTTTGAAGTCCTAAGAAGTATGAAGGTCCCTTCTGGCTTCTCGTCGAATATAAAAGGAATAATAAATATGGCAGATAAAAAATTCCAGAACCTAAAGTCCCATGACTGCCACGTGCTTATGACACAATTACTTCCGGTTGCATTGAGGGAGATTCTACCAGAAAATGTTCGACTGCCCATTATGAAGCTATGTGCATTCCTCAATGCTATTTTTGAGAAGGTAGTCGATCAAGAAATTCTACCAAGGTTACAAAATGATGTGGTCCAGTGTCTCGTAAGTTTTGAGCTGGTGTTCCCACCATCCTTCTTCAATATTATGACGCATCTGCTGGTACACCTAGTTGACGATATTACCATTTTGGATCATGTATTTCTACACAATATGTTCCCCTTTGAGAGGTTCATGGGAGTCTTGAAGAAATATGTTCATAACCGTGCTAGGCCAGAAGAAAGCATCTCGAAGGGCTATGGAACAGAGGAGGTCATTGAGTTTTGTGTTGACTTTATTCCTGACATTAAGTCAATTGGTGTTCCTGAATCAAGGCATGAGGGGAGACTGAGTGGAAAAGGCACACTAGGAAGTAAATCAATAATATGTAGGAATAGACATTCTTTCACTTAAGAACACTACACAGTTCTGCAAAATTCCACCATGGCAGCTCCTTATATCAAGGGACACAAGAATATTGTACGCTCAAACAACCCAGGAAAGTCTGACTCCTTGATTAGAGGTGAACACATGAAGACTTTTGGCGCTTGGTTGCAAACACATCTCATGAATAACAACACTATTTTTGATGAGCTGTACTTGTTGGCCAGCTCACCATTTTCGACTATATGGACTTTCCAAGGGTAAGAGATAAATGGGAATACATTTTACATGATCGCCCAAAATAAAAAAGCACCAACCAAAATAGTGGTGTCCGCTTTGATGCAACAAACAACAATGGGTCACAGGACACATATATGTGTACATAGAGGAGATATGTGAACTTGACTATGGACCTTCTTTGAAGGTCCCTTTTTCGGTGCAAATGGGTCAAGCTAACAGGAGGCGGGGTTGAGATAGACAAAAAATACGGAATGACAACAGTGGATCTCAACAATAATGCATATAGAAACGAACCATTCGTCCTAGCCAATGATGTAGCTCAGGTTTTCTATGTGAAGGACATGTCTACCAAACCAAGAAAAAGAAAATATAAGCAAATGAATACATCATCAGACAATGAGCCAAAGTGCCACATAGTTCTTTCAGGGAAAAGAAACATCGTAGGAGTGGAGGACAAGACAGAGATGTCAGAAGATTATGTCAAGTTTCATGAAATTCCGCCGTTTGTAGTGAAGGATGACCCAAGCATCATGTTACTTGATGAAGATGCTCCATGGTTAAGGCCACACGGTCATAAGCAAGTCATATGATGTATTCTGAGTTTTTCCTTGGGCGGTTTTTTAGATGCAATCAATATGTATATATGTATATCATTTTGTGAAGGTTTTACCAAGTTTGTTATTTTTCTGTTTTATAGACATAATTATACTAACTTTCCCTCTGACCGAAGCTTTTAGTCCTAGTTGTAGCCACTAACCGGGACTAAAGATATTTCCCGCCATTTCCCACCGCTTCCCGCCCTTTCCCTCTAACTGAAGATTTTAGTCCCGGTTGTAGCCACTAACCGAGACTAAAGATATTTCCCTCCATTTCCCACCGCTTACCGCCATGTTTTCCCATCCTTTCCCTCTGACCGAAGCTTTTAGTCTCTCTTTTAGCCACTAACCAGGACTAAAGATATTTCCCGCCATTTCCCACCGCTTCCCGCCATGTTTTCCCGCCCTTTCCCTCTGACTGAAGCTTTTAGTCCCAGTTGTATCCACTAACCGGGACTAAAGATATTTCCCACCATTTTCCACCGCTTCCCGCCATGTTTTCCTGCCCTTTCCCTCTATATTTAGGCCAACCACTCCGTATGGTTATCCACACATCCACACACCTTCCTCTCTCACAACAATGGACAATGCCTACTGGGCCATTCTGACCCTTGAGGAGACCGAGGCGTTGTGCGCCTCCAGCTACCCTTGCCCGCCGGGCTACCGGCCGCCCGCCAGCTGGATGCTGAGCACTGGAGGGGTTCCTGTCCCTCCTGTCCCTCAAGGTTCCGCACACCAGGAGGCCATCATGAACCACTTCTACCACGACCTCACGCCGGAGCAACGGATGGATCCTAGTGGGATCCCGACAACTATGACACCTGGAATGCCTTCTTTGCTAACCTGCAGGAAAGGGGGCTCGCCAGGTACGAGGGTGACGGCCCTCCCTCGGTGAACCACAACGAATCTGGCCGCCGCCTGTGCTGGGCGAACCAGACTATCATCAGCGTGATGCGCTACATCGCCGGGGGAGACCATCCTCGCCTGCTGTACCCGCAGCCTCCACAGAGCCATAAGAAGGGTGGCGGTGGTGAGGGCCGCGGGTGTAGCGGCGTCGTCATCCGGGAGCCCCCTCCCCTACGTGTCGTGAATCCGAGGCCGAAGTGGCAGGTGCCCCCATAATATGTCATGGCTGGGCTGACCATCCAGCCGCGTGCACCTAGCAACGACCACGATGACGACAACAACGACGACAAAGATGAAGACGACCCTGAAGCTGAATACTATAGGGCTAGATATGAGCATGACTAAAGGGGGGCCTTTATTAGTCCTGATTCTGTAGTCTCGGTTTTTTAATTATTAATAAATGTATTGAGTGTTAGTTCCGGTTTGTGGCTGGACCGGGACTAAAGGGGGGCTTAAGTCCCGATTTCGTAGTCTCGGTTTTTTAATATTAATAAATTTCTTGAGTGTTAGTCCCGTTTTATGGCTGGACCGGGACTAAAGGGGGGAGTTTAGTCCCGATTCGTAGAACGACTTTCCCGAACTATGAAGATGTTGTCCTGATTCGTACTTACCATTAAGATATGATCTCCAGACGCGCGTGGTCACATATTAGGTAGTGCCTGTATGACCAACTTTAGGGACATGCCGGAGGACTGGGCTCCGGCGGCATATCCCTAGAGCTGGACGTAGTGGTGTCCCTGCTCTCGCACACCATCTTGCAGCTTGTAACTTCTCTAACTAAATCAATACGCCTAGGAGCTAACTAATTTTACATATTAGGGAGTGCCTCTATGACCAGTTTCTTGGAGATGCCGGAGGACTGGGCTCCGGTGGCATCTCCCTGAAACTGGCCGTAGTGGTGTCCCTGCTCTCGCAAACCATCTTCCAGCTTGTAATTTCTCTAACTAGATCAATATGCCTAGGAGCTAACTAATTTCACATATTAGGGAGTTCCTCTATGGCCAGCTTGTTGGAGATGCTGGAGGACTAGGCTCCGGCGGCATCTCCCTCAAGTTGGCCGTAGTGGTGTCCCTGCTCTCGCAAACCATCTTGGAGATGCCTCAAACTGGATGGAGGACTAGACTCACAAGGATTCCTATTTATAGTACAGGCAGCTCGGCATAGTATCGACACTCACCCCTATTATTAGTGCTGACTCATGTTTTGTCCCGGTTGGTGTCCCGGTTGGCGACACCATCCGGGACAATATACAAGCAGCACGACATAATGTCGACACTCATCCCTATAATTAGTGATGCTTGCCCCAGCCTGCCGCAATCCCTTCAGTCCCGGTTGGTTTCTCCAACCGGGACTAAAGATAAACCCTCACAAAATTCGAGCAGGCATAAGAAATTCAAAAAAGGTCCGAACAATGTAAATCCTTCGCGTGGTGTCATATTATCTGACAGAGTTTCAAGGAAAAATACCAAACTTGTTATATTGATTATGTCTCGAAAAAACCTTCAGAAAATGACCTATCATGTTCGAGGTTTCATGGCTTTCGGTCCAAATGACCGATATTATATGCAGAATCGCGGCATAGTTTGTGATACTGTGCCCATATTATTCTTGCATGCAGACATTGGGATAGAGAACAATGTTGCATGAGGAAGTTTTCCTTTTTGTCGCACGGAAAATCTATTTTCCATTTTCTGAGCGCAAAAAAGGGTCATTTTGTGAAGCAGCCACCAAAATGTTGCTTCCGAATACTATCGTCCCATTTTTCTAAAATACTATACCACCTTATATGGACAATCTCCCAACCAGGAGCTCTCAAACCTTTCCGTCCTTCCTGGGTGAAAAGGACAAATGTCTGCCGAATCGGTAGAAAGTGGGTCTGGTTTGAACTACATGTATATGATCTAACGCCCGTGATTTTTTGAAAAAAATCATTTTTAGACTCACAATATGTTGTTTCTTTAAAGATCCAATGCAAGTTCTAACGATCCTCGTCCCCAATCTTCATGCACGTCGGTTTGACCTTAGTTCGAAACGGGCATAAGAAATTCAAACTCTAGTATAGAAAAGATATTATTTAATTCAACAAAATATTAGTTTTACAACAGAGTATGCTAATAGATTTATATTACATATCTTTTTTTCTGCAAATTTTTATATATTATACATATTTTTCATCATTATAGAATAAAAGATATTGAATTAATAATATAATTAATTAAAATATCTAGTCCCAACCCATACCACAAAAGATATTATTTAATTCAACAAAATATTATTTTTATAACAAAGTATGCTAATAGATTTTTTCTGCAAATTTTGATATATTATACATATTTTTCATCATTGTAGAATAAAAAGATATTGAATTAATAAGATAATAAATTAAAATATCTAGTCCCGACCTATACCACAAACCGGAACTAGAAGTTTTGGCTATGAACAAGCAGTGGCCAAAAAGACCTCTAGTCCCAGGCTGAGGCGGGACTACTAGAGGCCTCCCCTCTAGTCCCAGCTAGGGGCTGGGACCGGGACTAGAGGTGGTGGGTATAAATACCCACCGCCCTCCTCCCAGCCTGAGCCACGCACCGGGACGCCTTCTTCTCCAATCGACGCCGCCAGGCCGCCCCGCGCCCGTGCCCGTGGATCTCGTCGCCGTCGAGCCGCACCCGTCGCCGTCGCCGTAGTCGCGCCGTCGAGTCGCGCCGTCGCCGTCGCCATCGCCCGTAGCCGTACCCATGGTCTTCACATCGCGCCCCTCACCCGTCCTCGCGCCGCCGCCCGCGTCGCTCGTGGTCGCCGCCGAAGCTTCCCGCGCGCCGCCGCCGCCCACAAGCCGTAAGTGTTTTCCTCTTTTTTTCTGTTTTTCATATAGTTTAGTATATAATTTAGGTAGATATAAATATGTTAGTATATTTTTAATATTGTTAGTATATTGTTCAGTTAGATATAATTGTGTTAGTATATTTTTAATATTTGTTAGTATATTGTTTAGTTAGATATAAATTAGTTAATATGTAGTTCCAATATTTTTAGTTAGATATAAATTTCTTAGTATATTGTTTAGTTTCATATATATTGTTACATATTTTTAATATAGAGATTTAAGGATATTTTAGTTTGATATATAATTTTATTTAGACATATTATTATTTAGTTTAGTGATATTTAAGGATTTGTATATAATATTCGTTAGTATTTAGGATATTTAGGGATTTGTATATAATATTTGTTAGTATTTAGGATATTATTGCTAATATTTAGGAAATTATTACTATTATTAAAATATAATTATTTACTTAGCATTATTTCGGTCAAATCCATACCTACTTTAGGATATGCCCATACCGCATGCTCGTAGTCGACTCGACGACAACGAGGGAGTACTACGCTCTACCAGAGTTGTACGAGACTGGGCTCCGCTGGGCTGGCACTAGGAGGTGCTATCGTCAGGAACGCGTAGCTTGGTGAGAAATACGGGTGTCGTCATCGACCCGGATTTTCTTTGGTGGAGGTCACGTGGTCACGAGGGAGCCGGCCCGTGAGGAGGTGGTACAACGTCGTGTCAGGGAGGAGGACGAGCACGTCCGTCGCTATATGGTGATGTTGGACGCTAGGGTGGCCCCCCATACCTGGCAGGTTATTTAGGGATCTCACCCTAGTTATACTCTTGTGATGGTTCCGACTAATTGGTTGGTCACATCCCGCGGCTCAGGAACCGGGAGTCGACGTTGAGTTTGAGCGATGCTATCAAACGAGATGTTGTTCTTTATATGATATTACTACTTTGTCGTTATTCGAGATGTATTATGACTACTTTGTTGTTTTTTGAGATGTTATTCAAGATGGTATATGATATTAATACTTTGTTGTCATTCGAGATGTATTATTACTACTTGTTGTCATATATATGATACATTTTTAATTTTATTACTCATATGCATATTATGTCATAGCGGTTATTCTATGGACTTCAATGGTAGAGAAGGTGAAGAGCCTTTATTCGATATGATACGAGGTGATGAACCGTTCCCCTATCAGGATGGAGCGCTCCCTTATCAGGATGGAGAAGAAGACTGTGGAGTAGAACATGGCTCATAGTTTCTGAATGGTCTGGTGGGGGAATAGAGATAGAACCTCTAGTCGAAGCGCATACTAGTTTTAATTTCGATGACGGCTTGAAAAATGATGGACCATCCTTGACAAAGTCTGGCGAGGTATATTATTAAGCCTCTTGATCACTAGATAGATGCATTAATTGATTTGTGTGTATATATATATATATTAATGAATGTTGTTTCTTATTTTAGACCTCCACATCGACCAAGTCAGTTAAAATAGTAAACGAGGAATGACCAAAGGGATGGCCGAAGATGCGCATCTCACAATTGATGAGGTCTCTCCAGAGGACAAACTGTTGCTTCCCATAAGTAACGCAAACACATTTGTTCATCAATATGAATTTGTTGTTAGGGACAACGTCCCGATCAGCATTATCAACTGGAATAAGCCAGCAAAGGGAGATGAAAATTCTATGAGTTTTGTCGAGAACAGATACAAAGAAAACACTATGGGAGAAGCTCATTTCACATTTCACCCTACCGGTCTTAAGAGTCTAAGAAGGCCACAGATGATATGAGGTCCAAAGTCAAGCGTTTCGCTCTTAAGAAGATGGCCAAACAGTTCAATAACTATAAGAAAAGATTATACAATGAATATCTCGAGGAAGGCTAAGTTCCAGAATTCACTGGCACACTAGAGAAGCATCGGCCTCACTAGGAAAGATTTCTGGACTAAAATAAAATAGCAATAGCAAAACAAAGGTCCGAAAAGAATAAAGAAAATGCTGCAAAAAAAGAAATATCACCATAAGATGGGGATAGGTGGCTACAGGACTTCCGTTCCTAAGTGGGAGGAAACCGAGAAAGCCTTGCGTGCCCAAGGGCTCACTCCAGCTACAGAGGACTGGCCCATCAGAGTAAGGAATTGGTTACTTGCCCATGGGGCTCACTTGGAAATAAGGGAGTTAATATTTTATGAAAAGTCCAAGTTGCTACACCCCATGGAGAAATTGTTAAAACAATTGAGGAGCTTAAAAAGGGTAACTTCAAACCCGACAGAGAGAACGACGAGCTGACAAAGGCCCTCAGGAATCCTGAAAAACCAGGATGAACACGAGGCTTTGAACCTTCTGTGCCGTGGAAGACTGGGTTTCCTAAGGACACTAAATCCTATAGAAGTCGAGCGAGGGCAAAGAAGTGGAAGGAGATAGATGAGGCAGACCAGTTGCGTAGCATGGAAAGAAAGAACGAGGAAATATATGTCAAGCTAAAGGAGCAACTGGACGAAATGCGCCAGCAAGGGCCAACTCATCAGCGGCTAGAAGAAAGTGTCGGCGGCCCATCTCAGCGGAGAAGCAGCGTTGCTTCCACGGCGGCCGATCCGATAGATCGCTATCCCATGGATAATATCACTGAGAAGACAAGTGGTGAGTTGCATGTGGGAGTGATGAACTTATACTTCAAGGCGGCTCTTGGCTATGCTTTATCTTGTGAACCTGAATCATGCTGGCATTGCAAAGATATTCCAGATGGCTATGCTCGTGTCAGGGTGGATGAGGTTCTACCTCAATATGAATCACTACAACTTGACATCCCTGGACCTGAAGATGAGAGCACACTAGGAGAAATAAGGGGCTCTATCATTCTATGGAGCAAGAAATACATCGTGTTTCCAGGCTCTGCACCCAGGTCACCACCGTCTCCTCCGCGTCAGCCAAGTCTGCCGCCTCCAGCAAGTCCACATGAGGAGTGGGACGAGCACCATAGCACGAGTCCACCGTCGCGTCATCCCACTCCGTCGCCGCCGTGTCAGACGAAGAAGGTGACCTCTTAGTCAACTAGTAATACTACTCAGAAGAAAGCCAAAGGCTAAAAGGCGAAGAAAATCCCACCGCCTCCTCCCAAGTTACCTTACGAGATTACTGATGAGGAAACCAAAGCGATCAGCGATGCCCAAGTGAAAGCCTTCTTTGCACCCAAAGTTCCCGAGCCAAAGCAAATATTTGATCCGAAAGCCAAAAAGTGGGCTAAGGGTTTTCTTGAGCAACCATCGCAATATGAGATAAATAAGGCTAATGACTACAAACGCTGTCTGATGAGAATTCGTAGGAAGAATCCAGGAAATACTACTGCAAGAAAGCGGAAAAGAGATGTTGCGCAACTCGAAATGCAGGAAAACAAATCCATCGCCCCGCTCAAGGTGTTATCCAATATTGATCATCAGAATATTATAGCAATGAAATTTACCAAAGGTGCTAATATTACAGTTGATCAAGCGCTAGGCGGGCATATCCCCAAACAAGAGGAATTTGCATGGAGATATGAATACGGGAAGACTCTGGTCGGACCTAATGAGGTAGACCTTCTACCAACTCAAATGCGAAGACTGCATGAGTGGTACGAGAAAGTCTCTACATGCGATGAAGAAGATCGATTGTCAGCGCTGCTTGTGAGAATTACAAGTGAGCATTTTAATGGTGAAGACAATTTGCAAATTTATTTTGAGGAATTCTATATGTTATTCAATCAAGATGCCCTCGATTTGAGTCTCCTCGCTACCTATTGTCTGTAAGTGATTCATTTATTTCTATAATAAAGTCTCTAACTCAGCTCGTTCATCACATGTAATTATCTTCACTATGCTATTATGCAGAATGAAGAACGATGAATGTGACCGAAAGAAAATCTTTGACACTGGGTTCATCGACCCACACCGGTTTAATCAAGCATTGCTAAAGAAATACCCCAAGGCAACATTACAAACAAAGAATATTGTTTCCCTACAACTACAAGTAAGAGTGTTACTACCTTATACATATTCACTTGATTCTGCTAAGTATAATTGATGAGTTACTGACGTATATAAACGTGCATAGCTATCACTGGATTCTTCTAATCATTGAAGTTGACGTTGGAACAGTTGAAATGAAGGACTCACTAATGAGAGACATAACAAAGTACACATTCATTAAAGATGTGCTCCAGAGGTAATTTCAGTCATTACCGCACTATATCGGTCTCTTTAGTTCATATATATCCTGAGATATCAAGTAACTAATAACTCATCTATTCTTTATTTTTTGTCGGACAGGGTTTGGAAAGCTTTCACCAATGCTATAGTTCGTGAATTTAAAGATGAGCTTACTTTTCATCATGTAAAAGTAAGTAGTACGAGCTAGATCCGCGCATCTCTTCAATTATAGTTTCAATACCATTATATCACGCTTGATTATTTTGATTGAATTCTATTCTCGTAAAGTGCGAGAAGCAGCCACCAGGGACTAATTTGTGCGGATACTTAGTGTACGAGTACATTCGCTCGGAGGTCAGTGAGCGGGACGGAGGGATATTTGTAGAAGTACATGATATTCATATTGATCATTCATAACTTGTCATTCATAATATTATTTATGACTATTGATATTCATATTGATCTCCTTCTTTTATATATAGTTAGAAAGATTGCAGGAGAATCTCCAACCAAGGGAGCACATGTTAGCAATTCAAGAGGAATTGCCGGGATTTATTGTTGACCATGTCATACACCCAGAAGGAAAATACCATACCTCGGGACTCCCATGATTTAATGATCTCCGTGCAATCAAATTGATGGGGTGTGATCTCCATGTAATCAAATTATATATATATGTAATGTAGAATTATATCTATAGAATCATGACAATGTTGTGTGTAATGGGTTCCTTAGTTGCATTTCACTTTACGCCAAACGCAACCCCTCCTCTACCTATCCTCCTGCCACCGCAGAACCCCCCATTCGGCTACCGCCGCAGAAATCGACCCCAAATTTCTGCCGCGGCAGAAAACGGCCCCAAAATTCTGTCGCGGCAGAAACCCCCATCGGCTGCCGCGGCAGAAAATGGCCCAAAATGTTGCCGCGACAGAGAATAATTAGTCCCGGTTCATGATACGAACCGGGACTAAAGATCCTCCACCCCTGCTCCCCTGCGCGGCCACGTGTAGAGAATCTAGTCCCGGTCCGTAACTGACCCGGGACTAGAGGCTGGGACCTCTAGTCCCGGTTGCCAAACCGGGACTAGAGGCCCTCTAGGAGCGGGACTAAAGCCCCGTTCTCCACTAGTGTATATTTGTTATCCTCTATCCCATTTCATTCTCTTTACTTGTTTATGCATATATTATGATGTCCTTATGATCATGATCATAACTTGTCCGTGTAATCGATTGGTTTACATAGTAATACCTAAGGATCCTAGAGCATATCTTTCCGTCGTCAGGAGGGGCAAGATTTCATTATTGAACTATCCAAGTTACCACACATGCTTTCCAAAGTACCTGAAGATCATTGTCATTACCACCTTATTCAAGTGATGTTTGGCTAACCTCCAAAGTAAATATTATAGCATGAGTCACTCAATATTCTCATGGTCTAAGGATTTAGGCATAAGACAATGATGTGACGATTAACTATTAGCATGAAGATTAGATCTCATAGTAAATCATTTGTTGGATCGGTTTAGTACCCTTGTTCATTCAACAATTTAGTCCCATTGTTGCCGCTATAAATGTTAGAAAAAAAAATTATACCTATGATTAACAACTAGATCATCTCACCATGCATGAGCTAGTCCTATAGGCGTGACTAGGCGGAACAACCTGGTGTTCATCTTTCTACACCTAAATATGAGTTTTTCTTTGATTCTCACGATCAAGAAACATAATAGTTTTAGCATAGAATAATAAACATTAACCTTGAACATGGAGTTATGTAATAATCATTATTATTATTGCCTTTAGGGCACTAACTTCTTCATGCACAACTCGGCTCATGGTTGTTAGTAGTGCAAAGGGGTTACCTGGGATGCTTGGGACTATCGATTGCTTGGCCGGGAATGGGAGAACTTTCCATTTTCTTGGCAGGGGAAGTTTAAAGGGCATGCTGAAGGTTGCACCTTATTCTTGAAGAAGTGGCGTCTCAAGACTGCTAGGTTTGACACTTTTTCGGCATGGAAGGATCTCAAAATTGTATCAACATGCTTCAACGTTCTCCGGTATTCTCTAGGCTTGTCGAAGATTAGACTCGAGAGTGCAACTTTGAGATCAATGGACACCGATACCCAAATGGGTGTTGTACTTACTAGATGGTTTTTATCCTAGGTTATGGTCAACTGCATGTGTGATCATACACGACATGATTGTAGAGGATGAGCGAGATGGAGCGAACGATCCGGGAGGCTTGGACTTTCATGGGCATTTGATTGAGCCAGAGCTTGCATGACAAGAGTTTGAACCTTTTCTCCAGGTGCATCGTGAAATTCGTGACCATGATACTCATGAGAAAAATGATTTGGTTGAGCACACGTGGATCCACAAGGGAAACCGGTAGATGATATCATTTGATGTCTTTTCTTGTGTGGACAATTTATCGGATTTTTAGTTTGTAGTTTGAATTTTATTATGTGAACTATGTCTAATATTGAATAATTATTTTAATGTTATTTTATCTGTATCTTTTTGCAATTTAAGCAAATACATACATATGCAAGTAGTCTAACGTGCAAAAAAAAGGGCAAACGCGGACACGCGGTTGTCCCTTTGGGGGATGCAGTTGGGTGTCGGGCGGACATGGCACAGACTCACACGCCCTCTAAAAACGGATAAAATTTAGGGGTCCCATATGAAAATGCTCTAAAGATGTGATCTACCGTGTCTGAATCTTCCAAACAAGTGAAACAGTCTGACAGATTGTCTTGCAGAACATGGTTAACACGCCTATCTGAATTCCATACCCGATGTTGAACAGCAACGATTTGCATTTTCTGTGGCACAGCTTATCCAAATACACATAGTTCCGTCCAATCTCACGGGTCCCTGAGAAAATATCTCTAGACTTTCTATTAACCAAATTAAAATTATACTCTTGCACACAGGCTACAAAAAATGTGACTTTTTGTACAAGAATCCCATGTTCTCATAGCTTTTAAGCACTTGGGTGTACCATTTTTTTCCTAAGTAAATACAATACAAAAAGGCTGTTCTTTTCGCTAGGCTCGTGCGTGCCAGGAAGGCCTTTGAGTCTCCATACATTCCACAATATTCCATTCATTCCGATCGAGGATCGAATCAGATGCCTGGACGCCCGTTTCTATTGATTTTTGAGCAACCCAGTGATGGCGGCGGCAATGGTGCAGAGGCGGTCGACGTTTTTGCTGCAGACCGTGAGCTCCCCCTGCGGCACGCTCTGGCACGTCCTCTGGCACAGCTTCACCACCGACTGCGCGCCACTGATAAGCACGCTCGCCTCGTCGAATGACCCGGCGTCCAGCTTCGACGACGCTTGACTCAGGAACTGCGCCGCCGACTGGTACCTACGACCAGATCAAGCACATCTCGCATGAATTACTACTACTCCCTTGGATTAAAGACCTTGGGTTTTCACCCTGCGTAGTGCCTATATACCTCTCGTTGCAGTCCTCGATGCAGCGCTGGAGATCAGGGCTCTTGGTCTTGGTCTCCACGGCGTCGTAGATCCGGCCCAGTTCATCCGCCGTCCCCGTTGCGTTCGCCCCTGCCGCCATCACGGCCGCATGGGCCAGCGCGGGCGTGTCCACCGGCGTCTGCTGGGCCGCCGGGTTCGACGACAGGATCTCGACGCACAGCGCCTCCTGCTCGCCGGCGCTCTTGCACGTCTCCTGGAGGGTGGCCGGCGGCACGGAGACGGCCGAAGCGGCCACGAGGCAGAAGGCGACCGCCAAGGTGATCATCGATGATGATGCCATTATTGGTGTTTGTTAGCGTTGCTCCTCCAGTCCACAGGCAAAGGTTAGCACCTCGATCTTACAAGGAGACCTACCGTATTTATGTTATCTGACGTTTTTTTGCTAATTTTAGACTCGTGGTTGTGTGGTTCTGCGATTACAAGGGTGTGGGCGTGCTTGCTTTCGGTGGTTGTGCTTGTTTTAGGACATATAGATGAAGGCACAAATAATGAGCTTTAGTGCTGTTAGTTTTAGTTTATAGAACTGCGAAAAGAAAGGGATATGTAGTGAATTGGTGATACAAAAGTTTTATAAACTGATGTAAAAATGCAGGCGCAATATAATATACCACTTTACTTTCCAAACGTATATCTTCACATAACTGGGGTAACAAGAATAAGTGGTGCAGTCGCCACCGTTATAATTAACAATCAACTTCACTTTTGTATTTTACATTAAGTTCCCACTTTTTTAAAATAAGTTTGAGGGAGAGAGGGGACACTGAAGCACACCTCTGAACTTATTGAGATTGAGGACAAACCAAAAGAGGCTGATGCAACTAGTATGAAAAAATTCAGACCCATCGGCTTACTAAACTATAGTTTTAAGATTTTTACTGAAGTGCTCACCAATATATTAGCTATGATTATGGGCAACATCACAGCTATTAACCAATCTGCTTTCATCAAAGGCAAGTTCATTCTAGAGAGTTTAGCTACATCTCATGAAACTATTCACTCTATTGTTCATGCTAAAACCTAGGGGCTAGTTATTAAACTTGATTATGGAAAAGCTTTTGACAAAGTGAGCGTGTAATTCCTCCTAGATCAAAAGATGATTTTTTTCCAAAATAGTGCGAACTTAATAATGGCTCTGTTGGAGTCAAACTTAATAACATCATAGGGGTTTTCTTCATCACTGGAAAAGGTTTGAGGCAGGGTGATCCCCTTTCACCTCTCCTTTTCAACTTAGTTGTAGATGTCCTATCTAGGATGATAATTAAAGATCTTTTCTCTAATCTTTTCCTGCATTGATTCATTTGCTTACAATATGCATACGACACCATTTTTTTCTGAAAAAACCTAGAGATGGCTATAAGACTCAAGTGGGTCCTTATATGTTTTGAGCAAGGTTTAGGCATGAGGATCAACTATAGTAAAAGTGAGATTATTCCTTTTGGGCTAGATGAAGGGAAATCCCAGCTCCTAATGATATCTTGGGATGTGTTGTTGGCACTCTTTCCATTAAATACCTAGGAATACCTCTTCACTATAAAAATCTGAGGAGGGAGGACATCCAACGCTTGATTAACAAAATTCTGAAAAGAATAGGTGGTTAGAGGGGTAAACTTCTCTCTTATGCGGCTAGATTAACCCTCATCAAAGCCTAGCTGGCAAGCATCCCTATTTAGTTGCTCTCCTTTTTGAAATTCCAAAATATTTTCTAGATTTGATAAACACCCAAATGGCTAATTGCCTTTGGAATGATTTTGAGGGCCATAGGAAATTACTCCTAGCTAGTTGGAAGCTGGTGTGCAAGAAAACATAATTTGGTGGATTGATTATTGCTGATCTAGCAAATGACAATCTTTGTCTATTAGTGTCTTGGCTTAAGTGGTATGCCAAACATGATGGTAAGCTCTGAAAAACTCTGGTAAATGCTAAATATAACATCCAAAACCCCAATATCTTTTGTAGCCACACTGTTGGAGTCTACCAATTCTGGAAAGGGTTTGTGTGGGCGTTCAACAGTGTGAAATTTGGGTATAGATCGAAGATCGGGGATAGTGCTAAAGTTAGATTCTGGGAGGATACCTGGATAGGTACCTCCCCCTTATTGTCCAGATATTTGATCTTAATATTCTTTGCAATGAAAATAATAAATTATAAGGCAAGTGTGCGATGGGACCCAACTTAGATTAACCTTTAGGAGGAATTTCAATCTTTATTAATTTGATGCAAAAATGATATGAATTAGAAGAAATATTTTCAGCCATCACTTTTTCTGCAGATTCGGATAGTATTATCTGGAAATATGAAAACAAATGGGAATACTCCACTCTTTCCCTTTATGCAATCCTTAACTTTGGTGGTGTTACTCCTGTTTTCATTCCTGCAGTCCGGCGGTTGCATATCCTAGGGTGCATATTTTCCTTTGTCTTCTTTTTAAAAATAAGCTCATGACCGGAGATAATCTATAAAAGAGACATATAAATAAACATCAAGACTGCATTTTTGCATTGAACAAGAAACCATCGATCATATTTTCTTTCGGTGCATTGTTGCTAGAGAACTTTGTCCTGTGATAGCTAATTTCTTCGATGTTGGTTCTAGCTATCTATTTGTTGCTAATTTTGTATAGCACATAAGAAACATGCAGTCCTTAATTCAAATTGTTCTGTTGTGCTCTGGGGCCTTTGGAAAATAAGGAACAACTTGATTTTTGATGGTCAGTCGTGGCTGAATACTCACCAGTAAGGAGGATGATTCTTAATTCCTTCAAAAAAGGTGGAAGATCATCCTAAAGGATGACATGCTCGGGGAGGTGGATCACTTTTGTTCCTAGGTATCCCCGTTGCTGAGTTCCTGACTCTAGAGAGTGGCTAGAGAGGACATGCACACCTGAAGTACTGAAAAATGTCAGGATCCATGCATGCTGACCAAGCGCATGATCGTTTGGCTCGCCGAAAGCTAAGAAGATGGCATGTTAGGGTACCTGGACTACTTCGATATCAATGATGCGCACAACTTTCAACTCGCCTGCTGAGGCCTGAATAAGGAGTAATCTTCTCCTTTGTTTTCTCAGCCCAGACTGTCTGTCTTTGGGAGTAGCTTCACGCTTTGCTTTAGTTTTAGTCCTTGTTGTTTCTCTTTTGGAAAACCTTGTATCCATTCTGTGAGTTTGGTCTTTTTTTATAACTTTCTAAATACATGTTGGATAGGTTTCGTTGAGTTTATCAAAGGAACCGGGATGAAAAATCCCTGTTATTCTAAAAAGAACATTCGACGGGTAGGTTATCGAACTGCTATTTTGTAAACAGGCCATGGGAGATGAAGACTGGGAGAAAAAAGTGATGAAACTAATGAGGCGTCGAAACAAACTTGTCGCTAACGGAATGGCAAGCCAAGAAGATAGTTCTATTTTCATTAACATGAAAAAAGCATTGTCAAGTGTGAGACGAGAGATAAAAAGAGCAAGGGAGAGAGGCCTCCGATCTGGTGTTTTATCATGTAGTGAGTACAATCCTTTTTTGGGAAAATGTACACGACTACTCCATGCTTCCTAAAATAAGTTGCACATAGTTTTCGGTCAAAGTCAAATATTTTAAATTTTGACCAATTATATTAAAAATAATATGAATAACTATAACACCAAAAAACAATACTCCATAATGCTCCTAACAATAATGATTTGATATTATATACCTTATAAATAGTCATATTTTCCCTATGCAGTTGGTTAAACTTTAGAAAATTTGACTTTGACCAAAAAGTATATGCATCCTATTTTAAAAGGAAGGTCGGTCTCGTCTAACTTGACCTAACCTGGGAAAATATTGATAGTCTACCCAAGAGTTGGTCGGTCATGGCCGGAGCAGATTTTTTCTTTTGAAATGGAGGTTGAACCTATCAAAAATATGCACACGGTTTTCTGTATTTATACTACTCATCAGAACCTTACAAAGAAAATACAAAAATAGGCCCGAAGCCACCTCACTAACCTCAAACACCTAAAATCTTGATGAAGAGGGTGGCCATGTCAGGGATATGTGCCCTGACCTCATACCTACACACATCATTTTTAAACCGGAGGCCGCACCAAACCACACAATGGAGACCAGGGAGCACAAACCAGCCGGGAAGACCCTTAGTGCGCACCATCTTTCATGCTCCAGAAGTATCCGTCGTCTTTCACTCACCCATCTTCATGACATGGATCAAGGCATTGACCTTGCCAGGTCTGCCGTCAACATCGCCAACACCTTGCGTGTGTCAATCATGAGCTCGCCGCCGAGACTCAAATGCACCACGCCACTGAAACCCGAGTAGTCGACTCGGTAGATGAAACACCAATCCACCAGTGGACCCCTCCAGGTATCACGATCCAAAAACGATGCACCCAAGAGGGAAAACGACATTGAAGTGTCGCCATCATCTGATTTGGAAAACCCAAATCTAGAATTTCCCCAGAGCATCTAGGCAGGAGGCAGAAGATTCACACAAGTGTTGGAGATATGCCCTAGAGACAATAATAAATGTAGTTATTATTATATCTTTGTGTTTATGATAAATGTTTACATTCATGCTATAATAGTATTAACAAGGAAACATTAATACTTGTGTGATTTGTAAACTAAAATAGAGTCCCTAGTAAAGCCTCTTTATAATACTAGCTTGTTGGTTAATAAATGATTGTGGTTTCCCTATCATCAACATTGAGATGTTATTAATAACAAGATCATATCGTTAGGAGAATGATATGGTGGACATACTCCTATAGATAAGCGTAGCATAAAGATCAAGTCATTTTAATAGTTCAATTGCTATATGCTTTCTAATACATAGTAACTTAATTCCTTCGACCATGAGATCATGCATATCACCTTCACCGGAAGGATGCTTTGATGACATCAAACACCACACCGTAACTGGGTGGCTACAAAGGTGGCATTGAGTGTTCGGAAAGTATTGGTTGAGACACATGGATCAAGAGTGGGATTTGTCCATCCATATGACTGATAGATATACTCTGGGCCCTCTCGGTGGAATGTCATCCAATTAGCTTGCAAGCATGTGACTGGCTCACAAGGGATCACATATCACGGGAACGAGAAAATAGTACTTATCAGTAACGAGGTTGAACTAGGTATGCAGAGATACCGACGATCATAACCTCGGATAAGTAAACTATCGTGAGATAAAGGGAAATTGGTATCGTATGTAAGTGGTTCATTCGATCGCAAAGTAATCGTAGAAATATGTGGGAGCCATATGAATTTCCAGATTCCTCTATTGGTTATTGTTCGGAGAAGTGTCTCGATCATGTCCGCATAATTCACGAACCGTAGGGAGACACACTTAAGGATTCGACGTTGTTTGAGTAGTTATGGAATAATGAGTAAGAGACCGAATGTTGTTCGGAGTCTCGGATGGGATCCGGGATATCACGAGGAGATCCGGAATGGTTCGGAGAATAAGATTCATATAAGGAAAGTCCTGTTTCGGGGTTGGAGAATGGTTCCGGTGTTTTCATCGGGAATGTTCTAGAAGGTTCCGGAATGTCCGCACTCGGAGGAAGGGTACATGAATGTGTTATATCAAGTTGGTATGATTGCATCATGTACTAGGTGTCATCGCTGAACAAAATAAAGGGTTTAATCAAATCCTAGTTTGAAAAGTCAAACGCCAATTTGAAAAGTCAAACGGCTATTTTGGGAAGTGGAGGGGAAGGTGGAAACCGAGTTGGGGAGGAGTTCCTCCTCCACCGCCGCCCCTTGGGAAACCGAGTTGGGAGGACTCCTCCTCAAGGCCCCTTCCACCTATATAAGGAGGGGCAGGGCTGCCCCTCCTAGCACCCAACACCTCCACCCAAAACCCTAGCTCCAAGCCGTCGCTGCCCTCCATAGCCGCCGACGGCCTAGGGCAAACCGCCGCCGACGCCTAACTAACCCTAGCCACCGGCCAAGCCTCCTCCTTGGTGTGTCTAAACCCTAGATTGCCGAGGAGCTCTCTCATAGTCCACCATACTCGCTCCGGCTTAAGGCGAAGCCTCATGAGATCTCTACTCTGCACTTACACCACAGTTGTCAGCCGGAATTGCGAGGAGAGTGCTACAACCTCCGCTTGCTGCTGGAACAAGGGAGAGGAAGGTCTTCGTCGAGTACCGAACATGTGACCGACTGCGGGAGCGCTGCCGGAATGCAGCGCCGGAAGGATCGTCTACGCGATCTTGAGATCGGGAAGAGTACAACTACATCACCCACGAGAATCTGCTCTCGTTAAACACTTTGGAATCTTCGAGGGTGAGTTATTCCATCGACTCGTTGCTACAATCTAGTAGATAGATCTTGGTTTGTTTGTTTGTATGCGGTAGAATTTTTTTGTTTTCCATGCTACGAAACCCTACAACAAGAAGACAGTGACGCTCGAGGATGCCACCATCGTCAGCCCTGGCCGCACCGGAGCCTCGTTCTCACCGGCCAACATCAATGCCTCCGAGATTACCGAGCAACAATAGGACACCAGGGGCATGACGGGGGAGTGGAGAGGGGTGAAGGGGCGGTAGTGGACTGGAGTTAGGGACCTATCTGTGTCGTCTAACAAGAGGCAGACGTGTACCGGTAAGGTGTTGTCCGAGGGGAGTGGACTAAGAATTTTGCAAAACCAAAGAAGATAAAATATTTACGCTTTTATGGTCCTTACAAATCTTCAAGTGAACACCTTACGATAGTAGGGTGTAACCTTGGGCGAACATATATCCCCTTCAGTTTTGCTCGAGATTGATGGGTAGGCTATGTTCACACTATGGTCCGAGATCAAAATGACCTAGACTAGTCAAGGAGTGTGTGTGGCAATTTGTAAGGTTTATCATAGGGCAAGTGTTTTTCTTAAAGAGACAAAAACAAGGCAAGTGTTGCCGAAGGAGCTCATATTTGACTTAGTGGGCCAATATCGGTGTGTCCCATTAAAAATAATTTTAGGAACTTACATTTACATTTTGCAAGTCAATTTATTAGTAAAATATAGGTGCTGAAAGCCATAAAATATAGGTTCACGAGAATCTATGTCAATGTTCATACGGTATAATATGACTAAATGATCATAGATATTTAAAAAATGTATGTATTATAAAAGTTGTTCCCTATATATGAAAACAAACGTTCATATAAGTAAAAATATATGCTCATGCAATGGAAAAAAAAGATACACGCCAAAATTATTATTTTTACATCTTTAAACCGTCTTATGCATTAAAAAAGGAGACATAAAAATAAAGCAAAAAAACACAAAGAAATAAAAAGGCAAAAAAGGAAAGAGAAAAAACATAAGGCAAAAAAATTTGGATGAAAAAGAAAAAAAAAGAACAATAAACAAGAAAACGCAATCCTTATTGGGCCCTGCCAAACGTGAGAACTCTTCAGGCAGAGCTCTGTAGTCCACCAAGCGATCTGCTTTGTTTCGCACATTGTAGTGCTGGCCCAAAGATAAATTCATTGTTTTTTTTTTCGTTTTATCGTTCAGGATACGCTCAGCGTTATAGACCCTGTAGAGTGTCGATCATAGTTCACCGGACCTTCTTTCGCTTCTACTGCTTCTTGGACTCTCACCTCGGTAGCCTTCATCCTCTAAATTCACAACTCGCCATATGTTCTTCGTCTCGTCAACCATTGAAGCGATGGCAGTACGGGATGTGAATCAGGGGGTTGATGGGGATAGGCTTGATCGTAGAAGAAAATGTGACTGATAGAATTAATCGGCATGGCAGATCCTATGAGCCTATCCAACACAATGAAGATTAGATGTCCCAAACACATAAAAGCATATGTGTATATCGTGTGTGTCGACTTCATGTTCTGTGTTCTCTGATTACTCGAATTGATTTTTCAGACGTAGCTGCCGCGGTGTATCGAGTAATCGATCGTAATTCACTTCCAACTCTCGGCAGGTACTATCATTTCCGTGGATTTTCGTTGCTAACAACACTGGCTTCGCCTCCATGCTTCCATCCAAAAGTGGGGTGAAGCATCTATCAGTATATTGTTAGATTGATCTCTACCGCGCGAGTCCAACGACTCGAACGGGATCCCTATCCGTGTTCTGATCGGGGGCGCCCAACCTCATCTGGTTGGTGGGCCCCTGTCGTCAGCGCTATATAAAAGAGGTGGAGACAGCAGCACGCCTCACGAGGTTAGTCGTGCCCTAGCCGTGCCACCTACAAGCCCATTCGATCTAGGCTAAGCGTTGCGTCGATGGGAAGCTCCACCGCCGCCACCCTCACCGCACACTCGCGTCGCCCCCTTTTCTCATGGCCACTAGCACTAGCACCACCTCGGGTATCCCCTCCTGCTCGTGCTCGTCGAGCCAAGGTGCAGGTAGTACTCTCTCTCTCTCTCTCTCTCCCTCTCTCTCTCTCTCTGATCTCCTAGATTCAACCCTATAGCATCTACCGAGAGCTAGTCTAGACCTAACAATGGTATCAGAGCATCGGTTCTAGTCGGTGTTTTTTCGGTAGAAAGAAGTCAAAGCAAAGAAGAAAGAAAAACTAGATCTAAAAGTGCGTATGCCCTACGGCCGTGCCGTCCCCCTCGATCCATATGCGCATCGGCAAGCCGAGGCATAGGGAAGAAGGACAACCCCTTCGGGGGCAAAGAAAATCAAAGGAAAAGGCAAAGTAGACACCCCAGATTAGATCCCAAATCCCCAGATCCCGATCAAGAACAGGGAAAAGAAAAACCCCAAATCCCCTAGATCTGCAAATCCCCAAATCCCCAAATCCCCAAATCGGAAACCCTAGATCTGCAAATTGGAAAAGAAAACCGGCAGTGCACCGGCAAGGGGCTCCACCGCTGCGCCGCTTGATGGTCGTGCGCCCACCCTCGGGTGGACGCACCGTCGGCAAGGGGCAGGGGCCGCGCCGCCGCTGCCTTACCTCTCTGCCGCTGCTTACAGGTAGGGGAGGGAGGGGTCGCCACGCATCGCCGGGCCGGCTGCGCGTCGCCGCCAAACCCCACAGCGCCGCCAGACAGAGAGGAGCGGGGAGGAGGGAGCTCGCGGGATGGGGAAGGGGGAAATAGGGCTAGGGTTCGGGGCGCGACGCTAGGGGGTTTTGTTTCCGCGAAGCGCGCGCGGGGCCGTAGGATCTAGGGCATCGCGGGTGAACGGCCAGGATTGCGCGGCGCGGGCACGCAGCTAGGCCAAGTGACCGGGGCACGTACGCACTGCCGAGCAAAAACCGCGGTGGGCGGGCGAAGCTAAAGGCGCCGTTCGCTGCTGGCTGCTCAGACGGTCATTGGTTATCACGGCCAATTATCGAGTCTGCAGCGCAGATTGTCGGGCCGCCACAAAAAGGCCCAAAGAGCATAACAGTGCTGTTTTTCTGTTTTATTTTTTACAGAAGTTGTTTTAATTGTTTTTGCTCAGTTCTTTTAGCATTTTTTGCATAGTTTTTTCTACTCATATTTATTCCAACGAAAATTTGATTAGAAAATTCAAAAAGTGACAGAATTTTTCTGTAAAGTTCTAAAAGTTGATTAATTGTGTTATTTTTCCGCTGCAATAGTTAAAAGAAATTGCTAAAATGCAATAAAGTAATTATTATTATTTTTAAAATATGTGATAAAGTAAATATTAAAGTTGATTATGGTCCTGTTATTATATAACCAACGTTATTAATAGCATGATCATGATTTGTTTATTGTGTGTTAAAGGTGCATTTAGTTTTATTTTTGCCCAATGGTGATATAACTTTAATTGCACAAACAGTTTCATGTTTAATCTATATCAACGTTGGATTAATGCATATAAATTTTTTTGTTAGCTCACATCTTTTGTGGTTTTCAGGAGGTCTCAACCTCATGACTTATTTCAAGGATATTTCGATGCTCAGGGGGGACAACTACACTGAGTGGAGGAAGAAAGTAGACCTGGCATTTGTGTGTGCCGAGGTTGACTGGGTTGTGGAAACCAAACAGACAGTCAAGCCTACAGACCGAGTAAGAGATGATGCTGATGATAATGCTGCTTGGGAAAAGAGAAAGAGGGACCATGCTCCAGTGAAGTTGGCTTACTCCATAGATAACCAAAAATGGGTAAATGCCAACAAAAAGTGCTTGGCCTTTGTATAGAATACTATTGAGAACGCTATTGTGGGCTTAATCGAAGAGTGCGCTTCCGTGGGGGAGTATCTAGCAAAGATAAAGAGTCGCCATCGCCTCTTCAAAGATGATGTCACCCATGCTCAAACAAATGGTCACGTAAAAGTATATGGAGGGTGGACGGCTAAAAAATCTGTCAATGGGGTCAGTTTTATAACCTCTAAATTACATTGGGGTCATCTTCTATAAATAAATATCACTTGGTACAAATTAGTGAGGATTTTGCTAGTTTTCATTGGGGTCAGCTGACCCCAATGCCCATAAGGCAGCTCCGTCCCTGCTGGAGGGCCACATGGCATCAGGGAGCACATCTTGAGGATGAGCAACATGGCTGCTAAATTAAAGCCCATGGATGCTGACCTCGAGCTCAAGCCTGCTCTACTGATGCACCTTGTCATGGCTTCCCTTCCCTAACAGTTCGAGAACTTTATGATCAACTACAACATGTCTCCTGAAAAATGGGACATTGAAAAGACCATTGGGATGTGTTCTCAAGAGGAAGAAAGGCTCAAGTCCATTTACGGTGGTTCTCTGAACTACGTGAAGGACAACGGGAAGAGAACCTTCAACAACAGCAACCATGGTGGTTTCCCTTACAAGCCACATGGCAAAGGCCCCCAACAGTATCAACATCAGCAGAGTCTCCCAGGGGATAAGGACCAGTGTCACCATTGCAAAAATCCTGGTCACTTCAAGAAAGATTGCCCAATATGGCTCAAGTCCATAATGGCAAAGAACGGTAAAGACACAATTTCTTTTGTAAATGAATCCTTGTATGAACAGTTTTCTAAATCTACTTGGTGGATTGACTCTGGTGCAACTATTCATGTTGCGAATTCTTTACAGGGATTCCATTCGACAAGGACTTTGCAAAGAAGCGAAAGATGCATTGAGGTCACGAATGGAGTGCAAGCAGAAGTTGAAGCTATTGGCGACATCCCTTTGGAGCTATCTGATGGTTTCATTATTCTGCTAAAAGATATTTTATTTGTTCCCTCGCTTCATAGAAACTTAATAAGTGTGTCATTCTTGGATAAAGACAGTTTTGAATGTTCTTTTGGACATGGCAAGTGTGCCATGTGGTTTAATGATGCTTGTGTGGGTACTGCTTTACTTCACAATAAGCTTTATTTGTTATCCTTGCATGAGAAAGTGCTTTCTGTGTGTAATGTGAGTGAGCAAGTTTCCTTGTCGAACAAAGAACAAAAGAAAAGAAAGCGAATTCATGACTCATCGAAGTTATGGCACTGTAGATTAGGCCATATTTCGAGGGGAAGAAAAGAAAGCCTCATTAAAAATGGCATTCTTACTCCGTTAGAGTTCTAAGATATCGAACAATGCATAGATTGCATAAAAGGAAAATATGTAAAGCAAATCAAAAAGGGTGCAAACCGAAGTGTAGCAACACTAGAAATCATTCACACTGATATTTGTGGACCATTTCCTGTAAAAAGTGTGGATGGTTATGATTCATTCATAACATTCACAGATGATCACTCCCGATATGGTTATATTTATCCAATTAAAGAAAGATCTGAGGCATTGGATAAATTTAAGATTTTCAAAGCTGAACTTGAAAATCAGCATGATAAAGGAATTAAAATATTCCGGTCCGACCATGGGGGGAGTACTACGGTCTGCACACTCCATATGGTGATATGCCCTAGAGGAAATAATAAATGTAGTTATTATTATATCTTTATCTTTATGATAAATGTTTACATTCATGCTATAACAGTATTAACCGGAAACATTAATACTTGTGTGATTTGTAAACTAAATTAGAGTCCCTAGTAAAGCCTCTTTAATAATAGTAGCTTGTTGGTTAATAGATGATCGTGGTTTCCCGATCATGAACATTGAGATGTTGTTAACAACAAGATCATATCATTAGGAGAATGGTATGATGGACATACTCCTACAGATAAGCGTGGCATAAAGATCAAGTCATTTTAATAGTTCAATTGCTATAAGCTTTCTGATACATAGTAACCTAATTCCTTCGACCATGAGATCATGCTAATCACCATCACCAGAAGGATGCTTTGATGACATCAAACACCACACCGCAACTGGGTGGCTATAAAGGTGGCATTGAGTGTTCGGAAAGTATGGGTTGAGGCACATGGATCAAGAGTGGGATTTGTCCATCCATATGACGGATAGATATACTCTGGGCCCTCTCAGTGGAATGTCATCCAATTAGCTTGCAAGCATGTGACTGGCTCACAAGGGATCACATATCACGGGAACGAGAAAAAAGTACTTATCAGTAACGAGGTTGAAATAGGTATGTAGAGATACCGACGATCAAAACCTCGGATAAGTAAATTATCGTGAGACAAAGGGAAATTGGTATCGTATGTAAGTGGTTCATTCGATCGCAAAGTAATCGTAGAAATATGTGGGAGCCATATGAATTTCCAGATTCCTCTATTGGTTATTGATCGGAGAAGTGTCTCGTTCATGTCCGCATAATTCACGAACCGTAGGGAGACACACTTAAGGATTCGATGTTGTTGTGTAGTTATGGAATGATGAGTAAGAGACCGAATGTTGTTCGGAGTCTCGGATGGGATCCGGTATATCACGAGGAGATCTGGAATGGTCCGGAGAATAAGATTCATATAAGGAAAGTCATGTTTTGGAGTTCGGGAATGATTCCGGTGTTTTCACCAGGAATGTTCTAGAAGGGTCCTGAAGGTCCGGCACTTCGGAGGGGAAGGGTACATGGATGTTTCATGACAATGTGGAATGGTTGCATCATGTAATAGGTCACTTGGCTGGGCAAAATAAAGAGAGAAATCAAATCGAAGTTTGAAAGTCAAACGCCAATTTGAAAATTCAAATCTGAAGTTTGCTTGGTGGAGGGAGAGTAGGAAACCTACCTAGGGTGTAAGTCCTACTCCCTCCACCTGCCGGCCAAGGAGGAGGAGTTGGAGGAGGACTCCCTCCTCCCAACCGGCCCTCCTCCCACCTATATAAGGAGGGGTAGGGCTGCCCCCTACCCTCACACCTAAACCCTAGCTCTTGGCGCCTCCACCACAAGTGTAGCCGCCGCCTAGGGATCTCCCAAGTCGCCGACTTGGGGCTTTTCCCAAGCCCTAGCCGCCGGCCACATCCACCCCTTGGCACCTCTAAACCCTAGATCTCCAAGGCCTCTCTCATACTCCACCATACTTGCTCCGGCTTAAGGCGAAGCCCTGCGAGATCTTCCCTCTACTTCTGACACCACGCCGTCGTGCTACCGGAATCACGAGGAGAGTGCTACAACCTCTGTTGCCTGCTGGAACAAGGGAGAGGAAGGTCTTCATCGAGTATCGAATGTGTGACTAACTACGGAAGTGCTGCCGGAACGCAGCGCCGGAAGGGTCGTCTACGCGGTCTTGAGATCGGCAAGTGTACGACTACATCACCCACGAGAATCTGCTCTCGTTAACCGCTTTGGAATCTTTGAGGGTGAGTTCCTCTATCGACTCGTTGCTACAATCTAGTAGATAGATCTTGGCTTGTTTGTGTGCATGCGGTAGAATTTTTTTGTTTTCCATGCTACGAACCCCTACAGTGGTATCAGAGTTGTGTCTATATGTGGATCTGTTGCACGAGTAGAACACAATGGTTATTGTGGGCGGTGGTGATTTTATTATCAATTGCTTTTTGTGTACTTTGCATCTTGCGGTATGATGGGATGAAGCGGCCCGGGCTAACCTTACATGACATTGTTCATGAGACTTGCTCCATGCTTAACATGCAACTTGTATTGCATAAGTGGATTTGCGGGTGTGTGTCTCTCCCATCATAGTATAGATTCCATTTACAACGGGCACTTGATAGTTCAAGCATCAACGTTGTGGTTCTTGTTTGTAAGTTAAAACGACACTTATTGAAAGCCCCAAACCACGTAAAATATGCAAAGAAAATTAGAGGCGTCTAACTTTGTTTTGCAGGGGTGTGCCGTGATGTGATATGGCCATGATTGTGATTATATTTGATATATGCAATGTTCCTTATTGTAAGTTGGCAACCGGCAGGAGCCATATGGTTGTCTTTAAATTCCGTTAAGACCTGCGTGTCTATTCAAAGTAGTTGTAATAGTTGAAGCTGGTGGACGACAACCATAAAACGGCGCCATTGACCTTGATGCCATACCGGTGATGATGGAGATCATAATTATGCTTGAAAGATGGAGATCGAAGCACAAGAAGAAAGGCCATATCATATCACATATTATGAATTACATGTGATTTTAATCCTTTTATGCATCTTGTATTGCTTAGTTCACAACGATAGCATTATAAGATGATCCCTCATGCACACAAATTTCAAGTTTTAAAGTCTTCATCCTTAGTAAGCACCGTTGCTAAAGCTCGTTGTTTCGAAGCACCACGTGATGATCGGGTGTGTTAGATTCTGCGAGTGTATACAACGTGAGCAAGCCAGATTTGCTCATGCGAAAGCTAAGGTTTGATCTTGACGAGCCTAGCATGTATAGACATGGTCTCGGAACACGGATCACCGAAAGGTAAAGCATGAGTCATATAGTAGATATGATGAACATGTTGATTGTTCGCCATTGAAGCTACATCAACACTCGTGATGATCTGTTTTGATGTGGTGGATTTGGTTCGTGTGATCACTAAAACAATGTGAGGGATATTGTTTTGAGTGGGAGTTCACCTAGATTAATTTAACTATTAATTAGAACTCAATTTGTCATAAACTTAGTCTAAACTATTGCAAATATGTTGTAGATCAATGGCGGCCCCTACCATCAATTTTAATGCGTTCCTAGAGAAAGAAAAGTTGAAAAACAATGGAAGCAACTTTGTGGATTGGTTCCGCAATTTGAGGATTGTCCTCAATGCTGGTAATTTGACCTATGTCTTTGGATGCATCATTGGTGACCCTCCCGTGCCATCGCTACCAATGAAGTAAAGAATGTTTACCTCACTCAGAAGAATCATTACTCCACAGTTCAGTGTGCTATCTTGTATGGTTTGGAATCGGAGCTTCAGAAAAGGTTTGAGAACCATGACCCACATGATATTGTCCGTGAACTCAAAATGATATTTGAGGCTCACGCGGTAGTTGAGAGTTATGAGGCTTCTGAAAAGTTCTTTAACTGCAAGATGGAAGAGGGCAGCTCCGTCAGTGAGCACGTGCTTAAGATGTCTGGGCACGCAAACAAACTCCAAAGTTTGGGTATAGTGATTCCTAATTCTTTGGGGATTCACCGTGTCCTCCAATCACTGCCACCAAGTTACAAGAACTTTGTGATGAACTACAATATGCAAAACATGGACAAGACGTTGCCAGAACTCTTCTCCATGTTAAAACTTGCAGAAGTGGAGATCAAGAAAGAGCACCAAGTGTTGTTGGTCAATAATACCACCAAATTCAAGAAGCAAGGCAAGTCTAAGCAAAAGGGAAACTTCAAGAAGGGCGGTAAGAAAGTTGCCGTGCCGGCGAAGAAGACCAAGGCTGGGCCTAAGGCTGATACTGAGTGCTTTTACTGTAAGGGAGAGGGTCACTAGAAGCGAAATTACCCAAAGTACTTGGCGGATTGGAAGAACAGCAACATCAAGAAGAAAGGTATATCCGATATACATGTTATTGATCTGTATCTCACTAGTACTCGTAGTAGTGTCTGGGTATTTGATACTGGTTCGGTTACTCATATTTGTAACTCGAAACAGGTGTTGCAGAATAAACGGAAGCTAGCGAAGAACAAGGTGACGATGCGCGTTGGAAATGGATCAAAGGTTGATGTGATCGCGGTCGGCACGCTACCTCTTCATCTACCATCGGGATTAGTTTTATACTTAAATAATTATTATTTGGTGCCTGCGTTGAGCATGAACATTATATCTGGATCATGTTTATTGCGAGACAGTTACTTGTTTAAGTCCGAGAATAATGGTTGTTCGATTTATATGAGTAATATGTTTTATGCACATGCACCTTTGATAGATGGTCTATTCTTATTGAATCTCGATTGTAGTAATACACACATTAATAACATTGAGGCTAAACGTTTGAAATTAAGTGATAACTCGACCTATATGTGGCACTGTCATCTTGGTCATATTGGAGTGAAGCGTATGAAGAAACTCCATTTCGATGGACTTCTTGAATCACTTGATTTTGAATCACTTGAAAGATGCGAAGCATGTCTGATGGGTAAAATGACTAAGACTCCATTTTCTGGTATGATGGACCAAGCTACGGACTTATTGGAAATCATACATACCGATGTGTGTGGTCCAATGAGTGTAGCATCACGCGGTGGTTGTCGTTATGTTCTTACCTTCACGGATGACTTGAGTAGATATGGGTATATCTATTTCATGAAACATAAGTCCGAAACTTTCGAGAAGTTTAAGGAATTTCAAAGTGAGGTAGAGAATCAACGTAACAAGAAGATTAAATTTCTATGATCTGATCGTGGAGGTGAATATCTAAGTTACGAGTATGGCGAGCATTTAAAGAAATGCGGAATACTTTCACAATTGACACCGCCGGGAACACCACAACGTAATGGTGTGTCCGAACGTCGTAATCAAACTCTCTTAGATATGGTTCGTTCTATGATGTCACTTACAGATTTACCGCTATCGTTTTGGGGTTATGCATTAGAAACAGCCGCATTCACTTTAAATAGGTCACCATCTAAATCCGTTGAAACGACAACGTATGAATTATGGTTTGGGAAGAAACCTAAATTGTCGTTCCTTAAAGTTTGGGGTTGCGAAGCTTATGTAAAGAAGTTACAGCCGAACAAGCTTGAACCCTAAGCGGAAAAATGCGTCTTCATAGGATACCCGAAGGAAACTATTGGGTATACCTTCTATCATAGATCCGAGGGCAAAATCTTCGTTGCCAAGAATGGATCCTTTCTAGAGAAGGAATTTCTCTCGAAAGAAATGACTGGAAGGAAAGTAGAACTCGACGAGGTTGTTGAACCTTCTCTCGAACTTGAGAGTAGCGCAACACCGGAAGTAGTTCATGTGGCGCCTACACCAATAAGAGAGGAAGCTAATAATGTTGATCATGAAACTTCGGTTGAAGTAACTACGGAACCTCGCAGGTCAACAAGAACTCGTACCACTCCTGATTGGTATGATCCTGTTATGAGTGTCATGTTGGTGGACAACACCGATGACCCTGCGACATATGAGGAAGCGATGATGAGCCCAGATTCCAATAAATGGCAAGAAGCCATGAAATCCAAGATTGGATCCATGTATGAAAACCAAGTATGGACTTTGGTGGACTTATCGGATGGCCGGAAGGCTGTCAAGAACAAATGGATTTTCAAGAAGAAAACAGATGTTGATGGTAATGTTACTATCTATAAAGATCGACTTGTCGCAAAAGGGTTTCGACAAATTCAAGGAGTTGACTACGATGAGACTTTCTCACCAGTAGCAAAGCTAAAGTCTGTGAGGATTATGTTAGCAATCGCTGCATATTATGATTATGAGATATGGCAGATGGATGTCAAAACAGCTTTCCTCAATGGAGACATTGATGAAGAGTTGTATATGATGCAACCCAAAGGTTTTATTGATCCTAAAGATGCTAAAAAGGTATGCAAACTTCAACGGTCCATATATGGATTGAAGCAAGCATCCCGAAGTTGGAATCAACGTTTTGATAAGGTAATCAAAAGTTTTGGTTTTATACAAACTTATGGAGAAGCTTGTATTTACAAGAAAGTGAGTGGGAGCTCTGTAGCATTCTTAATACTATATGTAGATGACATATTGTTGATTGGGAATGATGTAGACCTTCTTAATAGTGTCAAGGATTATTTGAATAATAGTTTTTCAATGAAAGATCTTGGCGAAGCAGCTTACATATTAGGCATAAACATTTATAGAGATAGATCGAGACGCCGAATATCATTGTCACAAAGTACATATTTGGACAAAGTTCCAAAGATATTTGGAATGGAAGATAGCAAGAAAGGTTTCTTGCCCATGTTGCCCAATACAACCTTGAGTAAAACTCAAAGTCCAGCAAAGGCAGAAGATGGAGAAAGGATGAGTAAGACTCCCTATGCCTCAACCATAGGATCTCTTATGTATGCCATGCTATGTACTAGACCCGACATTGCATATGCTGTTAGTTTGACTAGCAGATATCAAAGTGATCCAGGAGTGGATCATTGGACAGCGGTCAAAAACATCCTTAAGTACTTGAGAAGAACTAAGGATATGGTTCTTTCTTATGGAGGTGATGAACAGCTCGTTGTTAATGGTTACACCGATGCTAGTTGGAACACCGATCCGGATGATTCTAAATCTCAATCTGGATATGTATTTACTTTGAATGGTGCAGCAGTTAGCTGGAGGAGTGCAAAGCAAAGCGTTGTGGCGAGATCTTCAACTGAATCGTAATACATAGCTGCTTCAGAGGCTTCACAAGAGGCGATATGGATGAAAGAGTTCATTACAGAGCTCGGTGTGGTTCCAAGTGTGCTGGACCCAATGTCTATCTACTGTGATAACATGGGCGCCATAGCCAATGCGCAAGAACCAAGGTCACACAAGAAGCTGAAGCATATCAATCTATGTTTTCACGCTATTCGAGAACATGTCCAAGATGATGACATAACGATTTGCAAATTACACACTAATCTGAATGTGGCGAATCCATTGACTAAACCTCTCCCGAGGGCAAAACATGACCAACACCAAACTGTCATGGGTGTTCGGTATATTACCATGTAATCTAAATTAGTTGACTCTAGTGCAAGTGGGAGACTGTTGGACATATGCCCTAGAGGCAATAATAAATGTAGTTATTATTATATCTTTGTGTTTATGATAAATGTTTACATTCATGCTATAACAGTATTAACCGGAAACATTAATACTTGTGTGATTTGTAAACTAAATTAGAGTCCCTAGTAAAGCCTCTTTAATAATAGTAGCTTGTTGGTTAATAGATGATCGTGGTTTCCCGATCATGAACATTGAGATGTTGTTAACAACAAGATCATATCATTAGGAGAATAGTATGATGGACATACTCCTATAGATAAGCGTAGCATAAAGATCAAGTCATTTTAATAGTTCAATTGCTATAAGCTTTCTGATACATAGTAACCTAATTCCTTCGACCATGAGATCATGCTAATCACCATCACCGGAAGGATGCTTTGATGACATCAAACACCACACCGTAATTGGGTGGCTATAAAGATGGAATTGAGTGTTCGGAAAGTATGGGTTGAGGCACATGGATCAAGAGTGGGATTTGTCCATCCATATGATGGATAGATATACTCTGGGCCCTCTCGGTGGAATGTTATCCAATTAGCATGCAAGCATGTGACCGTCTCACAAGGGATCACATATAATGGGAACGAGAAAAGAGTACTTATCAATAACGAGGTTGAACTAGGTATGCAGAGATACCGACGATCAAAACTTCGGATAAGTAAACTATCGTGAGACAAAGGGAAATTGGTATCATATGTAAGTGGTTCATTCGATCGCAAAGTAATCATAGAAATATGTGGGAGCCATATGAATTTCCAGATTCCTCTATTGGTTATTGATCGAAGAAGTGTCTCGTTCATGTCCGCATAATTCACGAACCGTAGGGAGACACACTTAAGGATTCGATGTTGTTGAGTAGTTATGGAATGATGAGTAAGAGACCGAATGTTGTTCGGAGTCTCGGATGGGATCCAGGATATCACGAGGAGATCCGGAATGGTCCGGAGAATAAGATTCATATAAGGAAAGTCCTATTTTGGAGTTCGGGAATGATTCCGGTGTTTTCACCAGGAATGTTCTAGAAGGGTCCGGAAGGTCCAGCACTCCGGAGGGGAAGGGTACATGGATGTGTCATGACAATGTGGAATGGTTGCATCATGTACTAGGTCACTTGGCTGGGCAAAATAAAGAGAGAAATCAAATCGAAGTTTGAAAGTCAAACGCCAATTTGAAAAGTCAAATCTGAAGTTTGCTTGGTGGAGGGAGAGTAGGAAACCTACCTAGGGTGGAAGTCCTACTCCCTCCACCCGCCGGCCAAGGAGGAGGAGTTGGAGGAGGACTCCCTCCTCCCAACCGGCCCTCCTCCCACCTATATAAGGAGGGGTAGGGATGCCCCCTACCCTCACACCTAAACCTAGCTCCTGGCGCCTCCACCACAAGTGAAGCCGCCGCCTAGGGATCTCCCAAGTTGCCGACTTAGGACTTTCACCAAGCCCTAGACGCCGGCCACATTCACCCCTTGGTGCCTCTAAACCCTAGATCGCCAAGGCCTCTCTCATACTCCACCATACTCGCTCTGGCTTAAGGCGAAGCCCTGCGAGATCTTCCCTCTACTTCCAACACCAGGCCGTCGTGCTGCCGGAATCACGAAGAGAGTGCTACAACCTCCACGTCAGAACAAGGAGAGGAAGGTCTTCATCGAAAATTTAACGTGATCGATTGCGTAAGCACCGCTTAACGCCGCGGAAGGATCGCTTCACGCGATCTTGAGATCGGCAAGTGTACGACTACATCACCCACGAGAATCTGCTTTCGTTAACCGCTTTGGAATCTTCGAGGGTGAGTTCCTCTATTGACTCGTTGCTACAATCTAGTAGATAGATCTTGGCTTGTTTGTGTGCATGCGGTAGAAATTTTTTGTTTTCCATGCTACGAACCCCTACAACTCCATATGGTGAAGTACTTGGACCTTTTGCAAGGTTCCTACAGGAAAATGGAATAGTCGCCCAGTATTCTATGCCAGGCGAACCTCAGCAAAATAGAGCAGCTGAAAGGCGTAACCATACCCTTATGGATATGGTGCGCAACATGATGAGCTATTCCACCCTCCCATTGGGATTATGGATGGAGGTGCTTAAAACCGCCATTCACATTCTCAACAGAGTACCAAGCAAGTCGGTACCCAAAACACCGTACGAGTTGTGGACATGCAGAGTCCCCTCTCTGCGCCACTTGAGGGTCTGGGGGAGCCCAGCTGAGGGAAAAGTTTTTGATCCAAATATTGCAAAGTTAGACCCCAAAACAGTGTCTTGCCACTTCATTGGCTATCCCGATAGATCAAAAGGTTATCGTTTCTACTGTCCTGACAAATACACAAAGTTTGTAGAAACGAGACATGTAGTCTTCTTGGAGGACGAATTGATGAGGGGGCATGGTAGCTCGGAAAATCGATCTTGAGGAGAAGAGGGTGCATGCACCTCTTCCGATGACTCAGGAGCCATTTTTCCCGCTACCTGTTGTGCCACCATCTACAACCCCTGAGGTTGTGACTCCATACGTGACAACAATGGGAGAAGGTTCGGAACCTGTCCGTCAGGAGTCGCCTGAACCCACTGTTGAGCATGAAAGGGAGCCGGAATAGCCACACATAGAAAATATGCCAGAACCTGAGGCACGAAATGAGCAAGAGTCTGACGACCTCAGAAGGTCAAAAAGAGAAAGAAGAACATCCATTTCTAAAGAAATTTACAAAGTTTACAACACAGAAATAGTTCATATGGAGGGTGATCCCACCTCATATGAAGAGGCCATGAGAAGCCCTCACTCAGCCAAGTGGGTGGAGGCAATGGAAGATGAAATTAAATCGATGAGTTCCAACAATGTTTGGGACTTAGAGGAAATTTCTAAAGGAGCCAAAATAGTAGGATGCAAATGGGTCTACAAAACAAAGTATGACTCCAATGGGAATGTAGAAAAGTATAAAGCAAGACTTGTGGCAAAAGGCTTTACACAAAGAGAAGGGGTAGATTACAATGAGACTTTTTCTCTGGTCTCATGTAAGGATTCCTTCAGAATCATAATGGCACTAGTTGCACATTTTGATTTATAGTTGCATCAAATGGATGTAAAGACGACATTTCTAAATAGAGATTTAGAAGAAAATGTTTACATGAAACAACCCAAGGGTTTTTTCATGGAGGGGAAGGAACATCTGGGATGCCGTCTAAAGAAATCCATTTATGGGTTAAAGCAAGCCTCTAGACAGTGGTATTTAAAGTTCAATGATACAATCAAAATATTTGGATTTAAAGAGAATGTTGAGGACAAATGCATTTATGCAAAGTTTAAAAGTGGAAAATACATCTTCCTAATTCTGTATGTGGATGATATCTTGCTTGCTAGCAGCGATGTCAGTCTACTACTAGAAACAAAGAAGTTCTTGTCCTCAAATTTTGACATGAAAGATCTTGGTGAAGCTTCTTGTGTTTTGGGCATAGAAATTCACCGAGATAGAAAGAATGGAGTGTTAGGACAGTCGCAGAAGGCATATTATGAAAAGATTCTAAAGAAATACAATATGCATGCGAGTAATGCCACACCTGCTCCCATAGTCAAGGGCGATAGTTTTGGAAAATTTCAATGTCCAAAGAACCAATATGAGATCGATCAAATGAAGTCAGTACCATATGATTCGGCCGTTGGAAGCTTATAGTATGCACAAGTGTGCACTCGCCCTGACTTAGCTTTTATCACCGGGATACTCGGTAGGTATCAAGAGAATCCAGGCATAGAGCACTGAAAGATGGTAAAGAAAGCTTTGCGTTATGTGCAAGGCACAAGAGGCCTCATGCTAACATATAAAAGTCTGATTCCCTAAAAATAAGAGGGTATCCAGATGCAGATTTTGCGGGAGATAAAGATGACAGAAAATCCATGACAGGATATGTCTTTACTCTCGCAGGAGGTGTTATTTCGTGGAGAAGCGCCAAACAGTTAGTAGTTGCATCATCTACGATGTATGCAAAATTTATAGCATGTTTTGAGGCCATGTGACAAGCGTTATGGTTAAAGAAATTTCTACCCGACTTGAAAGTGGTAGACTGCATCAGCAGGCCACTAAAGATGTACTGTGACAACGAGTCCGCAGTATTTTATGCTCACAACAACAAGTCGAGTAATGCTACAAAGTCAATAGATATAAAGTATTATGTTGTGAAGGACAAAGTCCAGGATCAAACTATAAGTCTTTAGCATATAAGGACAAAGGATATGCTTGCGGATCCGCTAACGAAAGGCTTACCTCCCAATGTGTTCAAGGAACACATAGATCAAATTTCTGCGGTCTGACCGTGGAGGAGAGTATCTAAGTTACGAGTTTAGCACACACATGAAAGAGTGTGGAATAGTTTCACAACTCACGCCTGCCGGAACACCACAACGTAATGGTGTGTCGGAACATCGTAATCGTACCTTATTGGATATGGTTCGATCTATGATGTCTCTGACTGACTTGCCACTGTCATTTTGGGGTTATGCACTGGAAACAGCTGCATTCAGTTTAAATCGGGCACCATCTAAATCTGTTGAAACGATGGGATTAAGGGAAAGCCTATGATTCCTGGACTACAGAGGCCCAAAAGTAACATGATTTGTTTTAAAATAGAAGAGTATATAGTGGCTGTCTGATTCTATCGGCAATTGAGCTGAGACGATGAAACATGCTCTATGTACCGATTCGTGATGAAACGAGTAAAGTATAAAGTATAAAGTTAAAAGTAAAGTTGAGATCAAGGGAGAGAATGTTAGATTGATCTCTACCGCGCGAGTCCAACAACTCGAACGGGATCCCTATTCGCGCCCTGATCGGGGGCGCCCAACCTCATCTGGTTTGTGGGCCCCTGTCGCCAGCGCTATATAAAATAGGTGGGGGCCGGCAGCACACCTCACGAGGTTAGTCGTGCCCTAGCCGCCCCACCTACAAGCCCATCCGATCTAGGCTAAGCGCAGCACCGACGGGAAGCTCCACCGCTGCCACCCTCACCGCACACTCGCGCCGCCCCCTTTTCCCATGGCCACTAGCACTAGCACCACCTCGGGTATCCCCTCCGGCTCGTGTTCGTCGAGCCAAGGTGCAGGTAGTACTCTCTCTCTCTCCCTCTCTCTCTGATCTCCTAGATTCAACCCTATAACATCTACCGAGAGCTAGTCTAGACCTAACATATATTCCTTAAGCGAAGTCGGTGACCGCCGACCGACGCAACTAGGAACAGTCAGGCAGTCAGGCTCTGATGGTTGAATGCTCAGTAAAAGATGTGGTTGGTTCATCCTCGATCGGCACAGGGTCGATGCCGACAGAATGGAACCAATCATGCCAGCAACTAGCATATCAACCCATGCATAAACCACCCGAAAACTCTGCCACTCGTGAGCATCTACACTAACGTTCATAGGAGATCACTTTTCGGTGACTTGTTTATTTTATCACACTCATGTTTCTAGGACATCAATTTTATCATGTTTTGGACTTTTTTCCATTCGACGATCGCAGACCAAACCCAGCGTGCTGAAAATCTCTTGGTAACGCCGAATTAATGTAGCAAATCTCGCCGTCTGGCCCACGCGTCAGTGAGGACAACGTTCTCTCTATTCCAACCTTCTCTCTTGTCCTCATACGCAGGTCTAGACGACGGAGCTCGGCGTGGCCTTGGCCGGCCGAGCGGCGACGCGTGGGCTGGCCGGCGGAGCTCGGCGTGGGATTGGCAGGCTGAGCGATGGCGCGTGGGCCTGGCCGGCGGAGATCGGCACAGGCGCGTGGGATTGACAGGTTGAGCGGCGACCCGTGGGCCTGGATGGCGGAGCTTTGCGCAGGCTTGGCCAGCGCAGACACGTCGTCACCGTCTTGTCGCCGTCGTGTGGATCATTTTTAAGTCGAACTATGTGATAAAAAATATGTTTGTGTGAATATGTGCCGATTTTTTTTAAAATATTGCTAAACCTGCCAAAAATTGCCCGTTACGTAGGAACACGGGTGAAAATTCGGCCAGTTCTATGTCGAAAGTTTCATCAATCTGGTAATTTTTAGTCCAAATTTTGGCATGAAAACGCTTAAAGAGTGGGATGCTCTCGTACTAATAATAAAAAAGTAATCTATCACTACTGTTGCCGTACCATATCGTACAATCGTATACTGTACTTGTTTTGGCATCTCTCGAGCATCATTTATGCTCAGAGATATAATATATTATCGATATAAGGGCGTCAGCGTCACCAGATGATGCCGTAGAACTTTTTGGTTCGTCGTCGGCATATAGTCGATGCCGACGATGGAATAATGGAACCAATCAAGCATGCCACCGGCTGTCAATCAACCCCAAAAGCCACAAAATCAGCCCAAGATTCTGCAGCTCGTGACTAAGCACATTAGCCACAAACTAATTAATCACGGCACATGGTTTGGTAGCAGCATCACGTTCCAGATGCTAATGCTGCCGTACCTGATCGTACAACACAACTTGACATTGATGATAAGAAAATGAAAAGATGCTTCCTCCCTCATTGTTTTGGTATCTCCTTGTCCGAGACGAGTCGACCACCTTTCAGCTCCCAGATGATAGCGCCCAAGTTGGTGGTGCAAATGTGCAATGCATGGTGCGCGTATTGCATATGTGGCCGTACCTTGCCGTGCCCCTTTGTCGCCGTTCCATAGAGAAAAAAAAAGGAAAATGGGGGGAGACCAGGGGGGAGCTCTGTCCATTTTCGTCCCACGTCGCCGTCGAAGTACGAAAATGGTACAATCTGAGGACGGTACAACTGACCAGGATGACCAAGACGCAATCAATCTATCGGAGTGATATTTTTTGAGTTGAGTTTGACGCTCCTTTTTTTCTTTGTTAGGGATAAACTTGGTGGATCGGTTTCATTCTCCCTCCCGGGCCATCGTCTCGAAGCAGGTGCTTGCTGGAGGCGTTAGGAGGTAGAACGGTATTTCTTCTACCACGTGTCCACGTCAACGACGAAGGGTCTATGCCGCATGGCGCTTGATGGTGGTGTGCGATGATGGATGCACACAGTCGATGGCGGCGTTGTCTGGCGCCGTAGCAGTGTCAACGGCAGACCCTGTAAAATCAATGCCTTGATTACATCCCAAAGATGGGTTAGCGAAAGATGATGGATGAGACTGCTAAATAGCGCGGCTTGGTGACCCTCCGGTTTTAGGATGATGTGCGTAGGTGAGAAGTCATGACGCATGGACCCAACTTGGTCACCCCTTTATCAAGGTTGTAAGTATTACGACAACCATCATTGGTGAGATAATTCCAGATTAATCTACTGAAGTGTATATTTTCTTTGTAATGATTTATTTAATAATAATAAAGGTTATCATTCTAATGCAGAGGCCACAATATCACCTGCATTTTGAAAAATAAATAAGACGTTCGTAAACTTATCAAGGACGTTAGGAGCTCTTCTAGCTAGGTTCGGTATATAGCAGTAGAGGTGTTAGACTTTAAACACTAAACTATTTGCTGGTAAGGTCATCACATTGTGCGAAATAATCATATTGAGTTGTATGCGGGCTGCCAAACGTGGAGACCATTTTGTAGCCAGCCAAACAAAGTGTGCATAAGTGATGTCCTCATTCAGCAACCACTTCGTGAAAAACCAAACAAAACGCTCATACAACCACTTCGGGATGTGAATGAGGGGTTGATGGGGATGAATGCTGGGTAAAAATGTGGTCGGTTCGTCCTCTCGGCACATGGTCGATGCCGACGGAATAATGGTACCAATCATGCCAGCAACTAGCGTGTCACCTCAGGATGCCCAAAAGTCAGCCGAAAATTCGCCCACTCGTGACTAACAAAAAGGTAAGCACGGACTAATTAATCCACTACTACTGTTTCCGTACCTTATCACACAACGAACCAATCATGTCACCGCCGGAGTCAATCACCACAAAATTAAAGCCACAAAATCAGCCCAAGATTCTTCAGGTCGTGACTAAGCACAGTAGGCAGCAAATAACTAATTAATCACGGCACAGGCATGGTCTGGTAGCAGCATCACGTTCCAGATGCTACTGCTTCTGCCGTACCTGACCGTACAACTTCTTGAGAAGAATTAAAAGATGCCTTGTCATTGTTTTGGCATCATCTCTCTCGTCTCGACCACCATGGTGCGTTTATGGTATGTGGCCGTAGCCTAATTTCGTGTCCCTTTGTCGCCGTGCCATAGAAAAAGAAAAAGGAATACTCGGTCTCCATTTTCCTCCCACGTCGCCGTCTACGTACGAAATGGTACGATCTGAGGACGGTAGAACTGACCAGGACGACAAAGACGTCACCGATCTATCGGAGTGATATTTTTTGCGTTGAGTTTGTCGCTCATGTGTTTTCTTTGTTTTTTTGTTTGACATAAGCGTGGTGGATAGGAATGATAGTTTTTTTCTCTTAGCCATCGTCAGTGAAGTTTGCCCCTTCTATCTTGGGATGCTCCGGGGGAACCTTCGATCTCGTACTCCTAGATCGGGCGATGGCAACGCTATGGTGTCGTTCTCCTTCCCGGAGCATCGTCTGAGAGCAGGTGCTTGCTGGAGGCGTTACGAGGTGTAGCGGTGCACGTCGATGATGGAGGGTCTATACTGCATGGCGCAACAGGGTCTCAACGACGATGCGGGATGGCGGATGTTTGCAGGCCGATGGAGTTGTCCGACACCGTGGCGATGTCGACGGCATCCCTATCAAGGTCAATGCCTTGATCTACATCCTAAAAACGGGTTGGCGAAAGATGTCTTAGGGGACTTCTAGAGTGTCCTATGATGATAACGCGCTGAGGATCTATGGTACCGTTTTGTACTCCAGCTCGCAGTTGGACGGCTTGGTGAGGCCTCTAATTTTATTATGATGTGCGTAGGCGGAAGGTCAGAGCGCATGGTCCCTACATTGTTAGCTCTTCATCAAGGTTGTAGGTGTTGCGACAAGCCGACAGCTGTCGTTAGTGAGTTGGCTTCAGATCGATCTTTGTTAGACTTTGTTGAATAGTAATAAATAAAAAAGGCTATGTTTATTATTTTGATGCAGAGACCGTCTCTTTTAAAAAATTATAAGCCTAGTGAATTTACCTACCTAGCTTCATCTACCACGTCGACGACGGAGGGTCTATACTGCATGGCACAACAGGGTCTCGACGACGACGTGGGATGACGGATTTTTGTAGGCCGGTGGAGCTGTCCGACACCGTGGCGATGTCGACGACATGCCTATCAAGGTCAATGCCTTATCCACATCCTAAAGATGGGTTGGCGAAAGATGTCGGCGGGGACTTCTAGACTGTCGTATGATGGTAACGCGCTGAGGATCTGTGGTGTCGTTTTGTACTCCCAGCTTGCAGTTGGGCAGCTTGGTGAGGCCTCTAATTTTATGATGATGTGCATAGGTGGAAGGTCAGAGCGCATGGCCCCTACATTGTTAGATCTTCATCAAGGTTGTAGGTGTTGCGACAAGCGGACATATGTTGTATTATTTTGATGCGGAGACCTTCTCTTTAAAAAAAATTATAAGCCTAGTGAATTTACCTACCTAGCTTCTACCTAGCTAGGTTGGGTACGTAGCAAGGGAGGTGTTAGCTGTGAGCCCCCGATCGAGGCTTATCGGCGATCATGGTCTGGCTTGGATGACACAGTACTATGCATGGATGGAGCAGCAATAAGAAACCAGAGGAAATCGTGCACGTAGGTGCGTGACCTGACCAGAGACTAGAAAGGATCCACATCTCTTGGTAGTGGCCCATACTGTTGCCTGCAGTGCGCGGTGACTATCCATGCATGTCCATACTGTTGAGCTAGCTGCGTGTGTCGGAAGTGGGATTATATATAGGTGTGTGTCGACCAGTAGTTGGTACTATTGTGTACCCTTCTGTTCGGGATTATAGGTTCTACGCGCATACCTAAATTATTAATTTAACCAATAAAATATAACTTATATATTACAAAAGTTATACCATTAGAAAATATAACCTCTAAAGTTTCTAATGATATAATTTTTATGTTATATATTTATATTTTATTGTTCAAAATAGCAACCTAGTTATCCGCGCGGGACTTATAATCCTAAACGGAGGGAGTACCGTGGTGGAAAGATCATCGGTTTGTAATCATGGAGAAAGGGCCAGCAGGTGCTTAAGTGTCCCTATGGTACATCAAATCACTTCTTTTAATTTGCGCGCGTAATAATAGTCATGCTAGCTGATCCAACTAATGATTCCACTTGGGAAGTTTAAGCCTGCTTGTTTCTTACTAACTTCATCCATGGGCACATTCTACACGAGTTGAATTGTCGCCTCTGCTCAGCTGAAGAGAGCGAGGACTGAAATGACTTTTCTCCTTCTTGCAAAACCATGTATAGTTGCGCATAGTTTTAAAAATCGGACCAGTTCACTGGTTAAACCGGCAAAAACCGGAACCAGAGGCCTCATCGGCTTTTTAAACGCACTAGACCGTCCAGCTAACGAACCAGAAAAAACCAGACAAAAAGCGGTTAAACCAGCGGTTTAATGAAAAACCAGTCAACGGTCTAACCAGTAGAAAACCGTCCATGAAAGAAAATCTGGCGCTGTGATCGGAATTCAATCCCAAGACCTCCTAGCTCGCGCTAACAAATACTTCAATGGACTAGCCAACTGGGTCGACCAGTGTTTGTATCAAAGTACTTCATGTATACTCTAAATATGTTTCTATTTTCTAACATATTGTAGTATTTTTTCATCCATATTATTTTCCTTAATAAACCAGCATCGAACCGGTTTGAACCAGCGGTCCAACCAGTGAGCCGCGAACCAAGGACCTTACCGGTTCGATCGCCGCTCCGGTTTTTTAAGTTGCGCGTGTGTGTAATTACCGCCTGCTTTCTCGAAGCATAGTAATACAGTAGTAATGTTTTAAGACTTTACATTTGGTGAATTCCCATGGGACATCACTACTGTGCATTTATATGGGCAGATCAGATAAACCAGGGGATCTAGAAATTCACCCACCCAAAGGACGTCGATCAAAAAAAAATTCGCTGATAATTTACATATACAACCTTAACAAAAGGTTACTAATTCTGTCATGCACTGACATTACTAATCTTAATGTTCCAATCATACGCGCAACAAATATAAGAAAGACTGGTCTAAATATGTACTACCTCGCCGATCCCTAAATGGCCAAAACTGGAAAGCAGGATCAACGCTAGAAAACATGCATGAGAAAATCGACGAAGCCAACCGTACATTGTCGAGTTTTAATCGAGCCAGCTAATTAACGCACAGCGACGCAGAAAGAATCCTGTGGCCTGTTACGTGCTGCCTTGGCTTGGATCTCGTCTCACACAGGGAGCCGGGGCGACGATGTCTTTGGCCTTTTGGGTCGCCTTTTTTCGCCTCCGCGGCGCCTGCGGAATGAAACCAATTAGACTAGTCATAATGGGAAATATCATATAATAGTATCGTGCATATGATACTAGTATATGATATTATCTTTATAATGTATAGTATCATGCAGTGGTATCATAGTCTTAGTATATTTATTGTTTTATAAAATCTCAATGTAAATTTGTGTGCAAGATTTATTTGAGATTAGTTTTTCTAGTTTTATGTGCTATGATACCGTATCTACCTATGATACCAACACAATCTCTTTCATTATTAATTGCAGTGACACATAAGCATTTTGCATGCATGTGGTGCATGATACTACATATGATACTCCCATTGTGTCATGCGAGAACTTAGCATCACCACAGTCCCCAGACGGCCAAAAATCTGCCGAAATGCTTTCTGAAAATGTGGTCGGTTTGTCCTCCACACATGATCGATGCCGACACGGAATGGAACCAATCATGCCAGCAACTAGCTAGCATCACCCGAGAAGGCAAAAACCAGCCTAAAACTCTGCCACTCATGGTTAACATAAAAAGGTACGCATGGACTAATTAATCCACCACTAATTGTTGTGGAAATGATAGACTTGCCGTACCTTATCGTACAACAGCATGGCATCACTACTATAATGCCGTTGGTGTAGCTACCAGACCAACTAGGTCGACGGCAATGCCGTAGGCGCCCGTGCCAAAGCTAACGGCCGTCAGATGTCTAAATGGGCCTTGCAAAGCGTACACCGATGACCCCGAATAGCCATCAGCCTAGGATCCTACGCTGATGGGGTTAGTTATGCCGACGGTGAGGAAGGTTACGCCTACGAGACAGTACACCGACGAGCATACGATATGACGACGACAATCAGGGGCTACGCCGACGGACGCTAGCCGTCGACGTCTATCAGGTTTCTGTAGTGCATGTTTTGGCACCTCTCCGTCATCTTTATGCTCCGAGATATATTATCGAGATAAGCGTACGCCGTACGTCCCATATAGCCGTTGGCCTCGCTGGTGTTGCCTGTCCCTCTTCATATGTCCGGCCGTGGTGGCGAGGGGATGAAGGAGGACTGGCTTCGGCGAGCGGACGACTCCCTTATCCTCCGCGTACCTTGTCTTCTTGGTGTAGGTGGCCTTCGTCTGCCCTCCTTCCTCTCGGCGGGCCATGGTGGCGAGGGTGAGGAGGAGTGCTTCTCGAGGTTCCTCACTGCGTGGAGAGATGCTGGGGAGTTCTTGAAGCTTCTTCTCCCCGTGGCGGTTCCCAAGCGTCGCGTGCCGTCGCCGCTATCCCCGGTCAGAAGGCTTACCCCGCCACGCCCGACAGCACCAATGTCTGCCGGTGCTTTGTATACCTCCATCGGAGGCCCTTCTTCAACCTCAATGCGGCTCCGTGCTGCATCTTAGCCAAGTGGTCTCGTCTCTGGCCTGGAATGCGGTGACATGTCTTTAGGTTGCTCGTCGCCGGCGTACTTGTACCTGATCGTGTTTTTGGTTCTCCTCTAGGGTGTTTTGTGTAATACTATAGGTCCTGGTTGTTCTTTGTATTTCTGTTTAGGACCTTTCTGTAATTATACACCCATTAAAGCTTCTGGTCCTTCGGGACCTTTCTGTTCAAAAAGAAAAAAGCGCGCGTCACCAGATGCCGTAGCATTTTTTGGTTGGTCCTCTTGGCACAATATATGGTCGATCGATGCCGACGATGGAACGGAACCAATCATGCATATGCCACAGGCGTCAATCACCCCAAAAGCCACAAAATCAGCTCAAGATTCTGCAGCTCGTGACTAATAAGCACGTATAGTAGGCAGCAAATAACTAATTAGTCACGCCACATGCATGGTGTGGTAGCAGCATCAAGATTCCAGATGCTAATGCTTCCGTACCTGATCGTACAACTATCGATGATAAGATGCCTCCTCGCTGTTTTGGCATCTCTCACAGACGAGTCGACTATCCTTTCAGATCCCACATGATATCGTCCAGATATACTCTACACGTCACCGGACGCAAGCTGTACATACTACACGTCAACCTCAAGAGCGGCGCGGCGAAGTTGGTGGTGGAATACATGCATGGTGCGCGTATGGTATGTGGCCGTAGCCTAATTTCGTCCCTCTTTGTCGCCGTGCCATATAAAAAAAAAAGGAAAATGAGAGGAGACCAGGTGAAGATCGGTCCATTTCCCTCCCGTGATCACCAGCACCACGTCGCCATCGAAGTACGAAATGGTACGATCCGAGGACGGTACAACTGAGCAGGACGACCAAGAGTCACCGATCAATCGGAGTGATATTTTTTGGGTTGAGTTTGTCGCTCTTGTATTTTCTTTGTTTTTTGTTTGAGATAAGCGTGGCAGATCGGAATGATAGCTTTTTCTTTGGGGTCGGTTTGTAATCATGGAACAATGGCCCAGGTGCTTAGTGGTTACTTCTTTTGAAATAGGCGGCATGTCTGCTGATCCAATTAATGAGTTCACTTGGGAAGTTTAAGCTTAAGCCTGCTTGTTTCTTAACTTCATATAAGCCCATGCAGAAATTGGAAAAGAACAAACCGGCCAGCTATAATCTAGTGAGACAGCTCTGCTGCCGTCTCCATCATGGACGACCGGCCGCACGTCTCTGCTCCCGCGCCACTTGTTTCTTCTCTCTCGCCGTCACGGGCCGTCAGTAGGCTAGGCCTTGACGGCATCAGTGGCGCGGCCTCGACTTTTCCTCTACGGAGAGCTCTCAAGGGCTGGGCGACCGTGGTGCTCAGCGAAGAAGTCCAGCTCGGCAGCCGGGCTTCCGGCGCGACCAGTATGACTCAATAGCTGGGCTGCCGTTAGCGGCGGCGCTTGCAGGCACGGCAGGCGGCGATGGTGCGCTCGGCCCGCATCTAGGCCCATTTGGGCCCCATCTAGGCTTGGCTGGTCAAGACCCCTCTGGCGGCGCGCTCCTCAAGATGGACATGGATCGTCATGGCCACTTGAATGGCGGAGCTCGCGTTGGCTTGTTGCAATGGCGGCAGGCTTTACGGCCTGATTTGGCTCGGCCGGGCTGATGGGGCCAGTGTGACCTTGTTGCCACGTCCGTCGGCCATCATGAAGCGTGGAGGTAGCCTCCCGCCGACGCAAGGCGCCGTCTCGACCATCACAGATCATCCTATTCCGTCTTCAGACCTCGGGACGACGTCCGCAGGGAGACGGCGAGGGTGACTACAAGACCGTGGTAGCGCACGCGGCAGGACGACAAGTTGGAGGAAGTGCTATGGAGCAATTGGGGTTGTTGTTTGGGGGTCGGGCGAAATCCCTGCTAGCTCGACTGGCACCGACGTGGTGACGCCTGTGGGTGCCGCCGTTCCTTCCTGAAGGGCGTTGGGTGTACCCCTCCTCACTCCCCTCCGAGTACCGGGGGAAACCCTAGGATCACCCGCAATGTCGTTGATGTCGCATTCCTTCTTGAGGGTGTTGCTTGGTACGCGGCGACTCGTAGCACTAGGTTCGCGGTGGGACAAGTCCAGAGGGCGCAGCGGTTGCGGGTCATCTTTGCTTAGTCGATCTATTGTTGTTGGCATTGTTTTCTTTTTTTGTTTCTCTTTGTTTTCGTTTGGGTGTGCTGGAGCTGAGGCTCCAGCAGCTATATCATTGTATCTGTTGTTTGCTATATTAATATAGCGGGGCGAAAGCCTGATTCGAGAGAGAGCTCTATAATCTAGTTTATTTTCCTACACAAGTAAAATCCAAACCTTAAATTTAGTACAAAATTTTAAACTAGTCCAAACCTGTTAAATCAGTCAAACCGGGTTTGCACATGCTTAACTTCATCCATGAGTACATTCCACACGAGTTCAATTCTTGCCTCTCCCTCTAGAAATTTACCCACCATAAGGACGTCGATCAAAGTATTGCATAATAATTTACATACAACCTTAACAACACTACTACTCTGTCAACTGTCATGCACAGACATTAATAATGTTAAAGTTCCAATCATACTCGCAACAAACATAAGAAAGACTGATCTAAATATGTACTACATCGACGATCCCCAAAAGGCCAAAACCAGAAAGCAGGATCAACGCTAGAAAACAGGACACGACGTAAAGCCAACCGTACCTCGTCGAGTTTTAATCGAGCCAGTCAGCCAGCTAATTAACGGAGAGCAACGCCGACAGAATTCTGTGGCCTTACGCCGTTAGTACCGTTACGTGCTCAGCTGGATCCTCTCCCCTGCCTTGGCTTGGAAGTTGGATCTCGTCTCACACGGGGCACTCTGCGCCGCCGTCGTCTTTGGGGTCGTCGTTCTTGGCCTGGGCGGCGGGGGGCGCCGGCGGGGCGACGACGTCGGCGCGGCAGAGCGGGCACGTGGAGTGGAGCCGCAGCCACGCGTCGACGCACGCCGCGTGGAACCGGTGCCCGCAGCGCGGGAGGAGCCGGGCCAGGTCGCCGTCGCGGAACTCCACGATGCACACCGCGCACTCCGCCTTCCCGCCGGTGGTGGTGTCGTCGCTGCTCGAGTCGTACACGGACACGGGAAGCTGGTCGGGGTCGCTCAGGCGCCTGGAAACCCTCGGCGAGGTCGCCGGCGAAGTGTCGGCCGACGACAGCGACGCCTCCTCGTCGGCCCCGCCTCGTTTCCCGGAGAAGAACCGCCAGAAGTAGAAGAAGATGAGGAGGATCATGAGCAGGTTGATGCTCACGAGGCAGACCGTCAACGCCGGGCCGTGCGGAGTCCAGTGCTTGCTCTTCTCCACTGCCGCCGCTGTCGCTGGGCTCTGGGCCGTTGACATCGCGACGCCGGACTCAGGAAGGTGGCTTTGGACGAGAGAAACAGCAGCGGATGGCAGTGGCCAACGATGTGCATAAACCACAGAGAAGCTAAATCTATAATAAGACGTCAAATTGTTCTTCGATCTCAGGAAAGAAGAAACGAGAGAGAGGAAAAGCTTGTTCAAAAGAACATAAATGCACGACAGGAACAGGAAAGGTGGCAAGCGAGATTTGAGAAAGAAGAACGAAAGTGGTGAAGGAAAATGGAGCACTTGTGGGGTTTATAAAATGGTGGAGGGCCGGGAGGTAACATCGGCCCCTGGTGTTTGGGAGTTACAAACAGTACGGTGGTGATTATATAGTTTCGTTAATATCCAATGGTTTGACTATTGTAGTCTAGTATGGTTGGAATGGTTACAGTTGTTTGCTAGAATCGGCGCTTCAAACTCCTGGATTATTATTGTATAGGTTGGAGAAGTCACACGGGAGCTTACTGGTTAGTATCATGGAGAATTCACATGCCACGTTCCTCGACCTGGACCGCACCCTAGGCTCCAGCGACCTCGCGCAACAACACAACAAGGGGCACCGTAGGATCCCCGCGGCAAATATACATGCGACCCGCGAACTGTTCGACAATTTGCCACACCGGTTTTCGCCTAGGACGGAGGACGATGAGGCCATGCTGCACGAAATGATCTGCAAGGCCACAGCCGGGATGACGACCCTGGAGATGAGGAAGACCCCATGTCCATTTCTAACATCGGGGCAGAGCCATTGTTCAGGCCTGAACCGGGGGCGAATATATTTGGCGACGACGCCATGGATGTGGACAAAAAAGACGGTGTCGAGCCTACAATGGCGGTACGCTCAAAAGGAAGAGCCAAAGGACCGGCGTGTACACCGTCTAGGAGAACAAGGTCCTTAGTGAGGATCCAATTGTCAGGAACAAGCAAAAGGGATCGACATATTGGTGGCGCATCTTCAAGTTCTACCACGAGCGCAAGAAGTTCAATCCATATCCCATCAATAGCGACCATAACGGAACCTCTCTTTAAAAGAGATGGGGTTTCATAAATGTCGAGTGCGGCAAGTTTTGTGGTGCATACGAGCATGTGGTAGGCCGTCCCGTGTGAGTGGAACGTGCGTTGGAGACACGGTAATGGTTAGACCATTCTTCCATCTACATTGTACATATGTCCGATTTGCAATTGTTACATATATTGTGGGTTCTCTTCCTTATGTGTAGTTGACCCAAGCCATGGGCTACTTCAAAGAGAAGTACGACAATAAGCCATTCACTTTGCCCCAATACTAGATGAAGATCAAGAAATGTCCAAAGTGGGAAGCAAGTTTTGCCCGCTACAAAAATAGTATCGAAGGCTCGATGAACCATGGGAGTGAGTCGGATGTCATCGACCTTGACGCTGCCTCACACAATGGTCGTGCCCTTTTGCTAAGAGACCACAAGGCCAGCATGCAAGATTTCCAACGCCAAGCCAACACACTTGCATTGCAAGAGACCTTGAAAGGATTGCTTGCGAAGAACGCAAATGCCAAGAGGGAGGAGAGGCACCGTAAACAAAAAGAGGCCACCGTTGGTTGCTTCGTTGACCTCACAAAGAGAGCTTTTGAGGTGGAAGTGGCCAATGCTCGATCAAGGGCCAAGGAGTCCAAGGCCAAGATCATGGCCGAGGAGACCAAGCTCATGATGATGGACTTGACCATCTTGGATCCGGCTCGAATGAGTTGGTTTGAGAAGAAGCAAAAAAAACATCCGCGACCGCCAAGTGTGATCTCATCGATGATCTATCGCCATGAGATTTACCTCTTTTGCGCATTTTCTATCAAATTTATGTTATTTTTCACTATGATTCGGTACTACGGCCTTTGAACTATGATATTTGGTAATTTGTGGTAATTGTTTTGGGTGCTTTTGCCTATTTTTTTCAATTGGATGAATTGTGTTGCCAATTATCAAAATCTATTGCGAGTCGATCAAATATTTAGAAAATGTGTCAATTGGTTGTGTTCGGCCAGAATGGACACCCTTGGCGAATCAAATAGAGACCAAAATGGCATGTTTTGATGCCCGCGGGCCGACCCAAACAAGCTGATTAAGACACACCCTCCCGTATCCATAATGGGTCGGCCCGCTGCCCAAGCATCATGATTATTAATCAGATCCTTTTATACGTAAGCACACTGCAATCCACACAATGATGATGCTACTCCCTCTGTTCGGGATTATAGGTCCTACGCGCATACCTAGATTGTTAATTTGACCAACAAAATATAACTTATATATCAAAAAATTATACCATTAAAAAATATAACCTCTAAGGTATCTAGTGGTATAATTTTTATGCTATAATATGTATATTTTGTTGTTTAAATTGACAACCTAGTTATCCGCGCGGGACTTATAATCCCAAACGGAGGTAGTAGTTGATATGGATCTCTTCCGTGCGTTTGCGAATCTCGAACATCTAAATCTTTGCATTGTCGTAGGTCTCCGCAAGCATATACATACGCCAACCATATGGGACCAACCACTCCCCGGCGACCCACGGTCACACGTAAAAATCAAAATAGGATCGACAAGGGCACGAAAATGTTTCAGATTCTCGCAAAAGCACTCGTTCGTCCGGTCTTGGCGGCAACTTTACGATACGATCGAATGTGTGCCCTCTAAGCGACCATACGTGCATTGGTCAAGAGTGATTATATTGGCGTTCACAAAAAAAAAGAGTGATTATATTGGCGAGGCGAAGATGGTGTGACCGGAACTACCATTATGCTCTAAGGCTAGGGTGTTAAGTAGGATCCCACTAAAGTCTCACTCCTAGTTTATTTTAAAAGTTTATAGTATAAAATTTTATATCATAATTTTCAAAATAAACTATAAATAGGATTTTGATAGGATCCCCTTGACACCCTAGCTAGCTAGCACTCGCTCTGCGCTGTTGTTCCTTACCATTTGCCGTACGTCTCTGCCACGGGCAGTCCGGCAGCTAGCGCATAGATGCATGCGGCGGCAGCGGCCGGCAAATGCCAAAGCGAGAACGTCCACGAACGGTGAGAGCGTTCCGGCCGGGCAGACGGTGACGGCGGCGCGGGCGGATTAGAGAATTCTAGTAGCTAGCGCTCTGCAGTAAGCAGACATGCATATAGGGCGGGTCAATGACTCGACTGACGAAACGGTAGGATCTGAGGGAGGTAACATGTGAAACAAAGACAACATGCAAGTTGGTCGATCCTAAAGACAATCTCCACTTGCGCCGACAGGTTGCGGTGGAGAGATTTGTTCAGAGGACCAGGTGGAATTGATCTGGATAGATCCAAAGGTTGCACCAGGACATACCTGTACTCCCTCCGTTTAGAAATATAAGATGTTTTAGGTTTGTGAATGAGATGCATCTAGACTATCTAGATTCATTTGAACCCATATACTAAAAGATGTCTAAATATATCTTCTTTACGAATCTAAAACCTCTTATATTTCTAAACGGAGGAGGGAGTACATGGCTGCGGCACGCACAGAGCTGAACCGCCGCTCGAAGCTGGTCAGGTGTCCCTGCTGCAAGTACTAGATACACGCCATGTATGGCTGCCTCCTGGAATTCTGCTCTGAGACGGTATGCACACGTCACTGGTTGCCGTACGTACGCACACGTCGACCTCAGAAGCGGCGGGGCGAAGTTGGTAGTCGCATGGTGCGCAAAATATATATATGTGGCCGTAGCTTTCGTGCCCCTTTCCCACGGAGGCGACGGATCCGGCTGTCCTGTCGCCGTGCCTAAGAAAAAATGAGAACAAACGGGAGGCGTGACCACGTCGCCGTCGTCGACGTACGAGATGGGTACGATCTGAGGACGGTACAACCGACCAGGACGACGACCACGTAATCCATCGATCGGAATGATGAGTACTGTATTATTTTGGTAGTGTCGAGCTCGCCCCATCGCGCGCGCCGCTCCAGTCTATTTTGGCTGGATTTGCAGAGGAGCCCCGAGAGAGGTGGTAAGAGCTGTCTCCACTCGTTGGCCGAACACGACAAAATTTGGTCCGTTTTTCGGCCGGACTGAATTTGTTTTTGGCCTGGGTACGTCCATTCTTTCACCCGCGTACCCAGGCCGAGTCCCTAAGTTCGGCTAAAATTCATCAAATTTAGGCGATTTTCATTAAGTTGGGCGAATATAGGCGGATTACATCAAATTTAAACTAAACTAGTACATAAATAAACTTAAAAAGGCAGCTGCCGGTGCCTTCGCCGTCCTACATGCCTAAGTTGCCGTAGAACGACGTGTAGTCGGGGTCGGCTCGGCCGTCATCCCTCGCCTCGCTGCCGCGCCGGCCGTGAAGGTTCTGCGGAGCTTCTCGCCAGGTCGCCGATTCCATGGCCGATAGGACGGGCATGCATCCTCGCTGCTGTCGCCGCCCAGACGAGAGCGGGCGCTTGGTAGGCGAAGCTCACGCCAGACAATACTCGACGCCGCAGGCTGCTTCCTCGGCCGCCGCAGCCGAGGATACGCAGATGCTTCGCTTTCTCCCGCCTCTCGGACCATTCGAGATGTCCGGCGAGGAGGGCTCACCGGGCAGCGTCGGCGTAAGAGGCGGCGCCCATGAGCGATCGCCCACGCCATCTTCAAGGCGGCGTCCTCGGCCTGCGGGCGAGCTCCTGTTGGCGCCGCTCCTCGAAGAAGTGCGCCCAGTAGACGAGGTCGTCGGTGCTCACCGCTTCGGTCGGGTTGTCCATGTCGGCGATGTACTCATGTACATCGTACGACAGCCTCCCACCTGCGGATTGGGATGCCGGGCGCTTAGCGCCCAGCCCGGAGGCATCCGCGTGTCGGCGCGCCATGTACCCGCCAGACAGATGCGCGCCTCCCAAGTTTGGAGGTGCGCCGCCGGCTTGCTATCGCAGCGCCATCGCTGGGTAGCGTCGCCATGGTGAGAGAAGAGGAAGGGAAGCTCACGGAGTTGGGCTTGTGGGTCGGGGGAGATGTGAGAGAGTGTGAAGATCTCCGACGATGGGTACGGCTTATAAAGGCCGAGGCTGGCGGCGAGCGCGGGAGGGGTGTAGCGGCGAGGGCGGGAAAAGTGAAAACGGCGGGAACTTAGTGACCGCCGATCCTTCGCGGGAGCCGGGGCAGCGACGGTGGCGCCGTAATTCGGCGACGCTTATTGCCCGTCGGTCGCCGCGTGGTTCCGAGGATGACGACGACTCGGCTTCCGTCACTGACATGGCGGGTCCACGCGCCGCTTTATTTTTTTTCGCTGATATCACTGAGTCCGGCGCCCCTAGGGCGTACCCGGAAACCTGGGTTCGGCCTGGGTAGCCCGGACCAGAAATGGGCGAAATCCGGCCGAAAACAAGTCCTTGTTACGAGACTGGACCGATTTTCGGCGTCCGGACCAAAATTCAGCGTCCGGATCAGCCTTCTAGATAGGCCAGTGGAGATGCTCTAAGCCAGGTAGGTGTTATCTGCTGCGACTGTGAGCAGCTCGCTCGGATGGCACTTAAGCATGGAGGGCCATGGATGGAGCAGCAACAAACAAAAGATGTCTCCTGCGAGTGCTCAACTGCTCATTACTGTTGCTTGCAGTGACTACATGGAACAGCAGCTAGGTACAGATCAGTACGAGCTGGACACGCACCTATATCCCACTTGCCACACCTGACACCATGTACTGTACACATGTGGAAAGGTCACTGGTTTGCCTTGCTCCATGTAATCGTGATGCTTACTGTTCCTATGGAACATGGTTTGCCTTGCTCCATGTAATCGTGATGCTTACTGTTCCTATGGAACATCAAGTCGGTTCTTTCCCTCGTTTATCAGTCATGTCCACTATTCTAGTGAATGGCTCCGCTTGAAAATTAAGTGTGACTCTGCATGTCGCTTAACTTTATTAATGTAAACATTCTACACGGGTTCATTCGTCACTTCGACGTGGGTGGAATACCCATTCACGTACGTTCTTGAACCCATTCACGTACGTTCCTGAAGAGCCGTCTAATTTGTTGACAATCTTTATAGTTACCCTACATGTGACATGTGTTCCCACGCAAACCGCTTCACTCGCCCCCCGCGTTGCTCCGCTCTAGGGCGACAGGGGCGGCGACGATAGCAAACGCTAGCTAGGCCACCACATCCTTCCCCCCTTCTCTGTCGTCATCGCCAGAGGAGCCCGCAGGCAAGCCCGCACGCAGCTGCCAAGGACGGTGACGGCGAGAATATCGTTGCTCCTTCTCCGCAGGGAGAGCTTTGACGTTGGAGGCAGCAGCCTCAGGAGGTCAGCGCGGCATTGATATGGCGGCTAGGCACTCACCTGTTTTGTTGGCTCTCCTCCTCGGTCGCGCGGGTGGCGAGGGGTAGAGGTTGTTGATCACGACCCTTGGACGATCAACCTCCACCACAAGATTTGAAGATTGTGGCCTTCCCTCCAAGTTGCCCCTACCTCGCTGCTGCTAAATCCCGGCATTCACGACGGATCTTAAGCCTAGTTGGGATGGCTTGGTTGGGAGCTCTGGCCCGGGGGAAACCCTTGACTTGTTGTGGTGATCATGATGGTAACATAGCCTGCATCGTTCCCCTTCTCGAAGGCGATGTCTAGGTCCACTACGGTCACATCTCCTTCTCCGCAATCCTAGGGTGAAAACCTTAAATCCACCCAAATGGGTGGCGGCTTGCTGGCATGTGCTCTCCTTAGAGGTGTCGCCTTGGTTCTACGGGAAGGAGGTTTGCCATTACGGTGGCCGGTGGGCTGCTAGTAGTGGCATTGATGGGGGAATACCCAACCGGGTAGGCCGAAGGAGCCCAGTCGATGATAGCTCTAAAATATAGCCATCTTTATCCGCGTTTAAATCTTATTTTAAGTCAATAAATTGACTAAATAACTCTTTAGCCTTGCTACTAAGAACTAATTACTAAAAATATGTGTAAATCCTTCTCTTGATTTGTGATGTGTAGAAAACCATTCCTTTATGACGAGCCCAGGAGAAATTACTGAAGAAGAATATGACGTAACCAACACAACCAAGTCAACCAGGCTCGAAAAGGCACTTCCGGGAGGTGTAACGAGCATCGGTACGGGCGATCCCCACACATACCGTCCGCCCGTCATGCCGGTGCCTTTCTTAGGTCAAACACAACTACTTGTGTGAAGGAAGCGACACTATTCGAGGAGAGACGCACCCTCCAGCCGCCACATAACCCATTCGCCTTTTAGATCTCACCCATCACACACCGAAAGATATCCACACCACCATAGTTCATCACATCCATATCCTACCTCCTCCATAGCCATAGCAATTATCTTGTAATGGAGACCTAATTGAGAATTGGTGGCGATTGTAATATTTGATTTCAATTTAAGTAATTTACCAATGATTCATATTGTCGATCATTTTATTATGGGTGAGTAGTCCTCAAGGCTGTGGGTTGGGGTCACTCGCAGAGTCTATGCATCTAGTCTTATGGGAATATTGTGTATTGATTGAATATGAGTTTTGTTATCTTGTATATTTGTCTCTACCTAGATCCGAGGACTTGTAGGTACCCAAGACTCCGCAGATTGATCATGGTGTGAGATGAGATGACATGAGTAGATAATAGCGTCTAACACGCGAAACCTTAGTGACAGCAAGGGGGTACGGTATTATCTTAGTGATCCACTTGGGATCAACAGTAACATCACCGATCTTAACACTTTGGTCTATTTTACTTAATAATAGTTGTAACCCGTGATTTTGTGGTATGACGGTTGGACCAAAATACTATTGTCACATATGGTTTTAAGGTCTCTAGTAACTGAGAATGTACTGGCCATAATTCCTATCACTATTAGATCGTTTTACACCTGACTGTGTTTAATCTTATTTTTATCCTATTTCGTATGCGTAGATGCACATGGATCTTCAACCCTGGCCTATCTTCATCATTGAAAACAACCAAAATATACATAGTAAACTTGAAAGATCTGGTTAACGGAAAACAAAATTAATCAGTAAGTCTTGTAGAAGTTCCTCAGATTTCCTTTTAGCGTTTGTTTCCCAAGGTTCGATAAACCTAGGTATTTTCTAGGGAAAAGGCTACTATAATGCATTCGTAATCCGGCTTTAAGATTTAGTCGACACTATTGAATCGAGGTGGCGCATGATGTGCACATGTTCGTCCTTTTCATTGTATTACACGAGGCAAATTAGGTGGACTCAGTGGCCTAGTCTCCATGTAACCAACAAGGAACCCTAAACTGACTCAGTATCTATCATGTAAAGCGACTCGATATCTTCTTTAATTGATTGTATTACTCTTTCCGATCCGCTGCGAGGAAGATGGATGATATATACATTGCAAGGAGGATAGCTGGTAGAGCTCAGAAGGAAGCACGAACATCCGTGTTGAGGTTGTCAACTTGTGTCGCTCAGATGATGCCTTGCAGATCGATGGCGAGGTTGTCCGCATCACGAAGATCTTCTTACCCCGATGTGATGCAGAATTTGTGTAGAAATAAAGATGCTCAAGAACTACAAAAACAAATTAGAGATGTTTTCTTAATAATAATTTTTTTAGTTTTTGTAGTTTTTTATTTATAGGTTTAGGTAGAAAGACATATACACAAGAGCTTCTCTTTTAGAGGGTTCTTATGCTTAAATCTCGGCACCAGCAAACTGATGATACATCCATGAAATAGAATTTTATATCTTAAATGTAATGGATAAAAATAAATTTTATTCTTATAAGTTATGGAAATTATTACTTCTATGACATTGACCAATCATATTTGTTAACACTAAGAGTCATTAACTTATGTGCATTTGGAAAATGTAACAAAAAGGCAAAATATTGCACATCACTATTTGACATTACTAATACTGTGCCATCTTCTATAATCTACCGTGGTAACTCGAGTTGGGGCCACGGAATATAGATCCCACAGCGGACCCCATGTGCCATGAAAAAAGTGGCGTGCATTCACTTTGCCCTACGTAGATATTTCTAGTGGACTTTTTCTTACATAAGCACGAGCATGACGATGAAGAATGTGTCTCCGTGTTTATAACGCCAGGGTCCGTGTGCGCTATTTTAGTGGAAATTCTTGCAACCATGCCATTTTAATGAGGACAACCATGAAAGAAGAACTCATATAATTAGGTATTGTGACCGTTGAATCATAATGGTTTCATGAACTCTTAAAAGATTTTCCTTCGGTTTAAAAACTAATATCTGCTCTGTCAACTAAACTGTGATTTTTAAAGTGAAATATTCTAAGGGATAATATGAAGGCTAATTTTTTTTAATAATACATTTTTTTTTATTAAATTACATAAATAATATACAAAACGGACAAATTACAAATTTGTTGGTCGGTCGGCCACGCTTCCTTCGTCCGTTGAACGGACGACACGCCACCACCGATTCGAGGCGAGCATCGTCCTGCCCTGGAGCATCCCTGTAGCGCCTCGCGAGTCAGTCCACCACTGCTGCCCTCGAGTCAGTTTACTGGCAGCAGCACGGCGGGCGGCAGCAGCGCAGTTTTGGTACTCCGCGGCCTGCTCCGGTGTCAGATCAAGTGAAAACCCCTTTTTCGTACCCAGTACTACTAGTACTGGTTTTGCTCTGAACTTATTACTGGGTACTGAATTAGTACCCGTGCAGTGCAGCTTGGTTTAATTCTCTGCTCTCTCTGTAAGAGGTGGTGCGGTTTACCGCCGAGCGATATCAGAAGCTTCAGTTTACGGCTTGTTTTACAAACAGAAGGGCAGCTCATAAAATGGTTTTACAGGAGGATGAACCCGGGGATTAGGTTCAGGTTCGTGTGTCGTAAATCCGTCCAACGGACGAAGGCAGTGTGTCGTCTGTTGAACGGCCGATCGACCAACAGATTTGCAATTTGCCCGTTTTGTGTATTATTTATAAAATTCAATAAAAAAATGTATTATTTAAATTTTTTTAGCAATATGAAGAGTTCAAGACATGACAAAATAAGACTCAAATTTTGTCAGAAAATTGAAAAACACAAGAATTCTAGCATTGGATTATGTCCAAACGGCTAAGAATCTGTCAGATATTCTTACGAAAGGAGTATCAAGAAACTTGATAGATAATGCTGCATCGAGAGAGATGAAGTTGAGACCCATGTAAGTTGTCGAGAGAGTAACCCAATATATGTGATCGTATATTCCATGAACTAGGACCTTGAAAACAAAGCAGAGCAATTGAGTTGAGATAAACTTTTAATACTCACACTCCGCTGTAGATACAATTCTCGTATAGCCTATGGTTAGGCGGTTTGATAATATCTTGATGTGTTATGTTTGGCTATTCGTGTGCAAAGACGTTTTCCTATAGGGTGGTCTTGAAAAGGCACACTTATATGAGCTACACTGCTAGTCACAATGTATGATATTTGGGTGAATCTCTAGTAAGCTCGTGAAAGTTCGAAGAGCAAGACTTATAAGCACCGGAGGGGTAGCATACGATAGGATATATCATCCTAGTAATGGTAATGATATTGAGTGAAGTTGCTGCACAAGACTGACAATTCAAAGTCTAGTCCATTATTGTTCAGTTTTAGACAAGTGTAGTTCTTTGCCTAGATAGAAGTTCAACTTAATAGCCTTCACTAAACTATAGGTATATTAAATAGTTCTTTGAAACTAATGTGCACTATAATGTGTCTTAAAGATCTGGTGGGAGATTGTTAGATTTATATGGGATACAGCCCATGTAGAAAACCATATAGGCTAGCAAATCTTGAAATCTGAAAGGCCCATCTAGTATAGCAGCTTGGGAGCTTTGGAGTACAAAGTTTAGGTCCAATTCTTTTGGTAGCTTCTCTGAGAAGCTATGCTCCCCAGCTTCAAGGAAAGCTGCCAAAAGAAGTGGATCTTAGTCCTAAATTGTTAGTTGGGAGAGAGTTGAACCAATTTATAAGGATAGATCTTTCTATCCCATTAAGTTAGTGAAAACAAGAGAATTTAACGCGCACTCATGTTTGTCAGCCGCCCTCACATTCCTCGCCTTTCATGACTCGAGTTTGAGTTAGAAATTTATTTTGCAGAAGACTAAATTTTTCATGTTGTACCAACTGTTTGGATATGTGTAAATATGTGTGTGCATACTTAACGCATGTCCATGAATTTCACCGCGTGGCGGTTTGATCGGCTCACCTCTTATGCTTTACAAAGGAGAGATAGAACAAATCTAGAATGAACCAGTTCCTCTCTCTTGCCTAAGTTCCTATCCATTGTGCTGCTCTCTAGGTTTCTCCATCCTGGCTACTGGGTGCCCCGCCGTCTAGGAGAGCAGACATCCAAAGCTATATCCATCGATATCCTACACCGAGAAATGAGTGATAAGGTTTTCGAGAAGCGTTTTGTACAACTACTTGCCTCTGTTTTTCCGTTCCTCGCCGACCATACATCTACTTCCTCAAAGAATCCGACGACTAACAACCTCGACAACACCACTGACGACATCAACATTGACCATGCTGCTACAACGATGGTGATCTTTCTAGTCAACATGTATGTGCTTCTTATCTCTTTGTTCCCGCTAGTATTTGATCCATATATAGATAAATGCTACATGTGCTTATTAGTTGGATCACTACAGGAATGGGAAGCTACGCCGACGGCCAAACGTCGGGGCCGTCAGCGTAGCCATCGTTTAGGCCAGCTCTGCCAAGCAGCCGTCGGCGTAGAATTGCCCTCGACATATCCTATGCTACGCCGACGGCTGTCCTCGGCGTAGCTATTTTTTATTTTATCTCATAAAACTTTGAAAAATCATAACTAAATCATTCTAATTCGGAAAAATACAAATAATATATCAAAATTTACAGAAAAATAAGACCTATCTATCTACACTCAAATATTACACATTCGTAAATAAAAATTAAGTAAAACATAAAACATTATATATAGTTTAAAACGGGCATAAAAAATTTAAAAATGATCGAAACAATACGAAACCTTCGCGTGGTGTTATATTATGTGACATAGTTAGAAGTAAAAATATCAAACTTGGTATATTGATTATGTCTTAAAGAAACCTTCACAAAATGACCTATCTTATTCGAGGTTTCTTGGCTTTCGGGTCAAATGACCAATGTTATGGCTAGAATCAAGGCACAGTTTGTGATAATGTGCCTATATTGTGCATACATGTACATCATAGGATGGCGAACAATGTTGCAGGAGGAAGCTTTCCTTTTTGTCGCACCAAAAAGGCATTTTCCATTTTCTGAGCATAAAAAACGGATGGTTTTATGAAGCAACCACCAAATGGCTAATTCAAAATACTACCACCATATTTTACAAAAATAATAGAGCACCTTATATGGACAATGTCCCAACAGGGGGATCCGAAACGTTTTCGTCCACCTTTGGTGAAAAAGACAAATTCATGCCGAATCGGTAGGAAGTGGGTCAGATATAAACTACAGGTACATGATCCGATGCTCATGTTCTTTTACAAAAATCATTTTTAGGTTCACAATATGCTATTTTATCAAAGATCCAATGCAAGTTTAGCGAGGCTCGGCCCCGAGCTAAGAATCTTCATGCCCGCCGTTCGACAAAGTTTGACGATAGTTTAAAACGGGCATAAAAAATTCAAAAACGATCGAAACAATGCGAAACCTTCGCGTGGTGTCATATTATGTGACATAGTTATAAGTAAAAATATTAAACTTGATATATTGATTATGTCTCAAAAAAACCTTCACAAAATGACCTATCTCATTCGAGGTTTCTTGGCTTTCGGGTCAAATGACCAATGTTATGGCTAGAATCAAGGCATAGTTTGTGATAATGTGCCCATATTGTGCATACATATGCATCATGGGATGGCGAACAATGTTGCGGGAGGAAGTTTTCCTTTTCGTCGCACCAAAAAGCCATTTCCCATTTTCCGAGCACAAAAACGGACGATTTTGTGAAGCAACCACCAAATGGCTAATTCAAAATGCTACCACCACATTTTACAAAAATACTATACCACCTTATATGGACAATGTCCCAACAGGGGTTTCCGAAATCTTTCCGTCCACCTTTGGTGAAAAAGACAAATTCCTGCCGAATCGGTAGGAAGTGGGTCAGATATGAACTACAGGTACGTGATCCGATGCTCATGTTTTTTTATAAAAATCATTTTTAGGTTCACAATATGCTATTTTATCAAAGATCCAATGCAATTTTAGTGAGGCTCGGCCCCGAGCTAAGAATCTTCATGCCTGCCGTTTGACAAAGTTTGACGATAGTTTAAAACGGGCATAAAAAATTCAAAAACGATCGAAACAATGTGAAACCTTCGCGTGGTGTCATATTATGTGACATAGTTATAAGTAAAAATATCAAACTTGATATATGGATTATGTATCAAAAAAACCTTCACAAAATGACCTATCTCATTCGAGGTTTCTTGGCTTTCGGGTCAAATGACCAATGTTATGGCTAGAATCGAGGCATAGTTTGTGATAATATGCCCATATTGTGCATACACATGCATTATGGGATGGAGAATAATATTGCAGGAGAAAGTTTTCCTTTTCGTCGCACCAAAAAGCCATTTCCCATTTTTGGAGCATAAAAAATGGACGGTTTTGTGAAGCAACCACCAAATGGCTAATTTAAAATGGTACCACCATATTTTACAAAGATACTATACCACCTTATATAGACAATGCCCCAACAGGGGAATCCAAAACCTTTCCGTCCACCTCTAGTGAAAAAGACAAATTCCTGCCGAATCGGCAGGAAGTGGGTCAGATATGAACTACAGGTACATGATCCGATGATCATGTTTTTTTACAAAAATCATTTTTACGTTTATAATATGCTATTTTATCAAAGATCCAATACAAGTTTAGCGAGACTCGGCCCCGAGCTAAGAATCTTCATGCCCGTCGTTCGACAAAGTTTGACGATAGTTTAAAACAGGCATAAAAAATTCAAAAACGATCAAAGATTCAATGCAAGTTTTCCTTTTCATCGCACCAAAAAGTCATTTTTCATTATCCGAGCGCAAAAAGGGAATTTTCTAAAGCAACCACCAAATAGATAATTCAAAAATGGAGGGTTTGTGATTAGTTGATATGGATATCATATTTGGATTCCTCTCATTTTTCTGATCAATTTAGACATATTATTTATTAAATTCCGATTTACAGATTTAAAGATATTAATTATTTTATATTAAATAGAAAAATACAAAAAAGTAAAATTATTATATTTTTATTTGAATTCAATAATATTTTTACTTATTCATTAATGTTTACTTAAATAATTGTTTATAATTTTAAAAAATACAAACATGTGACATGTTGATATAAGGGTTAATAGGATTGATATCATAGTATTGACAACAATGTATGAATTACTTTGTGGAAACAGATTCTGAAAGAACGAGGAAGTTAAGCGTGCTGGAGCTGGAGTAGTATTAGGATGGGTGACCTTTCGGGAAGTTCGACCAAGACTGCAATTTAATTAAATATTAAGTGTAATTAGTGTTAAAAATGTTCAAAGTAAGAGATTAACGAGTCAAACAATTCAAAGATTCAATTATTGAGAAAATAAAATAAAAAATTTAATTTTTATTTTAAAAAAATATTTTTACAACCTGTCGACAAACTATGCCGACGGCATTGCCCTCGGCGTAGCATACGCCGACGATATTTTGATACGCCGACGGCCTCTATGTGCTCCGCCGAGGGAGCCCTTTGCCGAGGAGGCTACGCCGAGGACAGCCGTCGGCGTAGCATACGCCGAGGGCTTTTTAGCCTATGTCGACGGCTTTTTGCCCTCGGTGTAGCGCGCGCGTCCTGTAGTGGATGTATGTGGTTAACTTTACTAGTGCATATGTGAAGCGGATTTTGATAATTAATCTCACTAAAAATCGCTTAATGACCCAACATCCAACCCAAGGAAGGCATCCAAGACACATGAAAAAGCATGAGGCACATATGATGTGTATATCAACACGGCGACGACGGTCACTGCCAGGCGAAACAGAGGCGAGTGGTCTTGTCGCGTGCCATATTGAAGTGCGTGAATTGTAAAGCTGTTGTATGTCAAAAAGGCGTCCCGTGCTGCGTTTCATGACCCTAGGCCAAAAAAGTTACATCATTCTCAACACGTCGAACAGAATAAGAACCTACCTGAACTGCAGAACACGTTTGAATTTTTACATGCCAGCAATCTTCTGCACCACACATGGCAAGAACGGCCCTTAAAATGCACGTTTCATAATACTCCCTCCGTTTAGAAATATAAGATGTTTTAGCTTTGTGAATTAAATGTATCTAGACGTTTTTTAGTACATAGATTTGTTGAGATTTAGAGTGAACCTATACATTAAAAAACGTCTAGATATATTTATTTTACAAAGCTAAAATATCTTATATTTCTGAAACAGTGGGAGTACTTTTTTTTGAGAGAAAATGGTGGGAGTACTATGGTATGCACGGATCACGGATTTTAGGTGGTTCACATTGAGTCATTTTTTTTGAACGGGAAAGGTCCCGAAGGACCGAGATGCTGCTATTAGTCAAAGCGGTGAGTACAAATTACAATAAGGCCCATAAAAGAAAACAAGGTTACGACTGGGGCCCTCAAATTTACACATTGCACCCTGCAGGAAAGATCAGAAAGCAATCGAGTCCTGCATGCCGCTTGACGCTCGCCTCCAGCCGCGGCCTCCGTCGTCGGAACCGGGGACGAACCACTTGGCCCGACGTCGACGCTAGGAGCCGCGAGGAGGGAGAGAAAAGGCCGACGGAGGCGGTTGAAGTAGCTCAGGCACAGAGGCCTCTCGAGCTCGGCGTGGCCACCCTCTTGGCCAGGGATAGCGGTTGGCTTTTTTTGCTTCCGCTTGGAGATCGCCGGAGGAAACGCAGCATCGCCAGCTGGGGACAGGCGGCCCCGTCCATCGCAAGCATCAGCAGCTAGCCCACGCTCCTTCTTTCTCTCGCCACCACGATAGGCCGAGATCTGGAGAGGCAGCTAGATGCCGACGACACTGCGAAGGCACACCCGAGCTTTATGGTCGAGCCACTGAGTCTGCATCCTCCGCCGGCAACTGCAACCACTGCAGCGACACGAAGAGGGAGACCCAGTGACCTCCTGGCGCCGCTCGAAAACGCCAAGGAGTAGCTTGATGATGCGAAGAAGCGCAGCCGCCGCCCACAACCAGGCCGTCTCCCCCCGCCGCCACGGCCAGCCAGATCTGGGCAACCACACAATACCCGCATCAAGAACAACTTTATTCCGGAGCGCGGTGTCCGTCGTCGTCTTCCTCCCTCCACCATGGACAGAGAGAAAGGCAACGAGGAACCTTAAAAAGCTAAGGATCTAGCTGGCACAGAGGCTTAGTGCCGCCTCCACCTACGGGCATCAAGCCCAAGACCGGCACAGGGCCAAACCACCTACATCTACAACTATACAACGGCCAGCCTCTCCCACCCCATCCTCTCCAGCTGGAGCCAAAGAAGAAGGGGAGGGGTGGGGGGGGGGGGGGACTCCACATTGAGTCACGCGGATGGTGGTGGAGTATGGAACCAAAGCTGCAGCATCACCCCAAAAAATACAAACTGATCGAGCCGAAGATTCTCGATCTCGTGATAACACAGTATAGTAGGGACAAACTAACTAATCCACGTCTCTAGTCCAGATGCTTCTGCTGCCGTACCTGGTCGTACAACCACATGGCATTATTAGCTTGGTTAGCACAAACTAATTAATCCACGTCGCTTGGCATCTCTATTCGCCATGCATCTTTCTGCTCCAAAATAGTATCGTCAAGCTCCTAAGATATACGCCACTGCCTGCCTCCCGTACATACACGTCAACCTCACAAAACGGCGAAGTTTTTTTTTTTTTGACAATACAAACGGCGTAGTTGGTGGTGCAGTAGTGGACGGTGAGCGTATGTGGCCGTAGCTTTCGTGCCCATTTTTTGGCGCGGAGCGGAGGCCTGTCGGCTGTCGTCCTGTCCTCGTCGCCGTGCCCCTTAAAAAAGCGAAAAGGAACGGGAGGCGACGACGCGAAGCTAGCTAGCTCGATCGGTTGTGTTCATTATCCTAGCGCGACCACGTCGCCGTCAGGTAGGATCCGAGGACGGTACAACTGACCAGGACGACGACATCATCATGCATCGATCAGAATGATATTTTTCTAGTGTTGAGATCCATGGCGCGCCGCTCCTGTCTATTTTGGATGGATGCGTGACGGATTTGCACAAAAGACCGGAGGTGGTAAGCCAGGTAGGTGTTACCTGATGGAGCAGCTGGCTCGGATGGCACTATGCATGGAGGGCCATGGATGGAGCAGGAAGAAACGAAAGATGTCTCCTGGGAGTGCCCGTTACTGTTGCTTGCACTGCATGCAGTGACTACTCCATGGACCACGCATCCATGTCAAGGAGCTAGCTAGTAGCTACAGACGACGAGCTGGACACACACATATATAAGAGTATCTCCACTAAGGTTTCTCAGGACGCTAATTCCAGGGCGGAAATTAGTTCCGGACGCTGAAAATTGGTCTAGTCGCGTTCCTAGGACCCCGGTTTCGTCCGGATTCGCGCCAACTTTGATCCGGACTTCTCGGGCCATTTCCGGCATCCCGGAAACACCATGGAAATGCCGGACGAAGCGAAAACGGACGTGTGCCAGCTCTGTCGACGAGATAGTCCCATTTTCTCCCACATCCACTCGCCCAGACTGCGGCGAAGAGCTCCCCAGCTACCTCTGTCGCCATGACTTCGCCGGCGGAGCTCCTCCATGTCGAGACATATCGACACCTCTAGATAGGCTCGTTGTAGTCGCCGCCCCTTTTGCCGCCCAAACTTCGCCGTAGCTCGGCTTCGCTGCGAGCTCCCACCACATCGCCCGCCAAGTGTTCGGTGTTTTGCCTGTTCGGCCATGGACTCCGACGGCGAGGAGATGATCGCCGTGTTGCTGGAGGAGGAGAACTCCGCTGTCGCCGAAGATGCAGAGCACATGCAGATCCTCGCCTCCTTCGCCTTGTTGTACCTGCAGACGGCGAAGCCGAAGCATGGAGGTTCGGCGAAGGGTCGCCGGAAGTGCAAGGCAAGACAAAGAATAGAGGGCTACTGCATGTTATACGCCGACTACTTCGCCGACGAGCCGCTGCACAAAGAGGCCGTGTTTCGGCACCGTTTCAGGATGAGCCGGAAGCTCTTCCTCAAGATCGTGCATGCCATCCGTGAATTCGACCCCTATTTTGTGTTCAAGAAGGACTGCGCCGGCATGGTTGGGTTGTCCTCACTGTAGAAGTGCACAGTGACGATAAAGTTGCTTGCATATGGAGCGCCGGGTGACAGTGTCGATGACTATCTTCACATGGCCGAGTCCACCACCATTGATTGCTTATACAGGTTCTGCAGGGCAGTGATTGCAATGTTTGAGAAACAGTACTTGAGAACACCCACTGCTGAAGACACTGCTCGGATCATGGCAGTCAATGAAAGTAGAGGATTTCCTAGGATGCTTGGAAGCATAGACTGCATGCATCGGCAGTGGAAGAACTATCCATTGCATGGCAGGGAATGTACAAATGTCACAAAGGAGGTTGCACTGTGATACTCGAGGCAGTTTCTACACATGATCTTTGGATCTGACACTCCTTCTTTGGCATGGCAGGATCAAACAATGACATCAACGCCCTCAACTCCTCAAATGTCTTTGCCAATCTTGTTGAGGGTCATGCTCCCCCTGTGGACTTTGAGATCAACCGGCACCACTACAACAAAATATACTATCTAGAAGATGACATCTATCCAAGATGGCCAACATTTGTGAAGACTATCTGTAACTACCTCGGTGAATTACGCTCTTAGTTACAAGCCTGGATGAGCGAAATGGTTAAAATAGTACGGTGGGGCCAAATACCACTCACAGGTAGACCTTTCGGCCGTCCTAACCATTTCCAAACATCGGGACAAGAATCGGCAAAGTGAAGGGATCAACTACATACACAAATGAGTATGTATGCAAGCCACCATACAATAGTCCTCAGAGCCATTCCATCTAAAAGAAATAGAAATATTGCAACGCCATACGGCAAGATCCAAATATCCTAGATAGATATAATAGTTTAGGATACCTCCTCATACATCAAACATCAGAGTATCAGGCGGAAGCGGAAAACAAGATCCGAGTACGGATAAGAAGCAAATCGGCATAAGATGCCCCATAAATAAACACATCCCGCCCACAGATCTCACGGATCCCCGTTCCCGGAATCTCTACACCAAATAATCAAGGCCAACATCGTCTGCCTCCACCCAAAGATCCATCTTGAGCTTACCTGCTCATCGAATCAAACAATTTATCGTGGTGAGACCCTAGGGTACTCAAAGAAGTCTTTATGCCTCTAAAGGGACACAACCTGGGTGACGAATTGCAGCAAAAGATAATACCTAACAATTCTATAGATACTCGCTATCCATCCGCCTAACCAAAGATAGACGGATGTCCATGAATTAATAACAACAGCTTATAACAAGAATATTAACAGATCCATCCTCCTCCTCGCTACCAACGAGGAAGCGGATTTAACAACCCCCCATCCGTTGGCAGTTTTATTATCCATTCCATGAGCGTTGCACTAATTACTAGTCAGGTACTTAGTCAAATTAAAAGCGGTACTTTAGTTATACTTGTCTATGATCGAGAAACTGTGCTCCAAGTCGTCCATAACCGCGGACACGGCTTTCAGAAAGTTTTACCCTGCAGGGGTGCACAAATAGCAACACACACTCGATCAACCTCGGGTTAGGGTTTTTGTTAGGGTTGGGGTAGGTAGCTGGGGTGGTTAGGCTGGTGTAGGGAGGGTGGCCAGGTGGGGCCAGCTTCGCAGGGAGAGGAGAGACAGAGAGGTGTGGTAGGGGCTGGGGTTGATGCTTCGGCATGGAGGGATAGGTCATGGGGTAGGGTTTGGAGAGAGGGTTTGGAAGAGAGGATAGAGAGAGAGAGATGTGGTGGTAGCTATGGTTTGAAACATGACCAAAACAAGAGGTGTCAAAAGAGAGGAGAGAGGGGTAGGGAGAGGGATTAGGGTTTGGAGAGAGGGTTTTGGAGATAATGGTGGAGAGGCCCACACATGGCTTGCATGGATGGGGGATGGGTGTAGGGTTTTGCCATGAACCAAATAAGATCTAGCATGAAGAGGGGTATAGAGAGAGATGGGAGATGATCCACTCAAAGATTCAAATAAAAACCCAAAAGACTAGAATGTGGTGGTACTTGCATGGCCCATGCAAAATAATTAATGCCATGTGTATTCTTGTGAAAACAATAATATTAACATGGCATTATTCTTATGCATTTCCAAACGTGGAATAAAAGCCAAGCAAAAGAATTGTAGAAGTAGATCCATCCTATCTCCCATGAGCTAGATTAAATACCAAAGAAAATCAAATACAAGCTCATGGATAATGGAATGGTGGAATTATAAGGTGGTGAAAGAAAGGGTGGTGGAGTGGAATAAAAGATATGCCCCCAACTCAACTTGGGCATTTAAACAATATATCAATAACCAAATACAATATCAAGAGGCAAATACAATTAACAATGCATATGAGAGAAGAACCAAAACAAAAAGGGTTTTATATGATGCTCAAATGCAAGGTGGCATGATGACATGAGCATGATATAATTATGATGCAATAATTATACATATGAAGTAGCCATTATATTAATAGACCAAGTAGCATTACAATTGTTAGACAATTGGGATGCTACACTATCTCAAACCCAATGCTCTCCAAGCATTCTCGGTTTGCCAAGGAACATGAAGCTTGCAGGAAGGACCCATTGAGTTTGGTCGATCGGAACGAGCCATACTATAGACAGGGACCCCTTGCCGAGCCAAATCACCAGTGCCTCCAACCTGGGCTGCCTTATCGCTATGCGTCAGAAGATCCGAGATCCGGTTGTGCACCAACAGCTGCAGGATGATCTGGTTGAGCACCTATGGATACGCAGGGGCAACACGTAGATGGCTAGCAAGAACTAGGCTGAACTAGGCCGAAATATGTTGTATTTTCATTGTACGCCGAACTATGTTTAAATTTACGCCGAACAATGCTTTGTATTCATGTTTGGCTGAACTATGCCAAAAACTGGACGAATTTGAGCTGAATTTGGACGGAAAAGGACGTCCTGGGAACCCGTCATGCGAACGAGTGGGAAACTCGGCGTTCCCAGGACGAAAACGTGTTTCGTCCGGCTATATTTTGGTTCGGATTTTGGCATGAAAACGGCCAACGAGTGGGGATGCTCTAATCCCACTTTCCACATAGCTAGCTGGACACACACCTATAATCCCACTTCACATAACATCGTCTACTGTAGATATGTTGAAAGCTCAGTGGTTTGCCACATGCTTAGTGATTGTGTACTTTTGTGATTTCAATCGGTCAAATCTTGTCTCGTACCCTCTCTCCAAACCAAATTAGTCATCGAAGGTCTATTGAACACGGATTTTAGACAACAATTTGCTCACTCCGATAAATAATTTGGATCGGAGGAGTAATGAATAAGACCATGTAGAATCTCCGATGTTACCTCTCAGGAAACACCCTGCAAATAATACCCCCAATGATATCGCCTTTTTCTCTTGGAAAACATATTGATATTACGATCATCATACTAATTATGCCTACTATATGCGACAATGTAATGTCAAGAACTAATCAAGACATCGAGCTACACATGACAAAAGGAAAAAAAACAATAGAAAGAAATCGACCACACCGAAACGATCAGGAAATCGCAGCAGCCAAAAAAAAATCACCCATAGTAACAAAAGGACTATGAAAGAGCTTTTCCAACAGAGACGTCTTTAAGAAAGAAGCAGTGCACAACCACCGTTGCTACCTTACTCTATAATATCGTCAAAAGAAAAACTTCATGAGATTGCTAACTTATAATGGAACATCAAATCGATTCTTTCATGTAATAGTCATGTCCACTATTCCAATTAATGATTCCGTTTGAGTAGTTTGAGTCTGCTTGTTGCTAAAGTTTATTCATGTATACATTCTACACGAGTTCATTTGTCACTTCTACGTGTTGGTGGAAACCCCATTAATATTCTTGTCGAACCATGTAACTACACTCTGTGTTTTGAAGCACCATGTAAGATACGGCCATCATTATAATATCTATTATAGCTTGAGTGATTTATGACTTCCCGTATGGTAATTTTCCGCTGGGCGCGACTATGGACATGGACAGTGAAGGGACACATGGTCCAGATTTTTCTTAGATATACACAGGGTCTAGAAAATAAACCAACAAAGCCAATGAAGATTTCCATTACTACTAATTTACATTTAATCTTACTAATTCTGTCACAAAAGTCTAATGCTCCATCAAATATACTACAGTACTTCTAGTCATCCGTAGGAGTATATCTATATCTAAAAATAAAGCACGAAGTGTTTTTTCCAGTCCAACATTTTTTTAGACCGATTTACTCCTATAAGTTAGCCAATATTACCCCACCGTGGAACCGGTAAGTAAAAGAAAATTCATCTGCGCGTTTGTCATCTTCCAGGCCTTTGTTGGCCCGAACCTAAAGGAATGATCCTCTGTCAGCCGGCCCATACGAAGCAACGTCTAAGTCTGAGACCCGTATAATTTTTAACTAATAATAGTCCCACACTGCTGCCTCACAGAAAATTTCACCACTTTAAATACCTTGGCAGGACCGCTGTGGACAAGCCAAGCAACATGAACAACGATTGTTGTCTCGAGAAGAAACAAGAACAACAACCTCGGCAGGAGGCGAGGCGAGGCGCGAGCTTGCGGAAGATGGGTACCGAGAGGAAGTGGGGGGCTCGCCTGCCGGGACATCTGCCGCCGACCCAGACAGAATAGAGGGCGGGCAGTGCGCGTCCAGAGCGGATGAGGAGCCGCGAGAAGTCGGGAGGGGGGGAGCCAGGGACGATTTTGGCATCCTCCTGGTTATTCCGAGAAGAGTGTGGAGATAGTAGTAGGAAATCAAGAGATTGCTTCTCGATAGTACTTAGCATATATGGTCAGGGATAGGATGAGACGTTGTGCTGCTATTTTTGCTCCGACTTTAGGCAAAAATCTGATGGGTTAGCCGATTGCTTAACAGAGATAGAAAATATTCTTTGGGGTTGCTACGTATTTAATTGAATTTAAGTACATATCACATGGGTTCTTCTTGGATTATTAAAAAGAATTCAGTATTTCAAATATGCCTTTTTTATCATATCAATTCCAATTTCGATGCAATATATTGTTTTATATTTACAAAAATGGGTCTTAGACATCTCAAAAACCGGCGCTGATTTACCCGTCGATCGATCAGGCTTTTCGACGTACCCATGGTGCTGGGTCTTTTCCGCGTCGTTAAATTTGTTCCACTGCTGAGCTATAGCGACCCATGCACGTGGCTTTTCTACCGGAATTTATTCGGTGTACCTTGAGTCACACGACTAGGCTTTTGAAAGATGACACGCGGATATATTTTGTTAACATAGTCCCACCTCATTTTTTAAAATTGAGTCTAGCCGGTTTATACATGTTAAGTTTCCTAAAATATCTGCCAGCCGCTTTGAAAACAATGCACCTATGGTTTGTCTAATATTGGTGTCGACTAAAGAAAGATAAAAGGAGAGTTGCATGGTTGCAAGTTTGTCTCACGGAGTTATCCAAAGAACGGGGCAATGACCTAGGTTCGGAATGGCAATCAGGGCATCAACTACAAGGCTACAAGGCAGTTAGTGGCACGCTAAAAGATATTTTTGTCCCCGGTTACAACGCAGGGGCACATATCCTAGCACAACGAAAAATAAGTGTTGCTTACCAAAAAGTAAGATCTTTTCGCTACTCCCTTTAATTCAAAATTAATTGACTTGAATTTGGCTTGTATCATCCATCAACGAATTGGGTTCATCATCTAGATGTTGGTGTTGTATATTAAAGAAAATCTATTTCAATAGTGCAATACGACACAACTGCCTCATCACGTACGGATTGGTGTTGCGGACGTGTATTTTCTATTTTCTAAGTGAACAGTTTTGACGGAATGGATGATTCTACATCTCATCAATGCAAATTTTTCTCACCCGTGGCAACGCACGGGCATTTTTGCTAGTGTTACTAATAATCCTATAATTCCAATCATACCCAGCATCAGATATAAGAGATGACTGATCTAAATATGTAACTACCTCACGATCCCCAAAAGGGCAAAACTGAAAAGAAAATCAAATACTGTATATTTGTAACAGGATCAACACGAGAAAACAGGAGACGACGACGCCAACCGTGTACCTCGCCGACTTTTACGCGAGGATAGCGACGCCGATCGGAAAGAATCTTGTCGCCTTCCCTTCCGCCGTTACGTGCTCCTCCTCTCCTCTGCATTGGCGTGGATCTCAATCTGCCGAGCTCACACCGGGCACTCCGCGCCACCGTCGTCCTTGGGGTCGTCGTTCTTGGGCTCGGCGGTGGCTGGCGGCGGGGCGACGACGTCGGCTCGGCAGAGCGGGCACGTGGAGTGGAGCCGCAGCCAGGTGTCGACGCACGCCGCGTGGAATCGGTGCCCGCAGCGCGGGAGGAGCCGGGCCAGGTCGCCGTCGCGGAACTCCACGATGCACACCGCGCAGTCGGCCTTCCCGCCGGCGGGGTCCTCGCTGCTCGAGTCGTACACGGAAACGGGCAGCTGGTCGGGGTCGCTCAGGCGCCTCGAAGCTCTGGGCGAGGTCGCCGGGGAAGTGTCAGCCGATGAAGACGGTGCCTCCTCGTCTGCGCCGCCAAGGGAGGACGGCCCTCGCCTCCCGGAGAAGAACCGCCAGAAGTAGAAGAAGATGAGGAGGATCATGAGCAGGTTGATGGTGACGAGACAGGCCGTCAGCGCCGGGCCGTGCGGAGCCCAGTGCTTGCTCGTCTCTACCGCCGCCGCCGCCACCGCGGTCGCTGGGCTCTGGGCCGTTGACATGGCGCCGCCTGGTGCAAGAAACTGCCTTTGGAAGAGAGAAACAGCAGATGGCAGTTGACGATGGTGTGCATAAACCACCGAAACTAAATCTTTTCTTCAAACGTCAGTTCGTTATCCGATCTCACAAATAAGAACACGAAAGAAAAAGCTTGTTCAAAAAGAAGATAAATGCACGCCAAGAACAGGAAAGGGTAGCAAACAAGAATGGAGAAAGTGGTGACGGAAAATGGAGCACATGAGGGGTTTATAAAAGGGTGGATGGTGGAGAACCTGGAGGCACCATCGGCCCTTGGTGTTCTGGAAGTACAAATAGTACTACTACCTCCTTCACGGTTTGCAAGGCGTCTAATCAAATTTGGATTTTTTCAAAACTGCAACGTTCCTAGGTGCATACGAATTAATTGTTAATTAATGTAATATCTTTCCTTCCAACTTTCTATGCATGCAACAGTCTTCCACCAATGCATGCGCCTTAACCGCTCACTAATAGGCCTAACTTTCAGCCAATAAGTTCACGCCTAGGTCCGTGAGATTTTTGTAGAGCGTCCTCCAAACCGTGAAGGGGAGAGTAATTAGTATCCAATCCAATGGTTTGACTGGGGGTGGTCTGGTATGGTTACAGTACTAATTATTGGAAGTTAGAGAAGTCACCTAAGGGGCTTACTCCCTAGCTGCTAGCACCATGGTCCTTTAATATGTTGGTTGAACAAGGCAAACTCGGTTCTTTTCTCTCTTAATAAAATTGAAAGGTACTATTATCTCTGTCTCAAAATAGATGTCGCAAATTTATTTGAATTTAAATATATACCTAGATACTATTTAGTATATAGATACGTTCAAATTTTTACAAGTTTTCGACATCTATTTTGAGATGGGGGAGTACCTTCCTTTGTTAGACTCCTTCCTTTCTATTTCAATGTGATGGTATATAAGTTGACCTGTAAGGTTATATTTATGGAAGATAGATAGATAGAGTGAGAGGGTACATGCAAGACATAAAAGGTTTAGTTTTTCATAATATCCAAGATCATGTTGCAACATTTTTTAAAAAAAAATAGATCATTCTATTTCATATATAGAAATTTCATATGGTTCTTGGATTATGTCCTATCCTTTGGAGTGTCATATATGAATTATATATATAATTATAATATTTTAAACTTATATATTACCTAAAGGGTAAACATGAACCTTGTGGGGAAATGTATGTTCATGCATCTACCAGTCTACCCCCAAAGAGGCACATAGATCTGATAAGTTTTCTTCTATAAACTTCGATCTAGTTCCATTTATATTAAATTTTACTAAAATAATCAAACAGTTGTACGTGTTGTTGCCTAAGCTTGGACTTTACTAAATTTAAGACAATGTAAGATGTCTTAGAGCTTCGTTCAACAAATTAGTCTAGGCTGCTTTAAGTAATGTGACCTGGCATATGGTATTGCTGATTTGTCAATGATTTAGTGGTTGACTTAAATGTAGGCCATTCTTGAGGAATCCAGGTCATCACATGGTGTGCTGATGTGTCAATATATTAGTGGCTATGCAAGAAAACATCCAATAGGGTTAGACAAAAGGACCTCACGTGAATAGTTTATTAAGTTCTTTATTGGTAACAAAGAGAGATAAAAAAGTACGAGATCCTGCATGGTCCCCTTTCAATGATGATGAAATGTCAGTAGACTTGTACCGAGAATATGATTAGAAAACTAGACACTTGTGTATTAACATTGTTTGTTGTCATTAAGTATGCATGCGAACTCTTGCAGGACCTAGTTTTTCACCGGACTCACAATTGGATTGTTGAAGTAGCATAGGAAAAAATCAAACTATAACAAACTCGCTATAATATAAGTAGGGAAAAAGGAATACAGAAAGAATAAATGTTGACTTTGCGAGCATTTCTATTTTAGTAGCACCCCGGTGCTATTTTCAGTTTATAGTTGTTTAACGGCAATGCGATGAATCCGTTCAATAAAATATTGCACACATAAAACATTTTTGTTTCCACACATGTAGACATAAGACTTTATTACTCCGTGTTTGTTCCGGCGTTCTCCACGCACAAATTTAAACAAAAGACCAAATTATATATAAAAACATCTAAAATCGGTTTACCGAAAATGTGGAAATTATAATCCATAATCCTCATGGAAAAAGAGAACTTACACAAGTGCAGTTATAGTTTATCGATAGGTCCCAACTGATAAGTAGAAAATATTTTTTTTTTGGCATGATCCAGCCGGCTATTGGTGGCCTATATGTATGCGGCCGACTAACAAGTGCTAATAAAAATGCACTTGCTCTCCTTTATGTCGACCTTACCAAGACAAAGTTGAGAAAACTATCGATCCTGCACTATATAGCTAGCCATTAGGCCCATGCATTAGGTAGCTATACAGCTGGTATACGAATCAAACCGGCCGGTAGCAAAGGTGGTAGCCAAGTAAACCAAGTGCTAGCTGAATGCGTGTACCTAAACCGGTCACAGGGGAAAAAAAATCAAGGCATTCAGCACGCCTATCGTCGGTCCAGTCGAGTTCAAGACTTAAGATCGACACAGATTCCCGAGACGAAGATATGGTGTGGTCTAGAACGTATCGCATGTACTCCAGGTTGAGTGTTCTCTGGCTCTCTGGTTCTCCTTTTCGCTTTGCCGTCTCTGTCACCGGCAGAGGCCAAAGCGAGCCGTTACGTTGCTGTCCTGGAGGGTAGGAACGGTGAGAGCGTCCGCCCCTGTCCCCGTTCCGGCCTGGCAGACGGTGACGACGCCGCCGCCGCCGGATTAGAGAACTCTCTAGGCGCGCACTCGCGTAATTAACCTGCGAAACGGTAGCATCTGAGGGAGGGCACATGAGAAAGATAATATCCACTTGCGTCTTGCGCCCACAGGTTTAGGTTCAAAATGATCATCGCAAGAGGACATGATCACATGCAATGGGGCCGGCGGCACGCAGAGCCGAGCCGCGGATGCCGGATGCTCAGTTTTCCTGCAGCTGCAGGTGCAAGATGCTGGTGCTGATGCGCCGTACCCGTACGTACGGGCGTACGGCTGCATGCAGCATATCAACGTGCGACGAAACAAATCAAGTGCAGACCGCGCGCAGAGCGCGAGATCTGCCGGTATGGATCGATCACGAACCTTCATTGCGCTCGATCGGGTCGTCGGGCTCAGGTCAATGTGAGCGTGTGTAGCCGGTGAATCAGTGTGCGCGCGCCTGCTGCTGCCTCTTGGGGACGCCCGACGGACGGACGGCGCCAGTTCGACGACTAGGCATGGATGAGCATCAGTGGTTGCTGTGAAAGTGACCTACTCCTAGAATAAGTCACTAGTGGGAACAGTCCCATTGGTCCCGGTTGATAAGAGGCTTTAGTCCCGGTTACCCAACCGGGACGGGGCAATCGGGACTAAAGCCCGAACCTTTAGTCCCGGTTGCCCCACCAACCGGGACAAAAGAGCGTACACGTGGTCGCTGCTCCGTGCGAGGGGGGAGGAGCAACCGTCCCGGGACAAATAAGATTCTGCCGTGGCAGAGATTTGACACATTTCTCTGCCACGGCAGAGAATTCATTTTGACAACTTTTGTTGCCGCAGCAGCATTTTGACCACTTTTTATGCCACGGCAGAGAATTCATTTATGTTGTTTTATTGTTTATTTAGTGTTTTGCACTCATCAATGAACGAACCATTATATTACACAAGATCATCACGACAATATTATATTCGATACACGGATCGAGTTTATGCACCCGTTTACAAAAGTTGCTTTTTTGTACAATCCCTATTGTTTATACACAGCCGAATAGTATTTCCCTTTTGGGTTTAGGACTTCTGCATCCAAGAATCCCGCCAATTCCTCCTGAATTGCTCGTACGCGATCCTTTGACAGAAGACCGTCCCGTAGATGTTCGATCTGATTTTAAAAAGGAGTCAGCCTATATGAATGAAACTAAACACAATTTGATTGTAATTAAAAACTATAGAAATTGTTTACGTACGTGAAGTTGCTCTAAATTTATGCCCTTCTCATCGTACGTCTGCCGGATGAACTCGCAAACATAGTATCCACATAGATTGTTACCTGGTCTGCGTCAGGCACTTTACGAGAACATAGTTCAATCAAAATAATAATCAAGCATGATAATAATTGTATCAAAACTAGAATCAAAGAGATGCGCGGATATAGCTAGTGGTGCTTACATCTAGTGCTTGAAATGTAAGCTCCGCTTTCCAAACACCCCTAGCCTTGTTGGTGAACCGTTTCCAAGCGCTGCCCGGCGAAGAAAACAAATAAAATAAGTTATTAATTACTTGATATCATAAAATTCACGAACGTTGCCGATATAGTGTCGTAATGATTAGAATTATCGCTGGAGAAGCATCTGCATGTCCTTCCACTGCTCAAGGGGTTTATGTTTCGAGTCCATGACTAGTACACACCCTTTGTCAAGTTGAATGATTAACAGAATATAGTGGTAGCTGCGAATGCATAACTAATCAATTATATACTTAACATCGAGTAAGCGAAATAGAAAGTGTATACAAAACAATAACACTCACTCGAAGTTGTAAGGAAAAAGTCCTTTTGGTTTCTTGAAACCTTAACGCGTGTACTATATTATCCTCCGTATCCTGGGGTCTTGTTTTGAGATTAGCTTGATGAACCAATACGGGTCAATGAAGCCAATGTTATAGATTTGTCCTCTGCTGCATTTGAGAATCTTCATTCTGCATATTACAGTATGATTATATACATGCAATAAACAAGGTGAGATAGCTGGAGACTAAATTAATTACAGAATTAGTACTTACAGACAATAGGCACGGATGATCGATTTGTCCAAGGCGTCTTGATTGAATAATTGAAATAGTTCATCAAATTCAATGGATATCATGTCATCTATTTCTTTCCCATAATGCTTTTTTGTAACCTTCAGCACTATCCAGTTAGCCCCGGCCTTTGTGGCATGCATGTACCAGTTATGCAATCTTCGCATTTTTCTTGGAAGATTATTTACCTCCTCAGGTTTGACAAGAGGTTTGCCGTACTGGTATTTGTATTCTACTTCACTCACGGGGAAGTACTCTAACTGGGATAAGTACTGGGAAATACTCATACCTTGAGCAGCGGCAGCTTCTCCGTATTGTGCAACTACCTCTGGATCATACTACTCTTCGGCCCCATATTTGCTTGACCCCACATTGGTATGGGAAATCACCTTGAGAGGGGCGCAAGACTGTTTTGCTTGTTCTCCGAGCTGGGCAATAGATTTCTCGCTTGCATCAGTACTGCTCTTCGAGGCTTGTTGTGCCGCATGTGACTTGAGAATAGAACGCTCATAGTCTGATGACAGCTTTGGCTCGGGTTGATTAAGAGTCTTTAGCATTTTCAACACTTTAGCTTTTTCTTATTTGGTGCTGGGGAACTCTGGCTCTTTCGGCCGCCTCAGCTTAGCGAAAAATGTTGTCGTTTCCGCATCAACGATCGCCGCAGTCTCCTCTTCAGTAAAGTCATAAGCTCTCTTGGGAGGAACCTTTGGTACTTTTGGAAGAGGCTCTTGTTTACGTTTCGGCGATCGCTTACCACGACGCAGAGTAGCGGTACTCTTACGCTTTTTATCCTGAGACGCCGGCGATGGCTGCGCCGGAGATTGTGAGGCGACAGAGCTGGGTGAGGCGACGAAGACGGCTGCCGCGGCGACGACGACCTTTCTGGAGACGGGTGAGGCGGCGACGAAGATGGCCTTGGCGTGTGATTTCAAAGCACGATACATTCCTTTGGCCATAGAATGGTGAGTTTGTTGCGTCTCCCAGTTCAGTCACATCCCCTTCACTTGCAGGGTAGTCAAGCTTCAAAACTTCAAAGGTGGGCATGATTTAATCCACCCCGACAACAGCGTAGCCCTCTGGAACCGAACGACAGTGGTAAGTTGGTGTGGGTCCAATTGGTAAGGCATAGCCGACCGCCACCTTCATTGATATGTTCACAACTTTGACATGTAGCTCGCAGTGTGTCATCTCTGTGATATCATCCACTAGGTAGCCAACAGGAGCCATCATCGGTGCACCATCGTCATCGCCATTGTCATCACACGGGACGTCGGTGGAAGCCACACTGCTTTTTTTATTATTCGATAGGCCGGTAGCATCGAATGCAGTGTGCTGCTGAGATGGGCCGCTAGTACTTTGCTCTTTAAGTGCGTTAATTTCATCTTGTTGTTGCTTTATTCGTTCTTCAATTATACGCAGTCGCTCTTTCTGAATATCTGCTTCATCTTCCGCCCTGTCCTTTCTCCTCTGACGGCTTCTATCAGGATATTTCTTCCTCTCTTCAGGAAACCCAGTCCTCCATGGTTTGGAGCCGCTTGTGCCTCGTGTTCGTCCATCATGTTCCTTATTTCCAAGGGCGAGTGTGAGCTCATCATTCTCTCTATCGGGAATGAAGTCCCCATCTTTAATAGCCTTTACTGCTTTTCTCATATTCTCGATTGGCAAGGGGTCTTCTTTATGTCGTATGTTATATATACACTTCCCTTCCAAGTCCAACGTGCCCCCATGCCCGTAAAACCAATTTCTTGCACGTTCTACCCAATCGTCTGTCTCTGGGGTGATATTTTTAGCACGCAGTTCATTCTCAAGTTTCTCCCACTTAGGAATGCCAGCCCTGTAGCCACCTTGCCCCATAGTATGGTGATACTTCTTGTTAGCAGCATTCAGCTTATTCGTTGCAGATATTTTCTTAGCTTTTTCTGATGTCTTGTATTTCACAAACTCAGCCCAGAATAGTTTTATCTCCCCAAACTGAATATTCTTGAAATCGGGAGTCTTCTCTTTCACGATATAGTCAAGGTGCAATCTTTTCTTCCAGTTGGTGAAACACTGGGCCATCTTCTTCAAAGCCCACTCCCTGACCTTATCCTCCATGCTCTCCCATGTTCTAAGGCGTCCTCAACTGGATCCTCCGCATTTGGATCCAGCTCTATCTTCGGTAGTTTGAAATTAACCATGAGCCTCTTCCACAGTAAATATTTGGCGTTGTTAGGGACAAATAAACATGTTCCCTCTTCTTCCGCATCAGCAGGCCTATTCCAATTTCGAATGGTGTTCCGGATTAAGTCCCTAACGATTACTCCGCATTTTGCCACAAATTTGTTTGCGACAACTTCGGGAGCCGTCGGTTTGCCGTCTTCAGTGACATCTTCGATCCTGAACCTCTCATGGTCTCCCAACTTTTTGGTTGGGCCTCGGGTGCTCTTTTCAGTAGATTTATTCGATCCGGAGGGCTAAAAGAAGAAAGATCATCATTACTATTTCTATATAGATAGAAGATGATGAATTAATGAATTAATTATATTACATGCACCTCGCCAGAGCGGTCTTGTTCTCGATTACACAAGGCATCGCCTTCTCCCTCGTAGAAGGCAACACCTTCAACCTCAAACAAGTCATCTATTCCGGCATAAAGAGGATCACCCTCACCGGAGTTGTTCATAAACGTCGATACATCTAAATTTTCTTCCTCGCGGATCACACCTTGGATCAACTCTTCCTTTTCTTCGTCTCTATCGTGTGGGTCCATATTTTCTGCATAGGTGGAAAACGGATAAGTCAAAACGGATAAACCCTAATTCAAAGAAACCCTAATATATACATACACAATAATAAAAATATATACATACACACTATATATACATACACAATATATACATACACACTAAAAGGCAAGGGGCGGCTGGAGCGCGTGGTGATGGACGGAGACGGAGGCGCTGTGGCGGTCGGGGAGGAGGGATATGCGGAATGCTCAAACAAGTATGATGATATGACAAGTTGAATTGCATTGAAATGAAACCCTATAACTTGCTCGGCAATTTAAACGAGGTTCCGAGGGTTGAAAACCCTAACTCGGAAAACTCTGAAAACACATGAGAGGGGTTGATTTAGTTCTCTAATTAAACTTGTCACTAAAGTTGATTATCAATGGATGATTATAGCTTAAAAAGGTAGAACTCATTTTTCTGAACATTTTGATATATTATTTGTATTTTTCTGACTCATAAATAATAAGATATGAATTTTACAATATTTAATCATTTTCTGGAATTATAAAACAATCTATTACATCAGACTGACGTCATCAACAACCCAGGGCTTTTGTTACCACGACTGAACCTACCCATAGAGACTGACTGGTGGGGCCGGAGCCACATCAGCAGCCCCACACGCAAAGTGGGGAGGTCGTATGCTTTCACCGGACCGGATCTAGCGAGGATCGACGAGCGGCCCCTGTGCCACTGGTCCACCCTGTGGCCACGTCACTCGTGACGACGCGACCGGAGCGGCAGGAGGTGGTCGCCGGCGATGTTTTCGGCGATTCTAGGGAGCGTCATTGGGTCTGTTCAAACCGTGCGAGCGAGAGGAACCTATCTAACCTAGCGCCGCTAGCTAATGGTCGCCGGAGCAAGCACGATGGCGAGCATCTGTGGCGGAGCTCTCGCGTGAACGGCGAGCAGCGGCTACGCGCGACGCCAGGAAGAAAATACTGGGTCAGGGAGGTTCAACGGCTCACCCTGAAGCGATTGGGGACGACGGTGAGTAAAGGCGAGGCTTGGAGCGCCGGCGAGGAGCGCGGCGGAGCTCGTCGGGGTCGAGGAAGAAGCAGCGCGTGGAGGCGCGACGGCGGGGCAGCGAGTGGAGTCCGACGGCGGGGCAGCGCGTGGAGGCCGATAGCGGGGCGGCGGTTGGGCAGCCTGACGGCGTCCGAGCGCTTGTCCTCGCGGCGGCGGCGATCTGTTGCGGGTGAGTGAAGAGGAACAGGGAAGAAGGAGAAGAAGGGGCAAACAGTTATAACCAAAGGACCTTTTATTCCGGTTGGTGGCTCCAACTGGGACTAAAGGGTCATACATCCCGGTTGGAGCCACCACCGGGACGTATAGCCCACTTTTTTTTCATCAGCCATGCCAAGGTTTCTTTAGTCCCGGTTGGTGGCTCCAACCGGGACATATGACCCTGTTTTCAAATTTTTTCAGGAATTTTCTCTCTGTTCCCGCCTTATTTTTTATTTGAGGTTTAAATTTGTAATGTTTTTTAAATGATAATTACTTTGGAATTTAGAAAAACTTTAAACATAAAAAGTGTTTGGATTTGAATAAATACTTCAAAACCATTTTCTGTTTTAAAAAATAATTAATGTAACATTTAAAATATGAACCATTTACAATTAAAAATGAATTAACTTATATTTTTTTAATATTAATTTGGAATTTAGAAAAACTTTAAACATAAAAGGTGTTTGGATTTGAATAAATAATTCAAAACCATTTTCTGTTTTTAATTTGGATTTGAATTAACTTATATTTTGTATATATTAATGGGTGAAAAAAAAGGACGGGAAATAATGGGCGGAAAGAAAATTTTATTAGGATAGAAGTGGAATTAAAGTACATAACGCAACTAACACAAAGTTACATAGAAGAACTGAAAATTAAGATATATGGCCAGATTAAGCCACAATCGGCCGAACTTGTTTTGCAATGTTGGAGTGATTCACCATGCTCCCGCCACACCTGTAATACTCGCCATCAGAAGTCGCTGCATTTCGCCACGGCCGCCGCCGTCATTGCCGCCGGTGTCGCCGTAGTTGAACCTTGAAGGCTGAGTACGAGTGGGATGGAGTTGAGGGTAGCGCAGGCGGGGGCTAGAGTCGTCGGCCGTGTCGTAGGCCATGACGCTCTGGAGAGTCCGGCCGCGCCACCACAGCCAACGGCCGGCCTCGTTGAAGTTCGGAGGAGGTGGGCCGTCCTCCTCGTGCCTGGCGAGCGCCCTCTCACGCTGATCCACGAAGAAGGCTTCCCAAGTCAGGAAATAGTCGGGATGCCATCTGGGATTCCTCCGCTGCTCCGACGTGAGCTCGAAGTAGTAGTGGTTCGTGATGGCCATCCGACACGCCACACCTAGAGGGACAGGAGGAACCGGCACGCCTCCGGCGCTCAGCATTCACCCGACGGGGACATGAGTCATGCGGGCGGCTAGGGCGCCGCAAAGCGCCTCCCTAGGAATTAGTGCTACTGTGGAAGTCATGGGAAAGATTGATGAGGTTGCAGATATGAGTCTAGAGATGTGCAATAACAATGGAGGCCAACCCTACATATATATAGTGAGAAATGGCAGGAAGATAACTGGAGGGAAGAACTGGCGGGAAAAACTAGCGGGAAGAAATGGCGGGAAGAAAAATCGTGGGAAGAAAAATGGTTCATTTAGAACTTGCATTGGATCTCTGAAGAAACCACATATTGCGAGTCTAAAAATGATTTTTTCAAAAAATCATGGGCGATAGATCATGTACCTGTACTACAAACCGGACCCACTTCTTACCGATTCGGCAGACATTTCCCGGGATGGACGAAAAGGTTTGAGATGTCCCGGTTGGGAGATAGTCCATGTAAGGTGGTCTAGTATTTTAGGAAAATGGGACGGTATCATTCTGAAACAGCATTTTGGTGGTTACTTCACAAAACGACCCGTTTTTTGTGCTCGGAAAATGGAAAACGGCTTTTCCGTGCGATAAAAAGGAAAACTTCCTCATGCAACATTGTTCTCCATACCAATGTCCACATGCATGCATAATATGGGCACAACATCACAAACTATGTCGTGATTCAGCACATAACATCGGTCATTTGGACCGAAAGCCATGAAACCTCGAACATGATAGGTCATTTTGTGAAGGTTTTTTCGAGACATGATCAATATACCAAGTCTGGTATTTTTTCTTTCAAATATGTCACATAATATGACACCACGCGAAGGATTTTCATTGTTCGGATTTTCAATATACTAAAGGTTCATCTTTAGTCCCGGTTGGAGGGATTTCGGCAGGCTGGGCCAGGCAGCACTAATGATAGGGGTGAGTGTCGACATTATATCGTGCGGCGTGTACCTTGTCCCGGATGGTGTCACCAACCGGGACTAAATATGAACCTTTAGTCCTGGTTGGAGACACCAACAGGGACAAAACATGAGTCAACACTAATAATAGGGGTAAGTGTCGACATTATTTCGAAAGTGTCGACACTATGCCGAGCTGCTTGTACTATAAATAGGCATCCTTGTGAGTCCAGTCCTCCAGCCAGTTTGAGGCATCTCCAAGATGGTTTTTGAGAGCAGGGACACCACTACGGCCAGTTTCAGGGAGATGCCGACGGAGCCCAGTCCTCCGGCATCTCCGAGAAACTGGTCATAGAGGCACTCCCTAATATGTGAAATTAGTTAGCTCCCAGGCGTATTGATCTAGTTATAGAAGTTAGAATCTGCAAGATGTTTTTCGAGAGCAGGGACACCACTACGGACAGTTTCAGGGAGATGCCGCCGGATCCCAGTCCTCCGGCATCTCCGAGAAACTGGTCATAGAAGCACTCCCTAATATGTGAAATTAGTTAGCTCCCAGGTGTATTGATCTAGTTAGAGAAGTTACAAGCTGCAAGATGGTTTTCGAGAGCAGGGACACCACTATGACCAGTTTCAGGGAGATGCCGCCGGATCCCAGTCCTCCGGCATCTCCAATAAACTGGTCATAGAGGCACTCCCTAATATGTGACCGCGCGCGTTTGGAGATCAGATCTTACTGGTAAGTACGAATCGGGACAACTTCTTCATAGTCCCAGTCCAGCCATAAAACGGGACTAACACTCAAGACATTTATTAATATTAAAAACTAAGACTACAAATCCGGGACTAAAGTCCCCCCTATATATAGTCCCGGTCAAGCCACAAACCGCGAAAGATATCCTTCGGTGAAGCCACAAACCGCGAAAGACATAAACTAGAGTTACATAATATGAGCATGAACTTCTTGGCATATGTCCTTCCTTATGATCGCTTCAGACGTAACCATGGAGCATCTTCTTTACTTAACAGAATGCTTGGGTCAATTTTTACTGTGAAGGGCAGAATTTCATCAAACTTATTATAATCTTCTGACATGTCTGTCTTGTCCTCGATTCCCACGATGTTTCTTTTCCCTGAAAGAACTATGTGACGCTTTGGCTCATCATATGATGTATTCGTTTGCATATTTTTTCTTTTTTTCGGTCTGGAGGACATGTCCTTCACATAGAAAACCTGAGACACATCATTGGCTAGGACGAATGGTTCATCTCTATAAGCAAGATTGTTGAGACCACTGTTGTCATTCCGTACAACTGGTCTATCTTTACCCCTTCTCCATTCAGGTTGACCCATTTGCAGCGAAACAAAGGGACCTTAAAAGAGACTCCATAGTCTAGTTCCCATATCTTCTCTATGTAACTATAGTATGTGTCCTTTTGTCCATTCTCGTCTATTGCATCAAAGCGGACACCACTATTTTGGTTGGTGCTCTTTTTATCTTGGGCGATCGTGTAGAATATATTTCCATTTATTTCGTACCTTTAGAAATTCAATACAGTAGAAGATGGTGACGCGGCCAACAAGTATAGCTGATCTCCAATAGTGGTGTCATTCAAGAGATGTGTCCGCATCCAACCACCGAAAGACTTCATGTGTTCATCTGTAGTCCATGATCCAGGCTTCCCCGGGTTTTGGAGCGTACAATATTCTTGTGTTCCTCGATATACGGAGCTGCCAAGGTGGAATTATGTAGTACTGTGTTGTGTGCTTTAGTGAAAGAATCCCCGTCCCTACATATCATTGCTTTCTTTCCCAGCGTGCCTTTTCCACTTAGTCTTCCCTCATGCCGCGAGTCAGAAACACCAATCGGCTTAAGGTCAGGAATAAAGTCAACAAAAAACTCAATTACCTCCTATATTCCATATCCCTTGGAGATGCTTCCTTCTGGTCTAGCATGGTTATTAACATATTTCTTTAAGACTCCCATGAACCTCTCAAAGGGGAACATATTGTGCAGAAATACCGGACCAAGAATGGCAATCTCTTCCACTAGGTGAACCAGGAGATGCGTCATAATATTGAAGAAGGATGGTGGGAACACCAACTCAAAACTAACAAGACATTGTACCACATCCTTCTATAACCTTGGCAGAATATCTGGATTGATTACCTTCTGAGATATTGCATTGAGGAATGCACAGAGCTTCACAATGGTTACTCGAACATTTTTCGGTAGAAGGCCCCTCAATGCAATCGGAAGCAACTGCGTCATAATCACGTGACAATCATGAGACTTCAGGTTTTGGAACTTTTTCTCTGCCATATTTATTATCCCCTTTATATTAGATGAGAAGCCAGACGGCACCTTGATACTGTAAAGGACTTCAAAAAATATTTCCTTCTCTGCTTTGGTAAGAGCATAGCTGGCACGACTTAAGTGACGCCCTTTATCCGTCTTGTTCTATGTATGCATGTTCTTTGGGTCTTTCATAATTTGTTGGTCCTCCCGTGCTTCTGGTGTATCTTTTGTCTTCCCATACACGCCTAGGAATCCTAGCAGGTTCATGCAAAGATTCTTCGTCACGTGCATCACGTCGATTGAAGAGCGGACACGCAGGACTTTCCAATATGGCAGCTCCCAAAATATAGATTTCTTCTTCCATATGGGTACGTGTCCTGTAGCGACGTCGTTCGGAACTGATTGACCGCCGGGACCCTTTCCAAAGATTACTTCTATGTCCTTGACCATACCAAATACATCATCACCAGCAGGGAGTTCATGCTTCTTCCGGTGATCTGCCTCACCTTTGAAATACTTGCCTTTCTTTCTTACGGGATGATTGGTCGGAAGAAATCGTCGATTCGCCAGGTACACAACCTTCTTGTATTTGTGCAAATATGTACCTTCAGTCTTATCTAAACAGTGTGTGCATGCCTTATATCCCTTGTTTGTCTGTCCTGAAAGGTTACTAAGAACAGGCCAATCATTGATGGTTACGAATAGCAACCCTCGTAGATCAAATGGCTCATGTTTGTTCTCATCCCACGCACGTACACCTGGTTTTCCCCCCAACTGTAAGAGTTCTTCAACTAATGGCCTACGGTACACATCAATGTCGTTGCCCGGTTGCTTGGGGCCTTGGATGAGCACTGGCATCATAATGAACTTACGCTTCATGCACAACCAAGAAGGCAGGTTGTAGATACATAGAGTCACGGGCCAGGTGCTGTGGCTGCAGCTCTGCTCCCCAAAAGGATTCATGCCATCCGTACTTAGACCAAACCATAAGTTCCTTGCGTCACCTGTAAAGTCTGGGAAGTCTCTCTCGATTTTTCTCCACTGTGACCCATCAGCAGGGTGTCTCAACTTCCCGTCTTTCTTACGATCTTCTTTGTGCCATCGCAATAACCTGGCATGCTCTTTGTTTCTGAACATGCGTTTCAACCTTGGTATTATAGGAGCATACCATATAACCTTAGCAGGAACCCTCTTCCGGAGGGGCTCTCCCTCAACATCACCAGGGTCATCTCGTCTGATTTTATACCGCAGTGCATTGCATACCGGGCATTTATCTAAATTCTCATACTACTTACCGCGGTAGAGGATGCAGTCATTAATGCATGCATGTATCTTTTGCACATCTAATCCTAGAGGACAGAGAGTCTTCTTTGCTTCGTAGGTACTCTCGGGAAGTTCGTTATGTTTTGGAAACTTCGGTTTCATTATTTTCAGCATCTTTTTAAATGAGGAGTCAGTTAGACCACACTCTGCCTTCCATCGCAACAATTCCAGTGTGGTACCGAGCTTTGTGCTGCCATCTTTACAATTTGGGTACAACAATTTTTTGTGATCTTCTAACATGCCCTCTAACTTCAACTTCTCATTTTCTGTTTCACAGTCTCGCTTTTCATCAGAAATGACCCTACCAAGTTCATCAGCCGGCTCATCTGATGCCCGTTCTTCACCTCCTTCCTCTCCATTGTCTTCCATTGCAGTATCACTGTATTCAGGAAACATATGATGATAGTTGTTATCATCATCTTCTTCTTCACCATCTTCCATCATAACCCCTCTTTCCCCGTGCTTGGTCCAGCAATTATAGTTGGGCATAAAACCTTTCATAATCAGGTGGCCGCGAATGATTTTTGAGGAAGAGTACTCCTTATTGTTCCGACATTGAACACATGGACAACGTATAAAACCATTCTCTTTGTTTGCCGTAGCCACATCGATAAATTTATCCACGCCTTTCATATACCCGGCTACACGCCGGTCACCGTACATCCATTCCCGACCGTTCATCTGCATCATATAAGTAAGTTTATCAAAAAACAGGACATCATAAATAGTGAAATGACCAATTCACATCGACATATGCATTGTATCAATGACAGAGAAAAGATAAGATTGCTAACCTCGATCGAGGAAAATAAAGAGGAGAAAGCTCAAGTGCGTCTCGGACACCTTCTATATTTTTGTTCTATGAGAAATTGAACGGGATCATTCACTCAAACATTTCATCAAACACCTTGAATGCATGCATAGGGGAAAAAAACTAGCACACCCCTCACACCTTCCACCAAGAAAAAACAGAGTGGAGGCAGAGGGCTGGGGCGTTGCATTTATAGAGGGCGGAAGCATACGTCCCGGTTTGTAAAGGTGTGTGCCACGCCACGTGGCTGACGTCCAACCTTTAGTCCCGCTTTGTGTTACAAACCGGGACGCATGACCCCTTACCAACCGGGATGCATGGCTCCGGGCCCCGTGTCCGCTTGAACCGGGATGCGTGCCAGCATTAGTCCTGGTTCGTGGCGCAACCGGGACTAATGCTCTTAGGGGGCGCGAACGGATGGCCTGTTTTCTACTAGTGCTCCCTTGCTCTTTTTATCTCTATAGTCTCGCATTTGACAGTGGTTTTTTTTCATGTTAATGAAAATAGAACTATCTTCTTGGCTTGTCATTCCATTAGCGACAAGTTTGTTTCGATGCCTCGTTTTATAGTTTCATCACTTCTTTCTCCAATCTTCTTCTCTCATGTCATGTTTACAAAATAGTAGTTCGATAACCTACTCGTCGAAGGTTCTTTTTAGAATAACAGGGATTTTTCATCCCCGGTTGTATTGATGAACTAAACGAAACATGTCCAACATGTCTTTAGCAGGTTATACAAAAAAAACCAAACTCACAGAATGGATACAAGGTTTTCGAAAAGAGAAACAACAAGGACTAAAAGTAAAGCAAAGCGTGAAGCTACTCCCAAAGATAGACAGACTAGGCTGAGAAAATAAAGGAGAAGATTACAACTTATTCAGGCCTCAGCTGGCTAGTTGAAAGTTGTGGGCATTGTTGATGTCGGAGTAGTCCGTCCCCTGACATGCTATCTTCTTAGATTCCGGCGAGCCAAACAAGCATGCACTTGGTGAGCGTGTAGGGATCCTGACATTTTTCAGTACTTCAGGTGCGCCTGTCCTCTTTAGCCACTCTCTAGAGTCGGGAACTCTCAGCAATAGGGAGACCTGGGAACAAAAGTGATCCACCTCCTCGAGCATGTTCTCCTTTAGGACGAGCTTCCATATTTTTCAGAAAGTTCAGAATCACCCTCCTCACCTGGCGAGTATTCAGCCATGGCTGACCATAAAAAATCAAGTTGTTCCTTGTTTTCCTAAGGCTCCAGAGCATAATAGAACAAACTGAATTAAGGACTGCATGTTTCTTATGTGCTATCCAAAATTAGAGGAAAAGTTAGCAACAGATAGATAGCTAGAACCAATATCAACATCGAAGAAATTAGCTATCACAGGCCAAATTTGTCTTGCAACAATGCACCCAAAGAAAATATGATCAATGGTTTCTTGTTTGATGCACAAAATGCAATCTTTAGGTTTATTATGATGTCTCTTTTCATGTTATCTCTGGTCATGAGCTTATCCTTAGAGAGAAGCCAAAGGAAAATATGCACCCTAGAAGGGATATGCAATCGGACTATAGGAATGAAAACAGGAGTAACACCACCAAAGTTAAGGATTGCATAAAGGGGGGAAGTGGAGTATTACCCTTTGTTTTCGATCAGGCATGGATGGGCATGAGTGGTTGTGAAAGTGACCTACTAGAATAAGTTAATCATCGCCGATCGATCGAGCACGTACAAGCTGGCTGCTGGCTGTAGCAACTGGAAAAAGCATCTGGCCGTGTAAGTACAGAGGCTCCGTATGACCGTATCTACTGGGTCCACGCTGATCAAGATCGGTGATGGCCGGCCAACAAGAGCCTGAAAGGCCGTGGCCTACTGGGTCTGGGTGCGCTGAGCCTTCTCGATCGAGCCGCTAGCAGCTGGCGCCTCCATGCATCATGCATGCATGTAGCCAAAACAACGACGTGCCTTCTGTTTCCCCGTGTCGATCGGGAAAAATGAAGGGTTTTATACGTTTCCTGCTTCTGTTTCCCCGTGTGACCACGTACGTCGCCGTCGTCGTCCACGTACGCGACGGTTCGATCCGGGGACGGTATAACTAAACAGGACGATCGAAGACGACGTGATCCTTCAGAAAGATATTCTTTAGCTCGCCGCGCTGCCAGATAGTGAGCCTTCTCGATCGAGTAATTGGCTCAGGAATGTTAGGGCGCTTCTCGTGCTAGTAGGTTCGATATACTAGCCAGGTACTACTATACTGGCTGTTAGCTGACTCCGAGTCTTATATATCTGCTTTACAGTCAGCTGGAACGCTGGATCCATGAGACCATGACACTGCTACTGTTTTGAATGGGCCATGGACGGAGCAGCAACAAAACCAGCCAAGATGTGCGTGACCTGCAGACTTCAGAGAGAGCTCATCTACAGCAAGTGACTCTTGCTTGCTACTGCACATACTGTTGCGTGTAGTGCAACGACTCCATGGGCGGGCCACGTCCTGTATCTGTAGGAGTAAGTGGGATTATAGGTGTGTGTCCGGTTGGTACCATCTACTTTACTTATGTGGAAAGGTCAGTATAGTTTACAACATGTTTTTATTCACTTGGATCGACACAGACTCTTCGCTGACGACGCCGACGTGTTAGAGGACACTTTATTACTTAAAGAAATAGCCGGCGTGTTCTTAAATTATCCCCAAAGAAAGAAGTGTCGTAAATGGAGCATATACTCTAATCAACAAAGTAAAAGGATACATGTCCCCCGGGCCAGACCGCGCGCGATCTAGCCGTCCCACGCGCCACGTCACCAATACCAAACGGGTTAAACCCTATTGTTTTGGTTCTACAACAAGTCCACCCGCATCCTCGCTCCGTTCAATTGATGGAAGGAAGGAGCAGGGTGACGCGGGCTGCGGTGACCCAGTACACCGCTGCATATTGTATTGTACAAATCGTTGACATAATACGCACAAAAGTCCTTTTTCGCAAATATTATATCCCTCGAAGTTATACAACAGAAACATTGTGGGTATAAATTGTCATATATTAATTACAAGCGCTAAAAGTGTACAAATTTTTTGAGATCCTCCTCGGTCCCATGAGGATTCACATTGCGAATGAATTAGCTTCATAGTACTACTAAGCTTAATTAGTACCGTTGGAGCTTGCAATTTATGGAGTAAGCTAATCTATTGCGATCACATCTACCCATGCTTGCTTTAGTGGTTCCTATATCTACATCTCTTATTTCTGCTAGATCTACACCTCCACTGTCTTCTAGATATTTGTTATATTGTCTTCTAGATATTTGTTATACTGTCATTGAATTCCTTGAATTCCTGCTCGTTGATTGGTCTTGTGGTCCACTTATAACCTAAGAAAGGGTTGATAAGGTATTGGTTGGGCACTAGAGTACTCAACAAGTTTTAAGGTGGTTGTTTTATGCTCTATCTACAGCCGTGTATCATAGATCATGAGCTTATACACATTTTCGAAATCATTTTTTTAGAAAAGGTAATTTTTAGTTTAGAAAATATAGATTTGTCAGTCTCCAAAGTTTATATCAGATTTCATGGAATACCTTTCTAGCTGCAACCATTTCTCGAGATAGGGAATAATATGTCACATTCTATACACTCTCGAAACGTGCGTTACTTTTCCTACAAACGTCCTTGGTCTTGTTGCTCTTATCCACACTTTCATAGGTATGGGGCCCGTACCAAGTTTATCCAAGTCATGTTGAGTCCGTCTCCACAACCCCGTTGTCCATCCTTTGTAACGAGTTCCGGTCGAGAGACCTACATTTAATTACCATCCCTTCTAATATATATAAGTCATCACCCAGTAGTACAGGATGGGGATGTTGTGGAGATCACATCCTAACTTAATATACGAGAACATACAAAAATAAAAAAGTACTTCTTACTCGGTCGCCCCATTTCAAGATCTATGGTTAGCGCAGTTTATACGGTGCAAGAATGAATGATTACCTTTGTTATTAGTCCTAAGTTACTTTGCCGGTACAATGGAGTCTCCACCCACATGACTTTCCATCATGTAGTCCAACCATGATTTCATTGCCCACCATCTCATCATTCATTTTATTCTTAAAACAGTATTTTATTTTAAATGCAAGTGATTCTACTTTTGAAAAGTGTTTTGGGGAAATACTCCAATGAATGGAGATGCAAGATTCTTAAAAGGTTTATGCATTTATTAAACTTTTCTAATAATTACAAGATATTGCAGTTCAAAGGTTCTACTTGACCCTGGACCTCAGGTTCTGAAATTCTATCATTGTCCAGTAAGGACGATGTTTAAAAACCCAAATCTAAATGATATGCCCAACTAGATGCTTTATTTATATGTGTGGTTATCCCCCTCTTAATTTATGCATATGTTTCAATTTTGGGTTAAATTACCATTTTCCCCTTTTTAGGTTTTTATTGGTAGTTGATTTAAGGCGTACAATAGCCTGATTACTACCGCAGTGACGACATCGCGTGCCGCCTTGGGCGTGGCGTTGCGCTTCGCGGCCCCCCACCTCTATCGGTTCATCGGTTCCACCAAGGTTCATCTCCCGTATCGCGGCTTCGTGGGCATCGCGCACCTCCTGCTCTTTGTTGCGGTGAGGCATGGCTACTCTTTTCCGGTGCTTTGGTGGAGCTTGGTGGTGTAAGTTCTGGTGTTCATCGTCGCGCCGATGACTGTCTTTTATAGTCCTTGTGGGATGTTTTTGGCCGTTGGCAGGAAACGACCTCTGGGCGCATGGGGGAAACAGAAACCAGCGAGAACATGAAACACCAGCCAAGCCGGCAGTGATTGACGACGTTACATTGCCATTATAGCGAGGTCGTCAAGCTTTGATAGCGGGCGGGGCGATCAAAATGTGCTCGACCTTGCCGAACATGGACCCATTTTTTTATCCATGTACCGATCTATCAAACAGAAATTGCATTTTAGTGTCGCTCCCCTGGATATTCCTAAGGGCATCTCCATCGGGCCGACCCATCCGGACACCCCAAACGGTCAGTTTCTATCCGTTTGGGTTGGGCGTGGTCGATTTGGGAAGGGGGTCCGGCCTATCCGGCCGATCGCACCAGCGGCGCGACCCATTTGTCCGCATAGGCGGGCGTTGGCGCTATCTCTCGAAAGGGATGCAAATCAGTTGAAAATGATGCCATCGCTGGCCATAGACACATAGATTTACTGCCAAATAATATGGCATACGTGCGCCATCGCCTTTTGGGCATCGCCAACATGTGGCTAGTGGATCTAAAATGTGCAAAAGGGCACAATATCATACACAATGTCCAAAAGATGGCAGCTTCTCTGACCAGAAAGTTGCAACGGCCGTCGTCATTGCTTTTCAGGCATTGCGATCCCTGATGGCATGCCGCCTCTTCGCAACCCAAGACCAGCGATCGGGGTCGGCGATGCTATCCAGGTCGGTGAGCATGATGGCGTTATACTCAGCCATGATCTTGGATTCGGCCTCCTTGGCCTTAACTTCGGCCTCCAGCACCCTAGACCTGGCCTCGGCCTCCTTGGCATTGGCTTCGGCCTCCGTCGACTTCGCCTTGTCCTGATCTCCATTAGCATGGCCTTGGCATTGGCTTCCTCCACCTCGATGGACCTCGTCTGCAGCTCGACAAAGGTCTTGGTGGCGGCCTCTTTCTCTTTGTGCCGCCTCTCCTGCCTCTCGGCGATGTCCTCTTCCTTCTTCTCAAGGATCTGCTTCAAGGTCTCCTGGAATACCAAGGAACCATCCTGGTGGGTGAGGTCATCCTTCGTGGCCTTGTGGCCACCACGCCGGTGGGCACGGCCGGCAGTCCTGTCGCTTGTAGAGGTAATGAAACCTTCGTCATTGTCGGCGTCTAGGTCGATGACACTGACGTCAAAGCACTGGCCTTGCCCCTCTTCTTGTTGTTCATTTTTCTTCAAAGGGCAAAGCTAGTCTCCCTTTTTTGTCCTTGAGCAATGTCCAACAATGGCCCAACGAGAAGGCCTTGTTATCGTTCACCGTCTTGAAGTGCTCCATTGATTTCATGATCTCCACACATGGATGCCAACAATGGCTCAACGCAAATGCAAGACATCGACAAATAGAGAAAGAGGTTTTACCATGTCAACCGACTGCAAGCCGCTTATTTTCCTTTTCATCACCATCTCGTAGGAGCCTTGGAACTTGCTACACTCGACATGGATGGTGCCCCAATGCTTGGAGAGGGAGAGATTGTTTCGATCGCTAAAAATGGCGTCCTTCCCAAATTTCCTATGCTCATGGAAGAACCTGCCCACCTTCTTCCAATAGGCAAAGCCCTTTTGCTCGGCGCCGCATAGTGGATCTTGTGAAATCTCCATCATTCCTTGCATAGGAGCTTGTACTCGGCAGGGGTGTATCCCCTGGTTCGTTGGCTCATCTTCTTGCCATTGACAATTGAGGCCACAAGTGAAGTGGCCTAATTGCTCCTTGATGCTTGACGGGGAGGAAGAAGTCTGATGTCCCTTTTGACCCCGGCAACGGTGCCAGAAAAGCTTGATGGCTTCCACAGCTTCTGTGTAGCCTGTTGGGAACCCCAAGAGCAGGGTGTGAAGCAGCAAGCAGCAAGTTTTCCCTTAGTTGAGACCGAGGTTATCGAACCAGTAGGAGGAAGGAAACGTCACACAGGTGTTGCGAGCAACGCGGAGACCTGCACAACACAAACTCAAGACTTTGACCCAACTAACAGTGAGGTAGTCAAGCTCATCGGGTTTTTGTAACAAAGGATTAAACGTGTGGTGTGGAATGTAATGGTTTGCAACAAGTAAACAAGTAATAGTGGAAGATGTATCAATGGTAAAGATTGGACCGAGGTCTATAGTTCACTAGAGGTACTCTCCTTAGATAAACAACATGGCATGAAGGGTAAACAAATTGCAGTGAGGCAATTGACAGGAACTGAGCAAGGCATAACAATGCAATTACTAGCCAGAAAGATCCTATGAAGTTGATTGGGCAATACAACAATATACATAGACCGTCATCCAACTGCATCTATGACTAGAAGTCCACCTTCAGGTTATCATCCGAACCCCCTCCGGTATTAAGTTGCAAGCAACAGATAACTACTTTAAGCAAAGTGTGTAAGGTAAGCAGTCCACATGTTCCATGAACAAGAGACCGTTATTTCTCCCTAGTAGCAACAACACATCTACAACCGAAGATATTTCTGTCACTTCCCTTGGAAACTAGAGGCATGAACCCACTATCGAGCATAAATACCCACTCTTGGAGTCACTAGCAACTACTTGGCCAAGATAACCACTAGCAACGGAGAGCATGCAAGATCACAAACAACACAGACATGATATAATCATAAAGATAAAACCATTAATCAAACCAACATAATAATCTCAATATCCATCGGATCCCCGCAAACACAATATGCATGATTACAAATAGATTAGATCTTAATCATGAACGGAGCTCACAAGATCTATACATGAAAGCACAAAGGAGGAGATACAACCATCTAGCTACTACATGGACCCATAGTCCAAGGTGGAACTACTCACGAATCATACCGGAGAGAAGGCCTCCAGGATGATCTCCCCTCCGGCAGGGTGCCGGGAAGAGCTTCAGATCCCCCCGATCTAGGGACAATGGTGGCGGCGGCTACAAACGGTTTTGTGGATTTCTGATCGGGTGCTTAGGGTTTTTGCATCGGGGGCTTCTTATAGGCGAAGGGGGAGGCCGAGGCGGCGGCCAGAGGGGGCAAACCCTACCCAGACGCAGGGTAGGGCCCACCCGCGCCTAGGGGGTTTAGCCGCCCTGGCACGCCTCCTAGTCTCCCCTCTGGACTTCTTGTTCCCCACAGAAAGTAATTGACTTTGACGTTTGTCCCGTCCAATTACGAGAATATTTCTTTACTAACTTTTCTGAAACCAAAAACAGCAAAAAAAGGCATCTGGCACTGTTGCAACTTGTTAGTAGGTTAGTACAAGAAAACATGTAAAAAGCACCTCAAAGTGTGGACAAGTAAAACAAAGTAGATACTAAACAAGCATGGAGCATAAAAAATTATAGATACGTTTCCAACGTGTCAACATCCCCAAGCTTAACTCCTGCTCGCCCTCGAGTAGGTAAGTGATAAAAAGAATAATTTTTAAGGTGACATGCACCCTCACAAAGATCCAACCATCTGCAAGCATTGAAAGCTGGAATCAAAGAACTCTAAACATGTGCATGAAAGATGGAGTTATAACAATAGGACATAGTAACTATGCATGCAACATGACAAGCTACAAACAAACATCATGAATAACATGCATTGAAAAACGTTTGTTTGTTTCACATGCATAAAACATAGCATAGTGGCAATCAGCTTGTCCCTCATAGAGTAGCAATATAATGCATAGGACACCTGCAAAGTTCACAAGGGTGACTAGAAACAAGTAGCACAAGAACAAGTAATATCACAATATGCATCGATTAATAAGATTTGGAACACTTCACACAGAATGACAACTATGCTCTATTAATGGTGCCTAAAGGTAGAAGGTGGAGACTCAATAATGGTGGAAGAAAGGCCTTTTTGTAAAGGAAGCAGGGATTACAAGTTTCAAAAAAATCTTCCAAAAATTATGGTACTACTTAGCTTCCAGCCCTCATTGCCCCTATCATAAGCATCTTGAAGTGGTTAAGGTTAAAGTGGCAAAGCTGGAGTATATGCTTGATGAAGTATAAGTTGGCAATCTCATGCCCCTTGAATACGAGGGCCACACCTCATGCATACTCAACTTTGGGTCCAGGTAAGTTCTTGTTATTGTAAGTATTTGCATATCATTGAGAACCGCCAACGGGGTACCCCTTGCACATGGTACAAGAGCTTTCCCATAACCAAAATGACAAGGCAAGCAGACAATGAGCATCTTAACAATTCTTCTTATGTACCATGGGAATACGGTGCTTTTTTTATCTCTTTCCTCTTTTCTCAATGTGCCTCTTTTTTTATAAGAAGAATGCTTCATAGATGTCACTATGGTGATGCTGCAAGTTTCCACCATGATTAGGCATGGCTTAGGCTAGCGGCCCAGGCGTTTCTCTAACATAGGATACAAACTCCATGGACTTACAAGTTCCCTCTTTCTTTCACACCGGTGACATTCATAGACAAAAGAACATGATATTAACTGAGTACAACAAGGTACAAGTGCAATGTTGAAAACGTTCCCCATGACAGCACGGTTCTGCTAATTCCAACTTATAAGTGCAAGCATATACAACAAACTTGTCACAATGGTTCAAGTTTATTAGGGGCAAAGAATAAAGTGTGCCATCAAGTCGTGAGGGCTTTAATCACTAAGTTTTCACATAACAAAATAGTTTTTAATTGGAAGATACATGAAAACAAGAATATACTTGGAATGGTGTAGCACACCATGCATAGGAATTTATAGTGGACACTTTGGAAAAACTTGGTTTCTTGGGAGTTGGAGGCATGAGTAGAACTTACTCATACAAGTGGAGGCTGGCAAAAGACTGGGAGCAACCAACTAAGAGAGCAATAATGGCCATAATCATGCAATGCAACAAAGCAAACTAATCAAAGCAAAGAGTGGTACTACAAGTCAAGGAATAAATGATCATAGAGGCTAATGGTGACTTGTCATAGTCATAACATGGTGTGAGCATGTGCCAAGTCAACCCAAGCAAAACATCAAAGGATAATACCACAATACTATGCTTTTGCATGCTCAAATAACGCATAATTTCTTCAAGGCACACTAAGCAATCCCAATTGTTTGGAACAAGACATGCTACAGCAATAATCACTAAGCATAATGCTAAAACAACACCTAGAATGTCATGCTAAAGTCTAAGTCACAGTCAATGCAAGCTCCTCTTGCACTTCAAGCAAGAACTTACTACTCCTTTCCAAACACCAAGCAACCTTATTTGCAAAACAACACAGCGAGAACGGGGGTCCAAACTACTAAAAAACTAAGCAAAGCAAACGAAAACTAAGACGCTCCAAGAATAACACAGTTGTGCATGAAATAATAAAAACGAAGTGTCTAGACAGACCTGAGCTTTTTATTGATGAAGAAGGGGATGCCTTGGGCATCCCCAAGCTTTGACGCTTGTACCTCTTGGATATTTCTTGGGGTGACACCATGGTGGCATCCCCAAGCTTGAGCTTTTGTCCATCCTTCATCTCATTGCATCATTATATCTCTACACCTGAAATTTTTCCTTCATACAAAACTTCACACAATCTTCATTAGCAACATTAGTGTATTCAAAAGATATTAGACCACTGGCAAAGCTTTGGAACAGCAAGGCTTCTCACTAAAAACACAATTAATGTAGTAACTCCTTCAAAGAAACTCAATTTACCTAAAGAGAGCCCAAAAAGGAATCAATAAGAAGCAAATGCAAATAATGACAGAAATTTGTCAAAACAGACCAGCAGGTAGAAACGATTTGTTTAGAACATATTCTGTTGCTCAAATCAAAAAGTGTTGAACTAACAAAAGATAGCTAACATACTGGGGGATTTATTCGTAAATTTTGAGCTCAATCCGAGTTACAGAGACTCCTCACAAATATTTTTGGTGGAGGACAGAAATCTGTTTCGGGACAACAACTCCCCAAATCTTACTTCCCTCTCATTAGAGGTTATTCTTGGCACAAAAAGCAAACAAAAAGGATAAGGAGAGGTTATTACAGAAGTAGTAACTTCCAAGACTCAAGGAAACTCTTGGGTTATCTCCCAACAAGTACTTTTCTTTAACGCCTTTAAGTTAGGCACAAGAAGCAAGAAGAATCAAGTATTTTCAAATGAAGAAGCATTAACATCAAACCTTGCTTTCAAAGGAGGAGCAAAAAGCAACTTCTCTCTTCTCATAGGTAAGTGTTCAATACCTTTATTAAATGGAAAATGATATTTAATGGTGCCTTCTTTAATATCAATGATGGCACTAACTGTTCTAAGAAAAGGTCTTCCCAAAGTAATAGGACAAGTAGCATTGTATTCAACATCCAAAACATAGAAATCATAGGGGCATAAGCATTGTTAACCATAATGATAACATCATTAATACTCCCCATGAGTTTCTTCTTAGCATTATCATTGAGTGGGACATCCAAATAACAATCTTCTAATGGTGGCAAATCAAGCATTTCATAAATCTCCCTAGGCATAATAGAGACACTAGAACCAAGATCACATGAAGCTTTGAGATCAAAGTCATTCACTTGCATATTAATAATGGGTTCCCAACTATCTTCTAATTTCCTAGGAATAGAAGCCTTGTGTTTTAGCTTCTCTTCCTTAATCTTAACAAGATCATCTATAATGTGTTTGGTAAAGGCAACATGCATATCACTAGCGTCAGGACTTCTAGCAAGCTTTTGTAGGAACATAATCACTTCAGAAATATTGCAACCATCAATATCAAAGTCAAACTTAGCATCACTAGTGGTAGGCATAGTAGGAGGAGGAATAGGGGCTACTTGTGGTTTAGTGGTGATAGTACACACACTATTGTTTCTATCAATTTCAGCTTCCCTTTCCCACTTAGCTTGAAGTTGAGCTAACAGCCTAACATTTTCATCAATAATAACTTGTATGGCATGAGCAGTAGCAAAGGTGTTTTCCATA